>LR738713.1:816401022-816444098 GCA_902687465.1 Secale cereale | reverse complement strand
CCCCCCCCCCCGGCTGTCCTTCGGACGCACGGTAGTTTCCGGAACGCTGATTTTTTATATAATTTTTCTGGATTTTTCCTGGCAGTTCTCGTAACGTGAAAACCTGAAATACAAAAACAGCCGAAAACAGAAACTGGCACTGGGGTGCACTGGATTAGTAAGTTAGTCCAAATATGATCAATAGTGTATGGAAGTGTATGAATATCATAGCAATATCACCCAAAAGTGGCATGGAGCAAGCAGAAATTATAGATACGTTTTGGACGTATCAACATCCCCAAGCTTAATTCCTGCTCGTCCTCGAGTAGGTTAATGATAACAAGAATAATTTCTGTGGTGACATGCTATTAACCATATAGGACTTTTTCATAGTCATATGACAAAAGCTTACTGAGACAATGATTCTATAGTAATTAAGTTGCCTCATGAGAAAATCACAAATGACTGAAAGTTTTACAACATGAAACTGAAATATCAAAAAGATTTGCAATGAACATGATGTGCAAATATGATAAAGTGATATCTAGCTTGCCCCCTTTAGTGATGCAAAACATAAATGCAGGGGCACCTTCAAGGTTTAAGTGATGACTAGATACAATGATTTCAAAATAAACGATATCACAATCATGCAAAAGACAATGCTACTTTGGGACAATGTACATTACACTCAGAATGACAATCATGCTCTCAGTAGTTGGTGCTTGAAGAAAGGTGGAAACTCAACATAAAAGTAAAAGAATGGTTATGTGCTAGAGTTTTTTTTATTTTAAAAACATAGAATCAATTTTGTCAACGGTAGTAGTACTTCATATGTGTCATGCATAAGACATCCTATAAGTTGCAAGCCTCATGCATCGAATACCAATAGTGTTCGCACCTTGTCCTAATTAGCTCGGATTTCCATGGGTTATCATTGCATTACATATGTTTCAACCAAGTGTCACAAAGGGGTACCTCTATGCCACCTGTACAAAGGTCCAAGGAGATAAATCGCATTTGATTTCTCGTTTTTGATAGATCTCAACTTGAGGACATCCATACCGGGACAACATAGAAAATAGATGATGGACTCCTCTTAAATGCATAAGCATATTCTCATAAGAGATTGAGGATTAACGTCCAAGCTAAAACTTCCACCATGATACATGGCTTTGGTTGGCGGCCCAATGTTCTTCCCTAACAATATGCATACTCATTCAACCCATGGCAAATCGCCCTTACTTCAGACAAGACGAACATGCATAGCAACTCACATGATATTCAACAAAAGTGTGACAGTTGATGGCGTCCCCAGAAACATGGTTACCGCTCAGCAAGCAACTTATAAGAAATAAGATACATAGGCAACATATTATTTACCACAATAGTTTTTAAGGTACTTTCCCATGAGCTATGTATTGCAAGGTTAGTCTGCTTAGTACAGGTAGAGGTTAGCAAAAGACTGGGAGCGACCAACTAAGAGAGCAATGACGGTCATAATCATGCAGAGCGACAAAGCAATATTGAATCAGGCATGGAAGTTATATCGCTACTCAGAAATAAAAGATCATCAAGGCTTGACAGACTTTCTTTACAGTCTTAAATATGCGTGAGCATACGCCAAGTCAATCAAAATAAATTCTCGAAGGAAGATATTACTAAACCATACCACATCATCTGCAAACAAATCAAGTTGGTATTCCAATAACACATTGGGAATCCCCCAGCTATTTGAGACTAACCATAAGAAACCTGAACTACTAAGCACCATTATGTACGTAGCATATTTATCATAGACATATTAACCAACGCAACGGAAGCAAACTCTCTTAATAAGATAAGCATGATAATTAAAGAGAGTTCAAGCAACCAACTAAACAAAAAGCTCTTTGAAAAGATAAGCATGAATACTAAGAGCAGAGTATGATAGTAGCTATTAAAAGACAAAGAACACACACAGCAAAGATAGACATGAAAATTCTATGTTATGTTCTAGGTAGAAGTGGAGCGTGTTTCTCTCCCACATAAAGAATGTTGAGTTCCGACTCGTTATGAAAAACTAAAAAGAAAACTAAAAGCAAGACGCTCCAAGCATAGCACATAACACATGAAGTGATAAAAATATAGCGAAACGAAAGACGAACTGATAATGTTGATGGAGAAGGGGATGCACGGGGGCATCCCCAAGCTTAGACGCTTGAGTCTCCTTGAATATTTCTTGGGGGTACACGGGGGCATCCCCAAGCTTGAGCGCTTGACACTCCTGAATCTTTTTATCATCTTCCCTCGCACACTTGAAAACTCCCTTCATACATAACTCATCATAATCTGATTAGCGAGGTTAGTACCCTTAATAAAATAATTATACCTTGCTGGAAATAAAGATATTCTTGAAGGTCTACTGTTTCTCAAGATTGCGAAAAGGTTTTTGCAAAGAAAAAGCAAGCTCTTGATTTGCAAAATGGAGGAAAGGCAAAACAGGACAGAATCTGTGAAAAACAGAACAACAGGTAGTAATTGATCTGTTCGGGGTACTTCTGCAACTCAAATCAAAAAACTCAGAACAGACGCACGAAATAGAATTATATAGAGAACGCTGTCGAAAAAATTCAGACCAAAAAGATGATCTGGTGATTTTATACGAATTTGTTTATCCAAGGACAGAATCTGTTTCCTGGACAACACCTCACAACTTTTGAACTTTCTAGCAATCAGAGGCTATACTTGGCATAAATATGAAAAGAAAAGATACAATGATGATGCTACAGCAGTAAACAACATCAAGACACAAAAAAAGCAAAAAATTTATTCATGTGGGCTGCCTCCCAAAAGCGCTTTCTTTTATGCCTTTAAGCTAGGCATAATGCATAAAGGAATCAATAACCATCATAATAATCGGAGTTATAAATTGATTCATAAGGTTCCTCAACAAGTTCACTCTTGTTCCTTCTAGGAAAGGGGTACACACCTTTTGCCTCCCCGCGTAGGCGGATTTGTCCCTTACATATGTCGATGAAGCCTTTTACCGCTCGGAGGAAGTCCCTTCCAAGCACTATATTTCCTTGGTTTGGCTCCATGATGAAGAAATCAACCATTGCAATCCCTTTAAGGAATTTAACTGGCACATCTTTTATTCTTCCCTGGATTTCAGAAATATCTCCATTAGTGTGTTCATGATAAGATGGTAATTTATCCATGTTAAATTTTAAAGAATCATGAACAATTTTTGGCATAGTGGAAACCATAGATCCAATATCACAATAAGCAAGGAAGTCTTGATTAGAGATGCTAATCCTAACAAGAGGCTCCCAGTCATTATCTATTTCCAAAATATCTCTCTTATTGGGTTTGGGTTTCTCTACCTTTATTAAGTCTAGAGCATCCATTCTCTTTTCAATAGTAGCAAGTCTATCTATGACAGTATCAAAATTATGATCATAAACAAAGTAACTAGATAGACCATGTATAATTTCAAGAGCTCTAGCTTCATCACACTCTAGGAAATCTCCCTCGGCTATAATGTCAAGGGAGTGTTTACACCATTTAAAAAGACCCTGGTAAAAATTCCTAAGCACAATTTTTATAGGTATCCAAGGCATAATTCTCCTATGTGCATCAGAAATTCTGTCCCATGCCTTCTTCATATTTTCTCCATCCCTTTGATGGAAATCTAGAACTTCTGATTCCCTCAAAGCACCATATCCTAACATGTTTAGCTAAACATATAGGACTACTAACAGGAAGACAAAATATTTTTTTTTTGTAATTTTTGATAAAGGATACTAAAGCAAAAACTGAAAGGTAAACTAACAAGACTAAAAAGCAAAGGTAAAAGATAGCATGCAACTCCCCTATCCTGAAGAGTGGAGTCCCCGGCAACGGCGCCAGAAAATACTCCTTGATGGGCCTCGAACCCCTCGTTGGTTACCCCAAGTGGAAGGTGTA
Source organism: Secale cereale (assembly GCA_902687465.1). NCBI lineage: Eukaryota > Viridiplantae > Streptophyta > Magnoliopsida > Poales > Poaceae > Secale > Secale cereale. The sequence continues at coordinate 816,440,174 of LR738713.1, read as the reverse complement.
AGATGCAGTATGTAGAAGTGTTTTCCCTTAGCAAAGATGCCAAGGATCGAATCCCCAGAGACTCCTAGGTTCAACAAGTAGGTGTCAACTGCTAATGGCGCGGATTAGCAATCAACGTGGACCTGCACACAGATACAAATAACTTTCCTCCCAACGAGTACAGAGAGGTCGTCAATCCCTCCGGCCTTGTAGTTCACAAAGGATTAAAAGCAAATGATAGTAGTGATAGATAATGTTTTGCAATAGTAAATAATAGCGAAAAGTAAATAGCGGATGTGATCAATGATGGTAATATGGACCGGAGTCTCATGATGTTCACTAGTGATGTCTCTCTCCCAAAAGACGATAAAACAGCTATGTGAGGTAAACAAATTACAGCTGGGCAATTGACAGGACCACGAACGCAAACCAATGCTGACTACATTGCAAGAAAGGTTGAGGTTCAAAGCATGGGCGGTACGCCAAATTAAGTAGACCGAAATCCATCAATATCTACTACTAATCATCCACCTTGAGATATCTATCCAGAACATCTCGCTGGTATTAAGTTGCGAGTCCCACCCATAGTGTAAACTCAATGCAACAGACAACTGCATTAAAAGAACTTTGCGTAAAGTAAACAATCCTTGCACCCGCGGACACAAGCACTGTTGTTTTCCCCCTTGTGGCAACAGCACATCCCCTAGACTCATGTTTCTGTCACTCAAGCTAGTCATCGAGGGGCATGAACCCACAATCGAGCATAACGTTCCCTCTTGGAGTCACTACGTATTACTTGGCCAAAGCAATAAATAACAACGGAGAACATGCAAGAATTACTTATGAACATAAATATAAAAGAGGTAGATCAAATATATTACTCAAGATCAATCTGAACATAATCTCATAATCCATCGGATCCCAGCAAACTCAACATAGCAACAGCATAAGGATTACATATGTGCCTCGATCATGTAGGGCAGCTCACGAGGACTAATTAGTGAAGCATAAGAACGGGAGGAGAACATCACATAGCTACTGGTCATGGACTCATGGTCCAAGGGAGACTACTCACGACTCATCCGGGAGGCGTCCATGGTGGTGGAGAAGCTCCCGGTGGTGATCCTCCCCTCCGGCAGGGTGCCGGGAAGAGTTCTCCTGGTGCTCCCGATCTTGGAAGCGGCGGCGGCGGCGGAACAGAGATGGGATCGCGAAAAGAGTTCCTTTTCTGAGGGTTTCGGAGGACGCTTTAAATATATGCCAAAGGGGGCATTGGGGAAGCTTCGGGGGGCCCAGGCGCCCCCCCCGGCGCGGCCCAGGGGGGGGGCGCCGCCAGGGCGCCTGGAGCCCTGGTGGCCCCCCCGGCTGTCCTTCGGACGTACGGTAGTTTCCGGAACGCTGATTTTTTATATAATTTTTCTGGATTTTTCCTGGCAGTTCTCGTAACGTGAAAACCTGAAATACAAAAACAGCCGAAAACAGAAACTGGCACTGGGGTGCACTGGATTAGTAAGTTAGTCCAAATATGATCAAAAGTGTATGGAAAGTGTATGCATATCATAGCAATATCACCCAAAAGTGGCATGGAGCAAGCAGAAATTATAGATACGTTTTGGGCGTATCAGCACCGCACATGGCTGGAACAATGTTTCTTGTGTGTCTTTGGGTGCCCCCTGCCCCCGTATATAAAGGAGCGAAGGGCGAGGTGCGGCCAGGCCAAGGGCACGCTAAGGGAGTAGGATTCCTATTCCTAGTAGGAATAGGAACCCCCCTTTCCTATTCCTACTAGGAGTAGGAAAGGAAGGGAGAGAAGAGAAGGAAAGGAGAGGTGGCGCCTCCCCCCTTTTCCTAGTCCAACTAGGAACCCTAGGGGGTGCGGCCAGCCCTATGGGCTACCCCTTTCATTCCCTCATTGGCCCACTATGGCCCATACTCCCTCGGGGGGGTTCCGGTAACCCCCTCCGGTACTCCGGTTTTACCTGATAACACCCGGAACACTTCCGTGTCCGAATATAGTCGTCCAATATATTAATCTTTATGTCTCGGACATTCCGAGACTCCTCGTCATGTCCGTGATCTCATCCAGGACTTCGAACTACCTTTGGTACATCAAACTCATAAACTCATAATACCGATCGTCATCAAACATTAAGCGTGCGGACCCTGCTACGGGTTCGAGAACTATGTAGACATGACCGAGACTCATCTCCCGTCAATAACCAATAGCCAAACTTGGATGCTCATATTAGCTCCTACATATTCTACGAAGATCTTTATCGGTCAAACCGCATAACAACATACGTTGTTCCCTTTGTCATCGGTATGTTACTTGCCCGAGATTCGATCGTCGGTATCTCAATACCTAGTTCAATCTCGTTACCGACAAGTCTCTTTACTCGTTTCGTAATACATCATCTCATGAGTAACTCATTAGTCATTTGCTTGCAAGGCTTATATGATGTGCATTACCGAGAGGGCCCAGAGATACCTCTCCGACACTCGGAGTGAAAAATCCTATTCTTGATCTATGCCAACGCCACGAACACCTTCGAAGACACCTTTAGAGAATCTTTATAATCACCCAGTTACGTTGTGATGTTTGATAGCACACAAGGTGTTCCTCCGGTATTCGGGAGTTGCATAATCTCATAGTCATAGGAACATGTATAAGTCATGAAGAAAGCAATAGCAGTAAAACTAAACGATCATAGTGCTAAGCTAACGTATGGGTCTTGTCCATCATATCATTCTCCTAATGATGTGATCTCGTTGATCAAATGACAACTCATGTCTTTGGCTAGGAAACATAACCATCTTTGATCAATGAGTTAGTCTAGTAGAGGCATACTAGGGACATACTGTTTTGTCTATGTATTCACACATGTACTAAGTTTCCAGTTAATACAATTCTAGCCTGAATAAAAGACATTTATCATTATATAAGGAAATACAAATAACATCTTTATTATTGCCTCTAGGTTATATTTCCTTCAATCAAACGTAATGTGGAGATCATCCACCAATGTCTCGACGTGTTTGGTCTTAATGACTACGTCGTCAACATATGCCTCCACTGTCTTGCCGATTTGTTTTTCTAAGAATGTTTGAATCATGCGTTGATACGTGGCACCAGTGTTTTTAAGTCCAAAGGGCATAGTGTTGAAATAGAAGGGACCGTACGGGGTGATAAATGCCGTTGCGGCCTGATCGGATTCCTTCATCTTTATCTGATGGTATCCGGAGTAAGCATCAAGGAAACACAACGACTCGTGTCCGGCCGTTGCATCGATAATATGATCAATGCGGGGCAGAGGAAAGGGATCCTTAGGGCAAGCCTTGTTTAGTTCTGTAAAGTCGACACAGAGACGCCAGGATTTATCCTTCTTCGGTACCATGACTAAGTTGGCTAGCCAATCCGGATGTTTAATTTCTCTGATGAATCCGGCCTCCAGTAGCTTGGCTAGCTCCTCTCCCATTGCTTGTCTTTTGGGTTCGGAAAATCATCTCAGTGACTGCTTGACTGGTTTGAACCCTTTGATAATGTTGAGGCTATGTTCGGCTAGCCTGCGTGGGATTCCTGGCATATCTGACGGGTGCCAGGCGAATATATCCCAATTTTCGCGAAGAAATGCACGTAACGCGCTATCTACCGCCGGGTCCAGTTGTGCCCCGATAGACGCTGTCTTATGAGGGTCCGTTGGGTGCACTTTAAATTTTATAATTTCATCTGCTGGCTTGAAGGAGGTAGATTTCGATCTTTTGGCAAGGATTACTTCCTCCTTGTGCACTGTGGATCGTAAGGTGGTTAATTCCTCGGTCGCGAGGGCTTATGATAATGCCTCTAGGGATAAAGATGTTGTTTTGTTCTCGGCACAGACTGATCTGTCTGGATCACTTGTTAGTGTGATTACCCCATTGGGCCCTGGCATTTTAAGCTTCATATACCCATAATGGGGTATGGCTTGAAAGCGTGAAAAAGCGTCCCATCCTAAAAGGGCTTGGTATCCGCTATTTGAAGGGAACAATGTGGAAGAGCGGTTCCTCCGACCCGTAGTTCTCAGATGTGCCGAATACTACATCACAACTAATGCTTTCGGAACACTGGGCTTCCCAGCTGGGAATAATTCCTCTCAAGGTTGTGTTAGTGTGCTCAATGCGGGATTTGTCAATCTGTATTTTTGCAAGCATTCCTCGTATATGAGGTTGAGTCTGCTTCCTCCGTCCATGAGTACTTTAGCGAGGCGAAACTGGCCACTATTGGATCTAGTACAAGAGTTGTTGTTGCTCGGACAGGCCGGACTCGAGGTGTGTCTTCGGCAGAAAAAGTGATTGATGTGTTGCTCCATGGGCTTGCAGAGCTAATTTGATAGACCTCGGCAAGTTCGCGATTCGCTCTCTTGCGTCGGTTGTTTGAGGCGAACGTCTCGAAGATAGTGAAGACACCGAAGTCTTTCTCCCCTGATACTGCGGTTGCAAGGATTGCTGCACCGCTCTGTGCTACCTCCCGGAGTACCCAACATGCCCTAAGGCAATGGTTTGGGATATTGTCTGGGACTGCATGTATTTGGCAAGGTTTATCGACCAGTTCGTCCAATACGGACCTGCGTCCTGTAGGAGGTTTGTTCTTCTTGCTGATAGGCATATTATCAGATGACCTGCTTGGGTACGTCCGTTTAGCCTTAACACTGTGTTGTCCCAATATGGACTGTTCTAGATGTGTATTCTGGGCTTTCCAAGTGTTTTCCATTGCGCAGTACTTTCGTACTAAGTGCGACAGGTCTGTGAAACTCAGAACATAGCGTCGGTTGAGGGCGTTCAAACTCCCTCATCCGTACAGTTGCGATGAAACAAAGGGACCGCATCATCGTCGTAGCAGTCCTCAATCTTGTTCTTGACAAGCAGGAATCTGGCCCAAAAGTGGTTGACCGTCTCTTCGGGCAGCTGATGTATGTTCGCCAGATCGTTTATGTCCGGGAATCTGGATTTGCTTGGATAGTTTTTCCCAGGGTGAGTGGGTGTTGGTAATTCTAAGTCCCGACCCAACATGGTATTTGGGGTTTTGATAAGCCCCGATGTGGACGACCTGGGCTCAAGAGGATCTGATCGTTCCGTGGGCCCGGCGTCAATCCCAGAGCTCGAAAAACACAAAGTTCCACCCAACAAGGGCGTGTTCAGCTCAATGGGTTCGGAGATCCAGACTATGACGGTATCCATCTCAAGAGGGGGAGTATCTTCGGCTCCGTCCTCGACTGTCGCCACTGGATGAGTGATCGGGATGGGATCGATCTGATCCTGACCGGATTTAGGTCCGATCTGATATCCTGGCGATGAAATCCCCAGGGCGGAGATGCGATCCAGCAGCTCGTTTAATGGCGAGAGATCTTCCGTGGTTGCGTCATCGGAGTGGCCGGAGTCAACATAACGGTGATTCTCGATGACCACAGGAAGTGCGGCCAGCCTGGAGGCCACGCGGGCGCATACAGCGAACCCGCCGAGCTGGAGAACCTGGCAGATGGCCAAGTTGTTTCTGAAGGTGATCTCATTGTTGATGACAAGACGAGCCATCGATCGCTTATTGCGAGCACATAGCGGAGCTTTCAATGAAAGTACCATTGTCGGTGTCAATACTGGCAGATCTCGGGTAGGGGGGCCCAATCTATGCGTCTAAGGACCGATGGCAATAGGAGACAGGGACACAATGTTTACCCAGGTTCAGGCCCTCTCGGTCGAGGTAAAACCCTAATTCCGCTTGATTGATATTGATGAATATGTGTTACAAGAGTTGATCTACCTCGAGATCGTAATGGCTAAACCCTAAAGCCTAGCCTATGTGGATGTGATGATTCTATCGTTAGCCTCTACATACTAAACCCTCTTGCTTATATACATACCGGAGGGGCCTAGGCTTACAAAGGACACCTGGGGAGGAAGTAATAGCTGCATCCGGACATCATGCCTTCCTTTCTACGCACATAGGAGTCCTGACCGAATACGGGGAGAGTCTTCTGCCTCTATCTTCGCGACCCATCAATACGGCCCAGCTTCATCGACCCGGACGCCTGAGGACCCCTAAACCCAGGATTCCCTCAACGGCAAATAGTATGGAGCAAGGTAGCCCAATCCATTTATGGCAAAGGACATGCCAAAATGGTTTCTTATAATAAGCAAAGTGGTCTTGAGGGCACATGTGAATTTTATCTAGTCACTTTCACCATATTGGATTGATTTGTGTTTGTTACTTCGATAATTTGATATGTGGGTCGATGGGTGTGTAGGTGATGTTCTTACTTGAACAAACCTCCTACTTATGATTAACCCCCTCGCAAGCATCCGCAACTACGAGAAAAGTATTAAGATAAAATTTAACCATAGCATTAAACATTTGGGTCCAAATCGCTCCCTTACGAAGTAGCGAATAAACAAGGGTTTAAGCTTCTGTCACTCTAGAAAGCCATCATCTAATAACTACTCCACAATGCATTCCCTTAGGCCCAAATATGGTGAAGTGTCATGTAGTCGACGTTCACATGACACCACTAAGGGAATGACAACATACATATCATCGAAATATCGAACACATATCAAGTTCATATGTTTACTTGCAACACGATTTCTCCCATGACCTCAAGAACTAAAGTAACTACTCACAAGTGATAAAAATGCTCAAGAACAGAGGGGTATTAAATATCATAATGGATCTGAACATATAATCTTCCACCAAATAAACTATATAGTAATCAACTACAAGATGTAATCAACACTACTAATCACCCACATGTAACAATCTGAGTTTCCGGTACAAAGACTGAACACAAGAGATGAACTAGGGTTTGAGAGGAGATGGTGTTGTTGAAGATGTTGATGAAGATTGGCCTCCCAAAAATAAGAGGGTTGTTGGTGATGACAATGACGACGATTTCCCCCTCCGGGAGGGAAGTTCCCCCGGCGGAAGCGCTCCGTCGAAGGGCAAAATTACTACCAAGTTTCGCCTCGAGACGGTGGCGCTCCATCCCGAAAGTCATATCCTTAATTATTTTAGGTCAAAATGACTTATATATCAGAAGATGGGCACCGAAGGTGGGCCGAGGAGGGCACAACCCACCAGGGTGCGCTAGGGCGGATTGTGCCCACCTGGTGGGCCCCCTCTGATACTTATTTGCTCCAATAATTCTTAAATATTCCATAATAAATCCCCGTGAAGTTTCAGCTCATTTCGAGTTGTGCAGAATAGGTAGCCCGACGTTGCTTTTTCAGGTCCAGAATTCTAGCTGCTGGTATTCCCCCTCTTGATATAAACCTTGCATATTATGAGAGAAAAGGCATTAGAATTACTCCAAAAGGCATTATTATGCATAAAAACATTATAAATAACAGTAGAAAAACATGATTAAAATGGATATATCAAGATGTTGATCCATAGGTTGCCCTCATTATGGATTCATAAGGCAATTTGATCTTAGTTCTAGGGGAGTGTTCCATGCCCTTTATTAAGGAAAATTGTAATTTAATATCCCTTCTTGCATGTCAATGAATGCACCAATAGTGCGTGAAAACGGTCTACCAAGTATAATAGGACAAGACATATTGCAATCAATGTCAAGAACAATAAAGTCTATGGGTACATAGTTCCTATTTGCAAGAATAAGAACATCATTGATCCTTCCCAGGGGTTTTTAATAGTTGAATCCGTCAAATGCAAATTAAGAGAACAATATTCAATATTGGTAAGACCAAGAACATCACAAAGAGATTTCGGAATTGTGGAAATGCTAGCACCCAAATCACATAAAGCATTGCACTCATAATTTTTAATTTTGATTTTGATAGTAGGTTCCTGCTCATCATGAAGTTTTCTAGGAATTGAAACTTCTAATTCCAACTTTTCTTCTAAAGCTTTTATCATAGCATAAACAATATGTTTAGTAAAAGCTTTATTTTGTTCATAGGCATGAGGTGAATTTATCATGGTTTGCAACAAGGAGATACAATCAACCAAAGAGCAACTATGATAATTAAAGTCCCTGTAATCCAAAAGAGTGGGCACATCGCTAGTTAAAGTTTTCACCTCTCCAAACCCACTTTTATCAATTTTCTCAAAAAGATTTTGACCCTCTGAATTATCGTTGCGCCTTCTAGCTAAAGTTGACTCTTCTTCAGTCCCTTTATCATCGATCTTAACTTTACTAAACAAGGAATCCATAGAAGAAACACTGATACGTCTCCAACGTATCTATAATTTATGAAGTATTCATGCCATGTTTACAACGATTTTATATGGTTTTGGTATGATTTGCATGGAACTAACCCGGACTGACGCTGTTTTCAGCAGAACTACCATGATGTTGTTTTTTGTGCAGAAATGAAAGTTCTCCAAATGAGCTGAAACTTTTTGATGATTTTTTTGGAACAAAAGAGGCCCCCAAAGCTTCATGGAAGGACTAGAAGGTGAAGGAGTAGGGAACAAGACATCGGGGCGCGCCTGGGCCCTTGCCCGTGCCCCGGTGGGTTGTGCTCACCTCGAGGCCCATTCGGACGTGAGACCGACGCCAAAAACTCCTATAAATAGAGAAACCATGAGAAATAACCATAGATAAGAAGTTCCGCCAGCGCAAGGCCTCTGTAGCCACCGAAAACCAATTTCGACCCTTTCCGGCACTCCGCCGAGGGGGAAATCATCACTAGTGGCCATCTTCATCATCTCGACAGCCACCATGATGAGGAGGGAGTAGTCCACACTTAGGGCTAAGGGTTTATACCAGTATCTATGTGTATAGTCTCTCTCTCTCTCTCTCTCTCTCTCTCTCTCTCTCTCTCTCTCTCGTGTTCTTGAGATGCACAATCTTGATTTATCGCGGGCTTTGTTAATATAGTTCGATCATATGGTGTTTCCCCCTCTCTATCTTGTGATGAATTGAGTTTTCCCTTTGGGATTTCTTTGGATTGAATACTTTTACGTATTTGAGAACACTTGATGTATGTCTTGCAATTGAATACTCGTGGTGACAATGGGGTATCATATTGATCCACTTGATATACGTTTTGGCACTCAACTTGCGGATTCCCCAAGTGACATTGGAGTAATCTATGCATAGGGGTTCATGCACGTTCTTGTTTTTGTTTCTCCGGTAGAAATCTTGGTGCACTCTTCGAGGTTCTTTGTGTTGGATTACAAATCTGAATATGTTTTTGTGTTATCTTAGTACGAACTCTTGATAGATCGATCCGGAAGGATAACTTTGTGTTATCTTAGTACGAACTCTTGAAAGATCGATCGAAACAGATAACCTTGTGTTATTCTAGTACGAATTCTTGGATAGATCGATCGGAAAGGGTAACTTTGTGTTACTTTAGTACAAACTCGTGGAAAGATTGATCGGAAAGAATAACTTTGAGGTGGTTTCGTACCCCACCAATATTTTTTTTTCTTATGTTCTCCGGTAGATAGGAACTTTGGAGTGATTCTTCATCACACTTTGAGGGGTGGTTATATGATCGAATTATATTAGCATTGTTGAGAGATTGCACTAGCGAAAGTACGGACCCTAGGCCTTGTTTTCCATCATTTTTCAATATCGTTTGTGCTCACTTTTGTTACTTGCTATCTTGTTGTTTTTTATTGTTCGCACTACAAAAGTCAATATCTACTATCCATATTACACTTGTATCACCATCTCTTCGCCGAACTAGTGCACCTATACAATTTCCCATTGTATTTGGTCTGTTGGGGACACAAGAGACGTTTTATTATTCGGTTGCAGGGTTGTTTGAGAGAGACCATCTTCATCCTACACCTCCTATGGATTGATAAACCTTAGGTCATCCACTTCAGGGAAACTTGCTACTGTCCTACAAAACTCTGCGCTTGGAGGCCCAACATGTGTCTAGAAGAAAAAAGTTGCGTAGTAGACATCAAACACCAATCATTTTAAGATCTTCGTCATTTTTATGAAAGCAATCACTAGAAAATGCTTTTTCTAAAAATTCCCTTTTTGCTCTAAGCATATAGGTTCTTTTCTTACTTTCTTCCATAGAAACATATAAAGTTTTAATTGATTCCTCAACCTTCGGCGCAAAAAATTTCAACTTAAGATTTTCCGCATCATGAGAAATTCTATCAATACTTCTAGACATATCAACAATCTCATTCAACTTTTCTTCTATCGAAGCATTGAAAACCTTTTGAGTATTGATAAATTCTTTGATATTATTCTCTAGATCAGAGGCATTCCTATTATTATTGTAAGAAGTATTACCATAGGAAATACCATAATTATTAGAGGAATTTCTTTGGAAAAGGCCTAGGATTGAAATTACCTCTATAAGCATTTTTATTGAAATTATTTCACGAGATAAAATTCACATCTATGACATCACTATTTTGCTCAATCAAGGTAGACAAAGGCACATCATTAAGATCAATACGAGCACATTTACTAGCAACCTTTTTCATAGAGCATCAACTTTTTCGCTCAAAGTATTAATTTCTTCAACCGAATTAACTTTTTACTAGTAGGCTCCCTTTTTGAATGCCACTGCGAATGATTTGCCATAATATTATCGAGCAATTTGGTGGCTTCACCCAAAGTAATCTCCATAAAAGTGCCAGCCGCGGCAGAATCCAAAAGCTTTCTAGAAATAAAATTGAACCCTGCATAATTTTTTGTGTGATCATCCAAAGATTTTACCCATGAGTTGGGAAATTCCTTAGCATCAATTTCATTCTTTCCCAAGATTGCGCAACATGTTCAAGCTCAAATTGCTTAAAATTCATAATCTGAGTTCTAAGGAAATAATTTTCACAGGCAGAAAATACTTCGTGATAAAAGCATCTTTGCACTTGTCCCAAGAATCGATACTATTGCGAGGCAAAGAAGAAAACCAAATTTTGGCACGATCACGCAAAGAGAACGGGAATAATTTCAACTTCACGACATCATTGTCCACATCTTTTTTATTTTGCATATCACACAATTCTACGAATGTGTTTAGATGAGACGTGGCATCGTCATTAAGAGTGCCAGAAAATTGTTCTTTCATGACAAGATTCAATAAAGGAGCATTGATGTCATAAGACTCCGCACTAGTGGCGGGAGGAATCGTCATACTATTAAAATCATTGTTGTTGGTATTGGAACAATTACAAAACTTAGTGTTCTTTTGCGTCATCTTGACCAACTATAAATAAGAACATGAGTAGGCGATAGATCCGACCGGAAAACAGTGAAAGAAAAAGAGGGAGAATAAAAAACGACAAATCATTGTGAAATGGGGGAGATGAAAACAAGAGGCAAATGGAAAATAATGTAAATTGCAAGGAGATGAGATTTGTGATTCAAAACCTGATAGATGTTGATGATGTCTTCCCGGCAATGGCGCCAGAAATTCCTTTTGATGTTTCTTGAAGATACGTTGGTATTACCCCAAAGAGGAAGGGATGATGCAGCACAATTACGGTAGGTATTTCCCTTAGTGATGAGACCAAGGTTATCGAACCAGTAGGAGAACCACGCAACACTATGTAAACGGTACCTGCACACAAAGAACAAATACTTGCAACCCAACATGTTAAACGGGTTGTCAATCCCTTTCGGGTAACGGTGCTAGATATAGTCAAGTTGACGCGATAAAATTGTAGTAGATAGAAAGATGCAAATAAAAGCAAATAAAACGCATCATGGTATTTTTGTATTTTTGATAATATAGATCTGAAAATAAAAGTTGCAAATAGGGGAAAAAGGAAATGGCAATATAGATCTAAAAGTATATGATAGAAAAATAGACCTAGGGGCCGTAGATTTCACTAGTGGCTTCTCTCGAATAATAGCAACGGTGGGTAGAAAAATTACTGTTGGGAAATTGATAGAAAAGCAAATAATTATGATGCTATCCAAGACAATGATCATGTATATAGGCATCGCATCCAAGATTAGTAGACCGATTCCTGCATGCATCTACTACTATTACTCCACACATCGACCGCTATCTAGCATGCATCTAGTGTATTATGTTCATGGAAAAATGGAGTACTGCAATAAGAACGATGACATGATGTAGACAAGTTCTATTCCTGTAGGAATAGACGCCATCTTTTCGTCCTTAATAGAAACGATACATGCGTGCCTTCCTGCCCCTTCTATCACTAGGAATAGACACCACAAGATCGAACCCATTTGATGGGCCTCGAACCCCTCGTTGGTTACCCCAAGTGGAAGGTGTAAGATGCAGTATGTAGAAGTGTTTTCCCTCAGCAAAGATGCCAAGGATCGAATCCCCAGAGACTCCTAGGTTCAACAAGTAGGTGTCAACTGCTAATGGCGCAAATTAGCAATCAACGTGGACCTGCACACAGATACAAATAACTTTGCTCCCAACGAGTACAGAGAGGTTGTCAATCCCTCCGGCCTTGTAGTTCGCAAAGGGTTAAAAGCAAATGATAGTAGTGATAGATAGTGTTTTGCAATAGTAAATAAATAGCGAAAAGTAAATAGCGGATGTGATCAATGATGGTAATATGGACCGGAGTCTCATGATGTTCACTAGTGATGTCTCTCTCCCAAAAGACGGTAAAACAGCTATGTGAGGTAAACAAATTACAGCTGGGCAATTGACAGGACCACGAACGCAAACCAATGCTGATTACATTGCAGAAAGGTTGAGGTTCAAAGCATGGGCGGTACGCCAAAATAAGTAGACCAAAATCCATCAATATCTACTACTAATCATCCACCTTGAGATATCTATCCAGAACATCTCGCTGGTATTAAGTTGCGAGTCCCACCCATAGTGTAAACTCAATGCAACAGACAACTGCATTAAAAGAACTTTGCGTAAAGTAAACAATCCTTGCACCCGCGGGCACAAGCACCGTTTTTCCCCCTTGTGGCAACAGCACATCCCCTAGACTCATGTTTCTGTCACTCAAGCTAGTCATCGAGGGGCATGAACCCACAATCGAGCATAACGTTCCCTCTTGGAGTCACTACGTATTACTTGGCCAAAGCAATAAATTACAACGGAGAACATGCAAGAATTACTTATGAACATAAATATAAAAGAGGTAGATCAAATATATTACTCAAGATCAATCTGAACATAATCCCATAATCCATCGGATCCCAGCAAACTCAACATAGCAACAGCATAAGGATTACATATGTGCCTCGATCATGTAGGGCAGCTCACGAGGACTAATTAGTGAAGCACAAGAACGGGAGGAGAACATCACATAGCTACTGGTCATGGACTCATGGTCCAAGGGAGACTACTCACGAGTCATCCGGGAGGCGTCCATGGTGGTGGAGAAGCTCCCGGTGGTGATCCTCCCCTCCGGCAGGGTGCCGGGAAGAGTTCTCCTGGTGCTCCCGATCTTGGAAGCGGCGGCGGCGGCGGAACAGAGATGGGATCGCGAAAAGAGTTCCTGTTCTGAGGGTTTCGGAGGACGCTTTAAATATATGCCAAAGGGGAGCATCGGGGAAGCTTCGGGGGGCCCAGGCGCCCCCCCCGGCGCGGCCCAGGGGGGGGCGCCGCCAGGGCGCCTGGAGCCCTGGTGGCCCCCCCCCCCGGCTGCCCTTCGGACGCAAGGTTGTTTCCGGAACGCTGATTTTTTATATAATTTTTCTGGATTTTTCCTGGCAGTTCTCGTAACGTGAAAACCTAAAATACAAAAACAGCCGAAAACAGAAACTGGCACTGCGGTGCACTGGATTAGTAAGTTAGTCCAAATATGATCAAAAGTGTATGGAAGTTTGTGTATATCATAGCAATATCACCCAAAAGTGGCATGGAGCAAGCAGAAATTATAGATACGTTTTGGACGTATCAACATCCCCAAGCTTAATTCCTGCTCGTCCTCGAGTAGGTAAATGATAACAAGAATAATTTCTATGGTGACATGCTATTAACCATATAGGACTTTTTCATAGTCATATGACAAAAGCTTACTGAGACAATGATTCTATAGTAATTAAGTTGCCTCAAGAGAAAATCACAAATGACTGAAAGTTTTACAACATGACATTGAAGCATCAAAAAGATTTGCAATGAACATGATGTGCAAATATGATAAAGTGATATCTAGCTTGCCCCCTTTAGTGAAGCAAAACATAAATACAGGGGCACCTTCAAGGTTTAAGTGATGACTAGATACAATGATTTCAAAATAAACGATATCACAATCATGCAAAAGACAATGCTACTTTGGGACAATGCACATTACACTCAGAATGACAATCATGCTCTCAGTAGTTGGTGCTTTTAAAAGAAGGTGGAGACTCAACATAAAAATAAAAGATGGTCATGTGCTAGAGTTTTTATTTTGAAAACATGGAAGCAATTTTGTCTACGGTAGTAGTACTTCATATGTGTCATGTATAAGACCTCCTATAAGTTGCAAGCCTCATGCATCGAATACCAATAGTGCTCGCACCTTGTCCTAATTAGCTCGGATTTCCATGGGTTATCATTGCATTACATATGTTTCAACCAAGTGTCACAAAGGGGTACCTCTATGCCACCTGTACAAAGGTCCAAGGAGATAAATCGCATTTGATTTCTCGTTTTTGATAGATCTCAACTTGAGGACATCCATACCGGGACAACATAGAAAATTGATGATGGACTCCTCTTTAATGCATAAGCATATTCTCATAAGAGATTGAGGATTAAGTCCAAGCTAAAACTTCCACCATGATGCATGGCTTTGGTTGGCGGCCCAATGTTCTTCTCTAACAATATGCATATTCATTCAACCCACGGCAAATCACCCTTACTTCAGACAAGACGAACATGCATAGCAACTCACATGATATTCAACAAAAGTGTGACAGTTGATGGCATCCCCAGAAACATGGTTACCGCTCAGCAAGCAACTTATAAGAAATAAGATACATAGGCAACATATTCTTTACCACAATAGTTTTTAAGCTACTTTCCCATGAGCTATGTATTGCAAGGTTAGTTTTAGTACAGGTGGAGGTTATCAAAAGACTGGGAGCGACCAACTGAGAGAGCAATGACGGTCATAATCATGCAGAGCGACAAAGCAATATTGAATCAGGCATGGTAGTTATATCGCTACTCAGAAATAAAAGATCATCAAGGCTTGACAGACTTTCTTTACAGTCTTAAATATGCGTGAGCATACGCCAAGTCAATCAAAATAAATTCTCGAAGGAAGATATTACTAAACCATACCACATCATAGGCAAACAAATCATGTTGGTATTCCAATAACACATTGGGAATCCCCCAGCTATTTGAGACTAACCATAAGAAAACCTGAACTACAAAGCACCAATATGCACGTAGCATCTTTATCATAGACATATTAACCAATGCAACAGAAGCAAACTCTCTTAATAAGGTGAGCATGATAATTAAAGAGAGTTCAAGCAACCAACTAAACAAAAGCTCTTTGAAAAGATAAGCATGAATACTAAGAGCAGAGCATGATAGTAGCTATTAAAAGACAAAGAACACACACATCAAAGATAGACATGAAAATTCTATGTTATGTTCTAGGTAGAAGTGGAGCGTGTTTCTCTCCCACATAAAGAATGCTGAGTTCCGACTCGTTATGAAAAACTAAAAAGAAAACTAAAAGCAAGACGCTCCAAGCATAGCACATAACACATGAAGTGATAAAAATATAGTGAAACGAAAGACGAACTGATAATGTTGATGGAGAAGGGGATGCACGGGGGCATCCCCAAGCTTAGACGCTTGAGTCTCCTTGAATATTTCTTGGGGGTGCACGGGGGCATCCCCAAGCTTGAGCGCTTGACACTCCTGAATCTTTTTATCATCTTCCCTCGCACACTTGAAAACTCCCTTCATACATAACTCATCATAATCTGATTAGCGAGGTTAGTAACCTTAATAAAATAATTATACCTTGCTGGAAATAAAGATAATCTTGAAGTTCTACTGTTTCTCAAGATTGCCAAAAGGTTTTTGCAAAGAAAAAGCAAGCTCTTGATTTGCAAAATGAAGGAAAGGCAAAACAGGACAGAATCTGTGAAAAACAGAACAGCAGGTAGTAATCGATCTGTTCGGGATACTTCTGCAACTCAAATCAAAAAACTCAGAACAGATGCACGAAAGGCAATTATATAGATAACGCTGTCGAAAAAATTCAGACCAAAAAGATGATATGGTGATTTTATACGAATTTTTCTATCCAAGGACAGAATCTGTTTCCTGGACAGCACCTCACAACTTTTGAACTTTCTAGCAATCAGAGGCTATACTTGGCACAATTATGAAAAGCAAAGATACAATGATGATGCTACAGTAGTAAACAACATCAAGACACAAAAAAATCAAAATATAAAAATTTATTCATGTGGGCTGCCTCCCAAAAGCGCTTTCTTTTATGCCTTTAAGCTAGGCATGAGACTTTAATGATGCTCTCGTAGGAATAAGAGTTGAAGAACAAAAGAGAGCATCAAGAAGCAAATACCAAACACATTTAAGCCTAACATGCTTCCTATGCATAGGAATATTGCAATAGAATAATTCATTGAAGCATAAAGCAATAAGCATAGGAAGGCAAAACAAGTGTAGCTTCAAAACCTTCAACATAAAGAGAGGGAACTTGATATCATTGAAATATCTATAAGCATATGTTACCTTCTCATAATAATTTTCAGTGGGATCACGAATAAACTCAACAATATAAGCATCACATAAAGCATTGTTACCATGATACACATGCAAAAAAAGTGTCATTACTCTTCATATAAGCAAAATCTTTCTTATTAGGAATAGTGAGAGTAAAGCAATCATAACCATCATGGTAATCATTGTATTTAGGAGGCATATCATAATCATCATAAATTTTATCCTCAATAGTAGGTGGACTGAAAACATCATATTCATCATTGTAATCATCATGTATAGGAAGCAAAGTATCATCAAAGTAAATTTTCTCTTCAAAAGTTGGGGGACTAAAAATATCATGTTCATCAAACGTGTCATCCCCAAGCTTAGAGCTTTCCATGTCATTAGCAATATTGATATTCAAAGAAAGCATACTAATAACATCACCACCATCATGAATGCTATGCAAATAATAAAGTTCCATAGCTTTTTTAATTTTCTCTTCAAACACATCATGTCCCAAAGCAAGGTAGAGCTTATAAAGCTCTCTCATATTTTTGTTGTTTTCCATTAAGCAAAACTAGTGAAAAGACATAAAGAAAACTGAAAGGTAAACTAATCAAGACTAAAAAACAAAGGTAAAAGATAGCGTGCAACTCCCCTATCCTGAAGAGTGGAGTCCCCGACAACGGTGCCAGAAAATACTCCTTGATGGGCCTCGAACCCCTCATTGGTTACCCCAAGTGGAAGGTGTAAGATGCAGTATGTAGAAGTGTTTTCCCTTAGCAAAGATGCCAAGGATCGAATCCCCAGAGACTCCTAGGTTCAACAAGTAGATGTCAACTGCTAACGGCGCAAATTAGCAATCAACGTGGACCTGCACACAGATACAAATAACTTTGCTCCCAACGAGTACAGAGAGGTTGTCAATCCCTCCGGCCTTATAGTTCACAAAGGGTTAAAAGCAAATGATAGTAGTGATAGATAGTGTTTTGCAATAGTAAATAAATAGCGAAAAGTAAATAGCGGATGTGATCAATGATGGTAATATGGACCGGAGTCTCATGATGTTCACTAGTGATGTCTCTCTCCCAAAAGACGATAAAACTAGTCGAATTATGAAGACTATGAGCCTGATAGATGGGACCCACTTACCAGAACATGAAAAATGGGACCCAGTTACCAGAACCCGACAATAGGGACCCATCTGACCCATTTTATAAATAATGAAAAATGAAACTGCCGAGACAAAAAGACCACGGCCCAAAAATAAAAAGGCTGCAATGTTGGGCTTGGCCCATGAAGTCAACCAAAAATTAATAGGAAAAAAATATAGAAAGGCTGAATTGTTGGGCTCGGCCCATGTAAAGTATCGAAATGGACCGGGCTGATTCTTGTCAACGACCTTTTCATTTGGTCGCAATTTTTCCACGCCAGCTTGCCACGTCAGATCCTACGTGGCCTGGGCAGACAGCTAGGGACAATAGCAAAAGGTCGTTGTACCAATGACCTTTTGTTTTGGTCGTAAACATCTATGACCTTCTCACAGAGAAGGTCGTTAATTTCAGTTTACGACGGCCAGCTTTTGACCATCTGTTTTTGGTCACAAAAAGGTCACAAATGGAAAATAATGACCATTCAGTGACCAATAGTCAAGGTCACAACTTGACATATTTCTTGTAGTGCAACCGGGACCAAAGGTCACTTTTCGTCAGCCCAAAGGGAAGGAAGCAGAGATCTTTGGTCCCGGTTGGTGCCACCAACCGGGAACAAAGGTGGGTATTGGTCCCGGTTGGTGCCACCAACCGGGACGAAAGGGGGGTGTTGCCCGGGGCCAAAAGTTTAGTCCCACCTTGATAATTGAGAGAGAGCCGCACCTGTTTATAAGGCGCGCTGCGCCTGAGCTTTCGAGCTCCTCTCTAAAGCAGGCTTACGAGCCTAAACACTCTGTATCTGCCTACGGGCCTACTCGGCCTTCTGTGGGCCTGAATCCTGGCCCATCTTGCTAGTTGGGTTTCTAGTCGTATTCAAGCCGTGATGGCTAAGTAGGAGGCATTTTTTAATTTTTTATTCTAGTTTTTTTGCTTTATTTATTTTCTTTTGTTTCTACTTACAGCTAAATACTTACAGTTTTTCAGTGATTCTTTTTGCTTTTAGGTCAAAAAAATTATAAACTTTCTATTAGTGCCATTAGTTTTCAAATTTGAATAGTTTAAATTTGAATTCTTTTAAATTGGTGTGAATCACTAGTTTGTGAATAACTTTACTATAAAAATAGATTTTTGAGTGACTTTTTTTCTTGCTATTTAATATTACTGTATTTTATCATTATATTCAATTTGGTAATTTTAAGGTTATTTTAAATGTCTGTTTTGATCAACAACAGATTTTGTTATTTTAGTTTGCTATTAAAGTTTCTAACAAAAAAAATTATTTATTAAAATTCTTTTTGCTATTAATGTTTTGAAAAAAAAATACTTTGATAATTTTAGTTGCATAAATTTTATATAATTTTAGTTTAAAAAGTACTAGAGGTTTATAAAATCTTTTTAGTTGATTCCTTTTGCTATTTGAGTTTTATAAAAGATTTTTTGTTGATTCTTCTTGCTATTTAAGAATATTATAGTTTTGTTTTAGTTGATTATTTTTAGTTCATTCTTTTTTCTATTAGAGTTTCATAAAAGTTTTCTAGTTCATCCTTTTTGCTATTAGTTCATTCTTTGAGATAAATGACCCTGAAATTGAAAAGCACTTCAAATGAACTCTCAAAAGGTTGAAAGTTGGCATGGTATCATCATTTCACCCATATAACATGTTCTTAAAAGTTGAGAGGGTTACGGCAAAAATAGGATTCACGTCGTGTACAAAATGGACAATCTCTTTCGAAGTATTAGAGTTTCACACGAAAACTCATCTGTTACAAAGGGATTTCATTTTTTGAACTTATTTGAACTCCAGACTTTTTGTGTGTTCAAAATGCACCATTCAAAGCCACATCATCACTTTTCAACCCTTTCTGACTTCATTTGGTATTTTTCAAGCATTTACTGATTTTTAAGATAAACGACCCTGAAATTGAAAAGCACTACAAATGAACTCTGAAAATGTTGAAAGTTGGCATGGTATCGTCATTTCACCCACATAGCATGCGCTAACAAGTTGAGAGGGTTACGGCAAAAGCTGGATGTACTTTGTGTATAAAATAGACAATCTCTTCCGAAGTATCAGGGTTTCATACGAAAACTCATCTGTTACAAAAGGCATATCATTTCTTCACATGTAACTGCAGTGATATTCTCGATCAAAGGCAGCATAATAATAGTTGTGGAGAGAAAGTCTTCACTTTTTCTTCGCTTGTGTCCTTTGCTTATTGCACCGTAACCATGGATAATCTTCATCGTTTAACAGGGTGCTTGGGTCAGCCTTGACTTTGAACGGAGGAAATTCATGAAACTTTTCATAATCTTCAGACATGTCTATCTTGCCCTCCACTACCACGATGTCTATTTTTCTTGAAAGAACTATGTGGCGCTTTGGCTCATCGTATGATGTATTCGCTTCCTTATCTTTTCTTTTTCTTGGTTTGGTAGACATGTCCTTCACATAGAAAATCCGCGCCACATCATTGGCTAGGACAAATGGTTCCTCTATGTACCTAAGATTGTTCAGATCCACTGTTGTCATTCCGTACTCTAGGTCTACCTGTACCCCGCCTCCTAACAGATTGACCCATTTGCACCAAAACAAAGGGACCTTAAAATCATGTCCATAGTCAAGTTCCCATATGTCCACTATGTAACCATAATATGTGTCCTTTCCCCTCTTGGTTGTTGCATCAAAGTGGACACCACTGTTATGATTGGTGCTCTTTTGATCTTGGGCAATCGTGTAAAATGTATTCCCATTTATCCCGTACCCTTTGTAAGTCAATACAGTCGAAGATGGTCCCCTGGCCAACGAGTACAGCTCATCAGAAATAGTTTTGTCACCCATGAGACGTGTTTGCAACCAACTACCAAAAGTCCTGATGTGTTCACATGTAATCCGGTCGTCACACTGCTCCGGGTGTTTGGAGCGCATAATATTCTTGTGTTCATCGACATACCGGTCACCAAGGTAGAATTATGTAGAACTATGTAGTGTGCTTGAGACCAAGAATGCCCGTCCCTACATATTATTGAGTCCGCTCCTGGCATGCCTTTTCCAGTCAGTCTCGCCTCATACTGCGATTTAGGGAGACCAATTTTCTTAATGTGAGTAATGAAGTCAACACAAAACCCGATGAGCTCCTCTGTTTGATGTCCCGTGGTGTCGGTGTACTAAGGTAGGGGTACCTTAGTACCCCAACTTGTGCACGGGCAGTAGCAGCTTCCCGTGGCAGGGCTTACCACGCGCTCGCCAAGGCCCGCTCTGGTCCCTATGAAGCCATTCAAGAACAAAGTATTCAAGTTAAGAGACAAGACCCCGGCAAGAGGAGCTTGTCGGGAAGGCCGCTCCGGGCTCAAAGTTATCATTCCAGCACAAGACCCTCGCAAGAGGAGCCTGCCAGGAAGGCCAAAAGAACGGCACTTCAAGGAAGAATATCGTGGCGCATCGCGCGCCCCGGCAGGACCCGGAGCGCGACAAGCTTCCGGGCCCGGCAAGGTTGCGACCCCGGCAAGGTGCTTGCCGGGGAAGCCTATGCTGTGTCCCTCCGCTCCAGCTCATCTGGCCACGCATCGCCCTGGGGCCCTTCCAGGGGCACGTGGCAGATGGCTGTGCAGCCTGGGGTACACGGTGGCAAGCCGTGGTGACGAGGATATCGCCGTGGCGAACGGAGACGCATGGACGGACACTTTTTGGGGCGACGGCGACGGGCATTCAATGCCTTTGTCCCCCACCGTCAAGATTAGGTGAAGACCACTGTTCATCCACTATTTACACACTGTTCATGCACTGTTGTAACTACCACCGATTTTACATTTTTACCCTCCTCTACGTTGACACCTGTCGGTGACCCCTTTGAGCTATAAAAGGGGGCCCATGCATAACGTAGGGGAGGTTCGATCCCAGAAACTCGCTCACTCCCAAGCTCGGTGTAGCTAGTACTGTAGATCTTCAAGCTCCTGAGCCCAAGAACTCAATACAACAAAAGCAGTAGTAGGGTTTTACACGTCACCGCGGCCCGAACCTGGGTAAACTGCCCGCGTGTGCTCCTCGATCTGCTCTCTGTGCTCCCTCCACTCCCTTACCGCAACGTAGAAGGGGCTCCGGTCCCATAGGTGTTCGTGGGCGTCCAGTTTCCCCGACATCTTTGGCGCGCCAGGTAGGGGGCGTCGAGGTTGTGCGAACCTGATCCGGCGTTCACGCGGGCGCAACCTTCAGCAACTTCACCAGCTTCATCAACCTCATCGACTACATCAACATGCCTCCGAAAAAGAAGGCTTCGGAGGTCAGAGGCCCGTCCGCGTCGATCCCACCACCACCAGAGCCGACGGTTGGTGGGGGAGGCGCCGGCGGAAGGGTGGACACCGGTGGGGACACTCATGGCGCCACCAAGTCCAAGGACAAGACGGACGACCGGGCGAACTCCAAGGCCTCGGTGTCCGTACACGCACCACGTCCCTCTCAGGAGGTGCCAGACCAACAGCGACGTGGTACCGGAGGTACCATACGCTTGCTGGGATGTGGCCAGGCCGGCGAGTCACGGGACGCTCAAGGCCAACGTCCTGGCACGAGCAAGGCGCGGTCGCCGGGACGGGAACATGCTCCTTCTAACGCGGTTAGAAGTCCGAGCGTGTCCCGCTCCTCGCACCGTTCGCCACCGTTTCCCTCCTCTCCAGCAGAAGCCCTGGCCAGGGCTCAGCTGCTCCTCGACTTCCCTCCAGCGGCGTACAAGGCCGAAGACTGGAGGGCGACGATCCAGATCCTCATCGCCTTCGCCAACAACGATGCGCTGCAGCAGCCGGCAACTTCACGGCCGCGGCAAGTCGACCAAGCGAAGGACGATGGCGACAAGACCGCCGGGGGTGCAACTACCGTGCACTCCCCGCCGCGGAAGCAGAAAATGCCGCCCCGCCGGATCAACGTCGACGACGACTCCACGGCGTCGTCGGATCCGCGGGTTCGCCGCGATCAGCGCCAAGTCCTCGACGACAGGCGACAAGAGGACGCTCGAACCCGCATCGAGCGTCGAAGAGAAGCTCGAAGACAGTCCGATCAGCGCGCTGGGACCGCTGTCGACATGCACGCACCCGGTGAACCAGGCGACTTGCCGTAAGCGGCAGGTTGCCCTGCGTTCACCCGAGAGCTGCGACAAGTCCAGTGGCCCAGCATGAAGAATTTTAAGCCCGACGTACCCGAGAAGTACGACGGAAAAACACACCCCTCGGAGTTCCTCAGCATCTACACCATTGCGGTGCAGGCTGCCGGGGGACGCGACGAGAAGATCCTAGCCAACTACTTCCCGCTCGTGCTTAAGCCAAACGTCAGGTCTTGGCTTATGCACTTGCCGGAGAACTCCATCTCTTCGTGGGCAGATTTGTGCCACCAGTTTGTCGGCGCCTTCACAGGCGGCCACAAACCCCACGGCCAGGAGAGCGATCTTCATATCCTTGCCCAGAAGGAGGGAGAGTCCCTGCGCAAATACATCCAAAGGTTCAGCCGCGTTCAGCACAATATTCCTGATGTCCACCCTGCCGCGGTTATCAGCGCGTTCCACCAGAACGTGCGTAACCGCCGGATGAGGGAGGAGATGGCCATGACCAAGATCCGGGATGTCAGCGAGCTTTACGCACTGGCTGACAAGTGTGCCCGTGCTGAAGAGGGGAGAAGACTCCCCGGAGAGGATACCGGCGCAGGAGGAAGTGACAGTGAGGATGCCGCCCCGGCAAGGAAAGGCCGGCGGCGGAACAACAGGAAAAAGAAGAGCAAGGAGGTACTGGTTGTCGAGTAGTCCGGCAAGGAGGCTCCCGCCAAGAAGACACAGGCTGGTGGCTCCGGCAAGGAGCCCGCCCCTGTAGCGGGAGCCGACAAGCAGGACGGCTCCGACAAGCAGTACTACAAGATCCACCGCACCAAGGGCCACGATCTCCAGAACTACAAGAGGGTAGAGTACCTCGTAGAACAGTAGAAGGCTGAATACGAGCGTCGTGACAAGGAGAAGGCCCAAGGAGGCGGAGGAGAGCCCAGCAAGAAGCGGCCGTTCAATGGCCGGGGAGGACGCCGCGTCAAGGCCAAGCAGCGGCAAGGAGACAGACCTCCCCGGGGCCGCGACAAGGACGAAGACGAAGACGATGATGAGGATATGGATGAAGGAGACAACAGCGAGCAGGAGTTCCAGAAGGCCACAGAAGTTCTGTGCGTCGATGGAGGTGCCTTTCTGCACACTTCCCACCGCCAACTCAAGCAATGGGTGCGGGAAGTGAATGCAGCTGAGCCACCCGTCGAGTCGCGCAAGCTGCTGAAATGGTCCGGCACGCCCATCATCTTCGACCTCGAGGACCACCCTGACCGCACAACCGCGGTCGGGTGCTTGCCGATGTTGGTTTCACCAACTATCCGCAACCTCAAGGTCACGAAGATGTTGGTTGACGGCGGGGCCGGCCTCAACTTGATCTCCTCCGCTGTGATCAAGAAACTACAGATCCCCGACAGCGAGCTCGAGGAGACCGGGACGTTCCAAGGAATCAACCCGGGAAGGAGCAAGCCGAAGGGGAAGGTTACACTGCCAGTGACATTTGGTGGGGAGCTCAACTTCAGGACGGAGAGGATCACGTTCGACGTAGCCGATATCCCGTTGCCGTACAATGGGATACTTGGCCGTCCTGCGCTCGCCAAGTTCATGGCAGCTTCCCACTACGCATACAACATGCTCAAGATGCCAGGGCCGATAAGCGTCATCTCTGTCCCCGGCGACAAGAAGGATGCACTTATTTGCGCCGACAAGATCTACCGGGATGCAGCAGCCGCGGCAGATAGCAAAACACTTGCCGCTGAAGCTCCCGGGGGGAAGACCAAGACCAAGTCCGGCAAGAGCTCTGGGGCCCACTCCGGCAAACGCACCTCTTCGGAGTGCTGCGCTGCCGTCGAGGACGCACCATCGAGCTCCACCGGCAAGTGCAAGAAAGGAATGGCAGCTCCACCGGCAACCAAGAGGGTGTCCGCCAAGGAGGACGGCACTGGTGGTACCTTCACCATCAGTGCTACACTCGACCCCAAATAGGAAAGCGCGCTCGTTGCCTTCCTGCGGGCGAATGTGGACGTGTTTGCGTGGCAACCGTCTGACATCCCCGACGTTCCCAGGAAGGTAATTGAGCACAAGCTTGCTGTTTGTCCTCATGCGCGGCCCGTCAAGCAGAAGGTCAGGAAGCAAGCCGTGGAGCGCCAAGAATTCATCGCCGAAGAAATCAAGAAGTTGGAAGCAGCAGGCCTGGTTAGAGGTGTACTACATCCCACGTGGTTGGCCAATCCAGTGGTCGTGCGCAAGGCTAATGGGAAGTGGAGACTTTGTATAGACTTCACCGATGTGAATAAAGCTTGTCCTAAGGATCCATTTCCCTTGCCGCGCATCGACCAGATTGTTGACTCCACGGCTGGATGTGAGTTGCTTTCATTTCTCGATGCATACTCAGGTTACCACCAGATATTCATGGCCGAAGAAGATGAGGAGAAGACTGCATTCATTACTCCATGTGGCACATATTGCTTCATACGCATGCCCTTTGGATTGAAGAATGCAGGCTCAACATTTGCAAGGGTGGTGCACACTGCTTTTGAGCCACAGATACACAGAAATGTAGAAGCCTACATGGATGATATAGTGGTCAAGAGCAAGAGCAAGGACACCCTGATTCAAGACTTGGAAGAAACCTTTGAGAATCTGCGCAAGATACAGCTCAAGTTGAACCCCGAGAAGTGCGTCTTCGGAGTCCCCTCCGGCAAGCTTCTCGGGTTCTTCGTGTCCCAGAGGGGGATTGAAGCCAATCCCGACAAGATTAAAGCCATCGAGCAGATTGAAGCCCCGAAGCGCGTCAAGGACGTAAGGAGACTTGCTGGTTGTGTGGCTGCCCTCAGCAGGTTCATTTCAAAGTCTGCAGAACGCGCCCTGCCTTTCTTCAAAATCTTGAAAAAGGCAGGTCCTATGAAATGGACTCCGGAAGCGGAGGCTGCGCTGCAAGACTTGAAAGGATACCTATCCTCCACTCCAATACTTGTCGCACCTAAACCACAAGAGAAGTTGCTGCTGTACTTAGCGGCGACCAATCAAGTGGTTAGTGCTGCGTTAGTAGCGGAGAGGGAGGCGGATGAGGAGCCCGCAACCCCGGCAAGCGCATCCAGCGGCAAGCAGGGGGCTTCCCCGACAAGCTCTGGCCCCGACAAGGACAAGTCTGCGCAGGAACAAGAAGAAGTGCGAAGGAAGATGGTGCAGCGCCCAGTTTATTTTGTAAGTTCCCTCTTGCAGGGGGCTAGATCAAGATACTCTGGAGTGCAGAAGTTGCTTTTCGGCCTCCTCATGGCCTCAAGAAAGCTGCGCCATTACTTCCAAGCACATGAGATAACAGTGGTCACTCGCTTTCCGTTGAAGAGGATATTGCAAAATCCAGAAGCAACAGGCAGGATCGTCGAGTGGGCACTGGAGCTGTCGAGCTTTGGTCTCAAGTTTGAGAGTACTTCAACCATACAGAGTAGAGCTTTGGCAGAGTTCATAGCGGAATGGACCCCAACACCGGATGAAGAAGTTCCAGAGACAAGCATCCCCGTCCAAGAAGCAAGCAAGGAGTGGATAATGTACTTTGATGGTGCCTTCTCGCTGCAAGGCGCCGGCGCTGGCGTGTTACTCATAGCGCCCACCGGAGAGCACCTCAAGTATGTTGTTCAAATGCACTTTCCCAAGGAGCAAGCAACAAACAATACTGCCGAATATGAAGGTTTGCTTGCCGGTCTCAGAATTGCGGCCGAACTTGGGATCAAGAAACTGATAGTGCGGGGAGACTCACAGTTGGTGGTCCGACAAGTAAACAAGAGTTACCAGAGCCCTCTGATGGAAGCTTATGTAGATGAACTGAGGAAGCTTGAAGAACACTTTGAAGGCCTACACATGGAGCACGTTCCAAGAGCTCAGAATGACATCGCAGATGGCCTTTCAAAGTGTGCGGCAACGAAGTTACCTGTGGAACCAGGGACCTTCATGCTCAAGCTAACTCAGCCATCCGTTACACCATCAGTTGGGCAGAGCAAGAAGAGGAAGTTGGTCTCCGGCGACTACTTGCCGGCGGATCTTACCGAAACCGCCGCCAAGGTCCCCAAGATCAGCAACCAAAGTGCTGAGGAACAGTCTGCTCCTGCGGACCCAAGGGTCTGTACAGTTGAAGTAGGCGTTCCCGACAAGCCTTGCCCCGGCAGGCTTGTCGGGTAACCCTCAGCTCCGGCAGAGCCGCAGGTTCTTGCCGTAGAAGATGAGGTTCCCGCAGCAGCCCTGATGCCTTTAGTCCTTGTTGTTGAGCCTCAAGCTCCAGCATGGGCATAGCAAATCGTCCGTTTTCTTCAGACTGGAGAACTTCCCGAAGAACCAGAAGAGATAGAGAGGATAACCAGGCAGTCAAGTATGTACCAGTTCGTTGGCAACGAACTGTACAGAAGAAGACTCAATGGTGTCAGATTGAAGTGCATTTCCCGGGAAGATGGACAGAAGCTGTTGGCAGAGATACACGAAGGCATATGTGGTCACCACATTGGCGCAAGAGCACTTGCCGGGAAGGCGTTCCGGCAAGGTTTCTTTTGGCCAGAAGCCCTCCAAGATGCAACTGCACAAGTAACCAAGTGTGAAGCATGCCAGTTCCATGCCAAGCAAATTCACCAGCCAGCTCAAGCTCTCCAGACGATCCCTTTGTCATGGCCCTTCTCGGTTTGGGGGCTCGACATCCTCGGCCCCTTCCCCAGCGCTGTCGGGGGCTTTGAGTACTTGTACGTCGCAATCGACTAGTTCACAAAGTGGCCAGAAGTGGAACCAGTGAGAAAGGTGACAGCACAGTCAGCAGTCAGGTTCTTCAGATCAATAGTTTGCCGTTTCGGGATTCCTAACAGGATCATCACCGACAATGGCACACAGTTCACAAGCCGCACCTTCATGCAATACGTCCAAGACCTTGGCGCCAAGGTCTGCTTCGCTTCTGTTGCTCACCCAAGGAGCAATGGCCAAGCGGAGAGGGCAAACGCTGAAGTGCTGCGCGGACTGAAGACAAGAACCTTTGACAGGCTGCACAAGTGTGGAAGAAACTGGATAGAGGAGTTGCCGGCGGCTCTTTGGTCAATCAGGACGACACCAAATTGAGCCACCGGACAGACACCCTTTGCTCTTGTCTATGGGGCAGAGGCAGTTCTCCCCACGGAACTCGTATACGGATCTCCTCGAGTACTCGCTTACGACGAGCTCGAGCAAGAGCAACTGCGACAAGATGATGCATTGCTCCTCGAGGAGGAACGTCTCCAGGCTGCTGTACGAGCTGCTCGATACCAGCAAGCCTTGCGTCGCTATCATAGCCGCAAGGTCAAGGCCAGGAGTCTCGAGGAAGGCGACCTTGTTCTTCGGCACGTTCAATCCGCCAAGGGCTCCAACAAGTTGACGCCGAAGTGGGAAGGCCCTTATCGGGTGAGGCAAGTCACAAGGCCTGGCGCTGTCCGCCTTGAGACCCGAAGAAGGCTTACCGGTGAGCAACTCCTGGAACATAGAGCATCTTCGCAAGTTTCACCCATAAGGCGCGGTTGTCGTGATCCGCTCCGGCAACCACCTTTTGTACAAGTCTTGCCGCTGTCGCATGTAAACCTTTGTACAAAGCCGGGCGCAGACCCCGTGCATCAGTAAAACTTTTGTGCTTCGCATCATTTGTCATTTCGTGCTTTTCCTCTTGCTTGCATGTATCATCTGACATTTCGTGCAGCACACACTCCCGGTAAGCAGTAACAAGCCGCAAGGCTCCGTACTTGTATTTCCTTCTCTTTTGTCTTTCTCTCTGAAACAGAAGGAGTGTTCCTCGCGCACAAGTTTGCCGGGGGGGGGGGGAGGAAATAGGAGTATGGACCAAGTGTTGTTCAAGAAAGAAAAGTCTTGACGGGAAACAAACAATCCATGAAAGCTAAGTTACCAAAGTTTGAGCATTCAAATTTTTAAATTTTAGTTATCTTCCTTGAACAACCACACTTTGTATGGAAAACCTGTGCGCGGAGGAACCTACCCGTGGCTAGCCGCACCCTTACATTGTTTCGAGCATGCTCAACGGTTTAAGTGAGCTGCGACAAGTGTCGCGCCCTTACTTCGTTTTCGAGTTCGCTCAGCAATCTAAGTGTGCTGCGACTAGCTGCGGCAAGGTTTCTTGCCGACAAGATCTTTGCTAGCAGGCTGCTAAGAGTCCCGCACTCAGCGCTCGCGGCAAGGGCCCCTTGCCGGGAAGTTCCCCTAAAAGCGTAGGGTGAAAAGCATACAAAGTGAAGGACCAAAAGCAAGGGAGATAACACTGCATTGATTACCCAAAATAAAAGTATATATTACAGAGATAACTTGCCGCTGTTCTAATCAACTACTGCCTATGACTCAATCTACAGCGGCGAGGGAAGCAAGAAGCCTAATCCCTGCGGTCTCCGTCGACCCTCTGGATCTTGCCCACCTTGGCTACAATGTGGGCAACTTGGGCCTTCAACGCCTCCTTGTCAGCTTCGGGCGGCAGGGTCCGGAGGACGTTGACAAGGTTGATCCCGGGGTTGCGGTAAACAATCTTCGACAGCACCCGCTCCATGGTGCCCATGCAGAGCCGGCGCGCCTCGTCGGCCAGCTGCTCGGGGATCTTCTCCCGCAGCCGCGCAAGCGCCGGCGCCACTCCCCTGAAGAACAGACTCAGTTTGGCGCTGTGAGGGAGGTTCTCGTCGGGGGAGTACACGAGATGCTCCGCCCTCAACGCCATCATCTCCATGTCGATGTTGGCGGCGGAGGTGACGAGGTCCTCAGTCCATCGCTCCACCGTCTGCTGGAATTGGTTTTGCGAGACGGCGGTGCTTTCCAGCAGGGCCCTCTCAGTGCGGAGATCGTCCTTCAGCTTCGTCTCGCGGTCCCGGGCAGCGTCAAGCGAGTCAGTAAGGGTGGAGACCTTCAACTCTAAATCAGCAATGGAGTCCCTGGCATCAGTAAGCTCTTTGCCCCTCTCGGAGCGGCGGATTTGCAGCTCCGAGTTGGTGTGAGCGTCTTTCTCCCGCGCCACATTGAGCGCGGTGACCCTGTCTTCACTCGCCTTCAAGAACAGCTCCATCTGCGCCACCCTGGCCTCCAGATCCTTCTTGGTAGTCTCCGCGACAGCAGCGGCGTCCCTCGCCTCCTGCAGAGCCCTGCTGATGGCTTGCTCCCGGGCGGTGAGGTCGTCCTCGTGGTTGTCGAGGTCGACCTTCCGCTGGTTGAGTTCTCCTTCCCGCCGAGACAGCTCCTCGGCGGCCAGTCGCTGCTGCTCCTCGACCTCGGCCTTTTCGAGGACGAATGCTTGCTGCGCCCCGGCAAGCTCTTCGCGCTCCTCCGCCAAGTTCCGGAGGGCCGCCTGGTTGGCGGCACGGAGCTCCGCGGCGCGCTTCTCCAGGTCAGCACCAGCCTTGGCAGACAGAGCCTCCCGAGACTCCAACTTCGCCTGCCTGGCCCGGTACAAGGCCAGAAGCCGGCGAAGGAGCCGCTCCTCTTCGGGCTCATCGCTGCTGCCGGGCGTATCAACAACCTTCAATCCGGCGGAGGCGAGGACTTCTCCGTCAAACGTCTCTCCCTCCGCGGGTGCCCTTGATGAGGACGCCCACGGGACTTGAATGAACACCCCGTTGGCGGCCTCCAGATAAACGCCCGACCCAGCCGCTGAAGCGGAAGGATCGGCGGCCGGTGCAGCGTCCGGCGCTCCTGTGGCCTCCGGGCCAGCAGTGCGGTCGCCGGTCCCTTCCCCAGCCGCGGCGTCGGCGGTCGGAGCGGTCTCCTGGGCGGCTGGCTCATCGACGCCAGCCGTTCCCTCTGTGGCGGTGGCATCGCCAGCGTCACCACGCACCTCCTCCTCAGCGATGGTCTCAGTCTCCATCGACTCCGGGGCGGGCGGATCTAGCAGAAGAAAAAGAAAAGAAAGATTTGTCAAGCAAATATCCAAAAAGAAGAATCCAAGAAGAAGAAAGTACAAGGACTTACCTACGCGGGCCTCTTCGATGACGGGGTCCCTCGC
Source organism: Secale cereale (assembly GCA_902687465.1). NCBI lineage: Eukaryota > Viridiplantae > Streptophyta > Magnoliopsida > Poales > Poaceae > Secale > Secale cereale. Next base: position 816,409,386 of record LR738713.1, on the reverse strand, counting down.
CGGGGAGCTCTCCCTTGGCGGCGTAGAAGTGGCCCCTACTGGCGGAGGGCCGCTTGCGCCCTCCCTTGGCGGGGTGCTCACCCTTATCGGGCTACTTGCCCTTGGCGGGGTGCTCGCCCTTGGCGGAGTACCCGTCCTTGGCGGAGTGCCATCCCTTGCCGGGGAGCTCATCCTTGGCGGGGAAGGTGGAACAAGCGGCTCGTCGGGGGCGACCTCCTGGTGCTCCTGCGGCTGCGGCTCCACTTCTGCACAAGACAACAAGACATTGGTACGGACAACAACCTCAAGCGCGCCCGTCAAGCAGAAAAATGAATACCAGACTTACGCTGGGGGCTGCTCCTCGGAGCAGCAGGCTGATCCGGCAAGTCTGCCGCTGGCGCGTCTCCTGCCGCTGCGACGGGCTCGTCGTCCTCGATATCGACCACAGGGATCTTGGCCCTCTTCGCCATCCGCTGGGTCAAGGTCCTGGAAGCCAAAACAAGATCAGAACCAAGCAAGAAAAATCAAGACAAAATCAAAGGAAATGAAGATTGCAAGTACTTACTCTTCCTCCTCTTCGTCGGAGCTGAGAGCGGAGAAGTCAAATCCCGCCTCGTATGCTCCAGCGCGAGGAGCTGGAAGAGAGGGCTCCCTCGGGCGCTTGGCGTGCTCCGGAGCTGCGGGTTGTGAAGACCCAGCACCGGTCGTCGCTGAGGACCGAGGAGCAGAAGGAACCCCAGAGTCACTCCGAGAAGACCCCCCTCCGCTTGTCGCTCGGGCACGGGGCGCCTCCTTGACGACCTTGCTCGTCGTGGTGGCGCGCGTCGCCCGGCGCTCCGGTCGTTGTTGGGGCGCCTGCGGCCTCACCGTCTCGACGGCCTTGCGGAGGCGCTTCTTCGGTTGCGGCGGAGGGCTTGGGCTTGGTGGTGGCGGAGAGTTCTCCGAGGATGATGAGGCGTCGTCGTCAAGATTCAGAGACCCCCCAGAGTCTTCGTCAGAATCTCCGGACTCGGCGTCCTCCTCCTCCTCGGCGGGCCCGCTGGACTCGGTACCCTGCCCGGCGGCCTCGCTCACCCCGGCAACCTCGCTCGCCCCGGCAAGCTTCCCGGAAGGCTCCCCGGCAAACTCCTCGGGCGCAATCTTCAGCAGCTTGAGGATTTCCGCCTCCTCGGCTTGGCTCACCACGTCCGCTGCCTCTGCTTCGTCCACAGTATACCCAAATTCGCCTGCCGCTGCAGCCGCAGCGGCCTCCTCCATCCTGGAGGCAATGTATGCCACGTCCCGCTCGGTGGTCTCCCGGGTGAGGCCCTTCTTCTCTTCGGCGTTGCGGGGCTTTTCGACCAAGTTGTCGAAGAAGGCTTGCACGGTCTCCGCTGAAGGCACCAGCCAAGTGGGGACGACCCCGTGGGAGTCGCACTCGGGCATCACCGCGCGTATGGCACTGAGGGCGGTGTTATTGCACAACGGCACCACTCCTCGGGATGGTCTGAACCACTCCGGGTGGTTGGGGTCATGCTTAAACAGCTCCCGGACCATCCCCTTCAGCTCCAAGACAGTAAAATTATAGTTCAGCCCGGGGCGTAGCCTCATACGATCTACCGCGTTGCCGAACTCCCAGGCGGGCCTCTGCCTTTCCTGCAGGGGCGCAATGCGGCGGCGGAGAAAATCGGCCCCAACTTCACCTACAGTCAGGTTGGCGGCCCGAAGGCGAAGAATCCTAGTCAAGGCAATCTCAAGCTTGTCGTCCTCCGGGGCCAACTCACTCCAATCCTTGCCGCGCACTATGGCAGTCTGGCGCGGCGAGGTAAACTGCTGGGGCTCCTCTTCCAAGACCCAGCACCAGTCAGCTCTCCACTCCTCCCACTTGCCGCGAAGCTCCCCTTTCAAGTACGCCTCTTTCTTGTTCAACCTGAAGATCCAGGAGATGCCGCCGGAGAGTGGGGATCCGGACTCTACTCTAGGCGTGGAGAAGTGGCGGAAAAGAGCTACATTTGGGTGGACCCCGACAAAGTTTTCGCACAGATGTGCGAAAACAGCCATCGTAAGGACGGCGTTGGGGGTGAAATCTAGGAGGTGGAGGCCGTAAGTGTTCATCACGTCACAGAAGAACTCCGAGTACGGGGGGCAGAGACCGCAGTGAAAAAATGCAGCAAAGTAGTAGTAACCTCCCGGGAACATGTCGACGGCGACGGCGGGGAAGACTCTGGTGCGGGGATGAGCTTTCGTCTCCCTCGCCCAGAACAAGTAATACTTGTCCCGCAGCTCCCTCGCGCCGAGCCTCGGCGGGAAGACCACCCTCCTTCTTCGCATGGCTGCCAGCTTCGCCGCCTGCTCGGACTTCTCCTTCTTCGCCTTGTCGCTCTTCGCCTTGTCGCTTTTCGGAGCCATGGCGGGGGCGGCGAGGGAGGAGGCGAGGAGGTCGACGACGCCGCGGATGCTGGGGATGGCGGAGGAAGGAGGGGCTCAGCTCTCTGTCGACCTGAGGGGAGGCAGAGAGCGGCGGGGGTTTCTGGAGATTCAAGACAGAATGAAGGCGATGGGGGGAAACTGCCCCTGCTTCCTCTGCTTTTAAGGGGGAAGTGGGGGACGTTCCGCATTTCCCATTAAAGAACAGGCCACGATCTCTCCCACGACGCCGCAATCGACACGTGCCGTTAGGGAGGGATGCGGCGGATACGGAGGGGGATACGGCTTGCCGTGGGCCGCGTGTGCCCGTGCACTGTCTTGGGCCTGGCCCAACAGCGCTCGGCACCGTGTGTGGACCAGTCCCGGGGGCTCCTGTCGGTGTACTAAGGTAGGGGTACCTTAGTACCCCAACTTGTGCACGGGCAGTAGCAGCTTCCCGTGGCAGGGCTTACCACGCGCTCGCCAAGGCCCGCTCTGGTCCCTATGAATCCATTCAAGAACAAAGTATTCAAGTTAAGAGACAAGACCCCGGCAAGAGGAGCTTGCCGGGAAGGCCGCTCCGGGCTCAAAGTTATCATTCCAGCACAAGACCCTGGCAAGAGGAGCCTGCCAGGAAGGCCAAAAGAACGGCACTTCAAGGAAGAATATCGTGGCGCATCGCGCGCCCCGGCAGGACCCGGAGCGCGACAAGCTTCCGGGCCCGGCAAGGTTGCGACCCCGGCAAGGTGCTTGCCTGGGAAGCCTATGCTGTGTCCCTCCGCTCCAGCTCATCTGGCCACGCGTCGCCCTGGGGCCCTTCCAGGGGCACGTGGCAGATGGCTGTGCAGCCTGGGGTACACGGTGGCAAGCCGCGGTGACGAGGATATCGCCGTGGCGAACGGAGACGCATGGACAGACACTTTTTGGGGCGACGGCGATGGGCATTCAATGCCTTTGTCCCCCACCGTCAAGATTAGGTGAAGACCACTGTTCATCCACTATTTACACACTGTTCATGCACTGTTGCAACTACCACCGATTTTACATTTTTACCCTCCTCTACGTTGACACCTGTCGGTGACCCCTTTGAGCTATAAAAGGAGGCCCATGCACAACGTAGGGGAGGTTCGATCCCAGAAACTCGCTCACTCCCAAGCTCGGTGTAGCTAGTACTGTAGATCTTCAAGCTCCCGAGCCCAAGAACTCAATACAACCAAAGCAGGAGTAGGGTTTTACGCGTCACCGCGGCCCGAACCTGGGTAAACTGCCCGCGTGTGCTCCTCGATCTGCTCTCTGTGCTCCCTCCGCTCCCTTACCGCAACGTAGAAGGGGCTCCGGACCCATAGGTGTTCATGGGCGTCCAGTTTCCCCGACACGTGGAGATGCTTCCTTCTAGCCTAGCACAGTTACGAACATATTTCTTTAAGATTCCCATGAATCTCTCAAAGGGGAACATATTGTGTAGAAATACAGGGCCCAAAATGGCAAGCTCGTCGACTAGATGAACTAGGACGTGTGTTAGGACATTGAAGAAGGATGGTGGGAACACCAGCTGGAAACTGACAAGACATTGCGCCAAATCACTCCTTAACCTTGGTAGGATTTCTGGATCAATCACCTTCTGAGATATTGCATTAAGGAATGCACATAGCTTCACAATGGCTAGTCGAACGTTTTTCGGTAGAAGCCCCCTCAATGCAACCGGAAGCAGTTGCGTCATAATCACATGGCAGTCACGAGACTTTGGGTTCTGGAACTTTTTCTCTGCCATATTTATTATTCCCTTTATATTCAACGAGAAGCCAGACGGGACCTTCATACTGAGCAGGTATTCAAATAATATTTCCTTCTCTTCTTTGGTAATAGCATAGTTGGTAGGACCTTCATACTGCTTTGGAGGCATGCCGTCTTTTTCGTGCACACGTCTCTAGTCCTCACGTGTCTCCGGTGTATCTTTTGTCTTCCCATACACGCCCAAGAAGCCTAGCAGGTTCAAGCAAATATTCTTCGTCATGTGCATCACGTCGATTGCAGAGCGAACCTCTAGGTCTTTCCAATAGGGTGATACATCTCTACCGTATCTATAATTTTTGATTGTCCCATGCTGTTATATTATCATTCATGGATGTTTTACAATCATTTTATAGTCATTTTATATCATTTTTTGGTACTAAACTAATGACATAGTGCCAAGTGCCAGTTGCTGTTTTCTGCATGTTTTTTACATCGTAGGAAATCAATATCAAACGGAGCCCAAACACCGCGAAACTTTTTGGAGAATTTTTATGGGCCAGAAGACACCTAATGGGCTAAGACAGCACCTGGGGGTGCCCCGAGGGGGCACAATCCACTAGGGCGCGCCAGGCCCCCTTGCGCGCCCAGGTGGGTTGTGCCCACCTCGGTGGCCTCCCGCACCGCCTCTTTGCTCTATAAATACCACAATATTCCAGAAACCCTAGGGGAGTCGACGAAATACTCATCCAGCCGCTGCAGAGTCCATAACCACCAGATCCAATCTGGACACCATCACAGAAGGGTTCACCACTTCCATTGGTGCCTCTCCGATGATGCGTGAGTAGTTCCTTGTAGACCTTCGGGTCCGTAGTTAGTAGCTAGATGGCTTCCTCTCTCTATCTTTTGATTATCAATACAATGGTCTCTTGGAGATCCATATGATGTAACTCTTTTTGCTGTGTGTTTGTTGGGATCCAATGAACTTTGAGTTTATGATCAGATCTATCTTTTTATATCCATGAAATTCATTTGAGTTTCTTTGATCTCTTATATGCATGATCTCTTATTGCCTAGTATTTCTTCTCCGATATTTGGGTTTTGTTTGGCCAACTTGATCTATTTATCTTGCAATGGGAAGAGGTGCCCGGTAGTGGGTTCGATCTTACGGTGCTTGATCCCAGTGACAGAAAGGGAACCGACACGTATGTATCGTTGCCACAAAGCATAAAACGATGAGATCCATATCTAATGCTTTTTGTCTACATCATGTCATCATTCTTAATGCATTACTCCATTTTTCCATGAACTTAATACACTAGATGCATGCTGGATAGCGGTCGATGTATGGAGTAATAGTAGTAGATGCAGGCAGGAGTCGGTCTACTAATCTTGGACGTGACGCCTATGTAATGATCATTGCCTGGATATCGTCATAATTATTTGAGGTTCTATCAATTGCCCAACAGTAATTTGTTTACCCACCGTTTGCTATTTTTCTCGAGAGAAGCCACTAGTGAAACCTACGGTCCTCGGGTCTGCTTTCTCATATATTTTCCTTTGCGATCTATTTGCCTTTGCTTTTATTTTCAGATCTACTAAACTAAAAACCCCAAAATACCTTGCTGCAATTTATCTTATTTATTATCCAATCTATAAATATTTACAACTCTATCACGTCCGTTACCCGAAAGGGATTGACAACCCCTTTTACACGTCGGGTTGTGAGTATTTGTTATTTGTGTGCAGGTGCCATTTACGTTGTGTTGCTTGGTTCTCCTACTGGATCGATAACCTTGGTTTCACATCTGAGGGAAATACCTACCGCCGCTGTGTTGTATCATCCCTTCCACTTTGGGGAAATACCGACGTAGATTTAAGCGACATCCAAAGGAATTTCTGGCGTCGTTGCCGGGGAGCACCTTCAACATATACCAGGTTCCTAATCACAAATCTCATCTCCTCGCAATTTACATTATTTGCCATTTGCCTCTCGTTTTCATCTCCCCCACTTCACAAACATTTTCCATTTTACTCGCCTCTCTTTTTCACCGATCTCTTGTCTCTAGTCCCGATGGCTAGCATCCCTACTCCTCCTTTTCACCAGATTTTGAAGTTCTTTACGTCAAGCAAGGACAAGGAGAAAATCTTAAAGATGCCTGGTATAAGCTTATGGAATCGTATTATGTTTCCAATCTAAAGGGGGATGCTAAGGTTTTGCTTCATAACTTTTACATAGGATTAGCTTTGCATCATAGACAACTTCTTCATTTTGCCTCTAAAGGAAATTCTATTGAGCTTGATGCAACCGCTGCCTATGAAATTTTGGAAGGAATTCTGGGAATTCCTCCTCAAAAGAAGGGGTTTTCCTTTACCCCTGAGGGAGTTCAAATGTCAGACAAACTTGGTGATTTTCATAAACATATGGGTGAAACACAGAAATATAATGAACCCCTCAAGCACCTCAATGGTAGTATCAATCGCATGAACGCCTTAATTACTCTTTGCAACAAGCGTTTAGATATTTTGGATCTTAAGATGGTTTCTTTCCCGGAGAATTTAGGTAAGCGTAAGGAGCCTCCCGGGTTTGAGAAAACCCTTAGGAAAGTTGCCAAAACTTCGGATGACAAAACTTAGATCCTTGCCTTACGCCTAGCTAAGGGCGTAAAAGGATAGCGCTTGTTGGGAGGCAATCCAATGAATAAAATTTATTTTTGCTTTTTGCTTTCTTTTCTTGAGTGTTAGCACAATTATGCTACTTGTATGATTGTGTTTTTTTGTATTTTAATTAGTGTTTGTGCCAAGTAGAACCGATAGGATCTTCTTGGGTGATAGTTGTTTGATCTTACTGAAAAGACAGAACTTTTGCGCTCACGAGAAAAATTCTCATTTTTAACGGAAAAGTGATTTTTAGTTGATTATTTTTGCAGAATATTAATATACAAATTTCCCATGTGGCCCTATTTTTTCAAGATTTTTAGATTTCCAGAGGTATTCGAAACTTCCAGATTATTACAAACTGTTCTGTTTTTGATAGATTCTGTTTTCTTTGTGTTGTGTGCTTATTTTGATGGCTCTATGGTTTTCTTTGTTGAGTTTTTTCCGTAGAAAAGTTTGAATACAGTAGATATAATACAAAAACAAAATATGAATTGGTTTGATACAGTACTTATAGTAGTGGTTTGGTTTCTTATACTAACGGATCTCATGAAGGTTTTGTTGAAGTTTTGTGTGATTGAAGTTTTCAAGTTTTGGGTTATCTTACAATGGATGAAGGATGGATGGAAGAGCCTAAGCGTGGGGATGCCCCGGCATCCCAAGCTATTATCCAAAAATGAGCAACCAACTAAGCTTGGGAATGCCCTAGAATGGCATCCCCGCTTTTTTCCAACAACTATCGATATTTCACTCGAAACTATATTTTTATTCGTCACATGATATGTGTTTTGCTTGGAGCGTCTTGTATGATATGAGTCTTTGCTTGTTTTATTTTGATTTTGAAGTCATCAATCCTTGTTGTACACACCTATTTGAGAGAGCCAAAATTATGCCATGACTTCCTAGAATTGCTCTCTATGCTTCACTTAAATTTTTATGAGCAATGGACTTGCTCTAGTGCTTCACTTATATCTTTTTGAGCATGGTGTGCTTAGTATTTTTGAATAAATACTCTCTTGATTCACTTATATTTAATTGAGAGTTAGTAAATTTTAAAGAAATTCTCGCTTGCTTCACTTATATTATTTTGAGAGAAAGAAAGAAAAATTATGCTCATGATCTTCACTTATACTTGTTTGAGCTTATCAAAAGCAACACATGAAAATTAGTCCCAAAGTGGTAGATATCCAAGAAGGATATAATGAAAACTATCATGAAGATCATTGGACCAAAAAAACTTGATTCCTTGTAATAGTTTTGAGACATGATGATCTGATATGTGAGTTATGTTGAGGAGTAATTATGCTCTAGTAAGAATATTAGTGTTAAAGTTTATGATTCCCTATGGAAGAACTGTCAGGGAAACTGATCCACCCACGAAGACCTATGGGGACGGAGCCCCTTTTCGGTATGGCAGGGGGCGGAGATTGCACAAAGAGCAGATCGAGGCGAGGCACACGAGCAGTTTACCCAGATTCGGGCCGCACGGATGCGTAAAACCCTACTCCTGCTTTGATTTGTATTGAGTTCCTGGCTCGGGAGCGCTGTAAGCTACAGTACACTTCAGCAGCTAACGGGACCGAGCGTGAGAGTGTTCGAGTGTCTAACCCC
>LR738713.1:816286695-816387357 GCA_902687465.1 Secale cereale | reverse complement strand
CCCCCCCCACGTTGCGCATGGGCCTCCTTTTATATGCTCAAGGGGTCACCGACAGGTGGCAGCGCAGTTGAGGGTAAAAATCGAAAAAGTGTGGTAGGTGGTACAGTGTTTTATACCTAACCCTAACGGCAGGGGACAAGGGCATTAAATGCCCATCGCCGTCGCCCAAACAGTGCAAAAAGGTCCGTCAGGGGCGCCACCGTTCGCCACGATGGCAACCTTGTCAGCGCCACTTGCCACCGCGTACCCCTGGCTGCACAGCCTTCCGCCACGTGCGCCTGGAAGGGTCCCAGAGCGACACGTGGGTGGATGCGCCGGAGCGCGGGTACTGAGTAGAAGCTTGCCGCGGCAAGCGCCTTGCCGCGGTCACTATCTTGTCGCTTCCGGGAGCTTGTCGCTCACCGGGCCTTGCCGGGACGTGTGGCGCGTCGCGGCAAGTTCCTTGAGATGCGTTGGTTGGCCTTCCCAGCAAGCTCCTCTTGCCAGGGTCTTGCGCCTTGAGTGGTCTTGTGCCTTGAGTGGCCTTCCCGGCAAGCTCCTCTTGACGGGGCCTTGTCTCCTTGGCTTGGATACTTTGTTCTTGAATGGTTCCAAAGGAACCACGGAGGACCTTGGCGATCACCCGACAAGCCTTGCCGCGGGACGCTGCGACTGCCCGTGCACAAGTTCGGGATACTAAGGGTACCCCTACTTTAGTACACCAACAAGAACGAAAGTCAATAATTATGCAATGAAATTATATCCTACTTGTGGTGCATTATACGGTGTTATTTATGCTCAATGTTCGCTTACGAGATTATTTGTTTCATTGTTCATCGCTTCCTAGTCTTTTGCTAGCCTTCATTTTGCACTAAGTATATTCTCTACTTGTGCATCCAAAATCTCATATCCTGGTTTCGCCACATGAGTCCACCATACCTACCTATATGCGGTATTCCCTTGCCGTTCTAAGTAAATTTGTATGTGGCATCTCCAATTTTCAAAATAAATTTCCCTTTTTGTGTGCCTGTACCGCTCGCGAGGTGGTGACGGGTGGCCAATATTTTCCATGCTAGATGTGTTATTCTCACGATGAGTGTTTATTCTCTTGTCATTGCAAGAGATTAAGGCAAAGGTATTAGGGATGCCCAGTCCCGAAATGAAAAACAAATTTACTTTATGTTGTCAAATAATAAATTCCTCGGAAAGTGTTGGTATGGAAGGCAACCGTGGATTCGGCTAGCCATGGCTTGTGAAAGTTTGGTGGAAAAGGAATAACCTTTATTTTTTGTTTGGGAACCGCCTATGATATATCTAGCATGAAGTGTTGGGAACCTGAAGTCGTCCTCATTGGTGGGAAAAGTATACCTCCCGAAAAAAATTATCTCTCAATTTAAGCTTTGAGCTCTGGCACCTCTACAAATCCCTACTTCCCTCTACGAACGGCCTTTCTTTTACTTATGCAATTTTTATATTTGAATTTGAGTCTCCATCTTCTCTTACAAGCACCCACTAGGAAACACTATAATCATACTTGAGCATTAGGTGTAACTAATATACGAGTGTGTTTCATGAATGGAGCAATGGTTGAGCATAATGGGCTAGGGATAACTTATTTTAGCATTGATATTTTGAAAGACATGGTTGCTTGTTGATATGCTTGAGTATCTAAATTATTATGTCAAAACTAGACTATTGCTTTGAACCATATAAAAGTCCATATGTCCATGCTATAAAGAAAAGAATATGATATCACATGATAGGTAGCATTCCACATCAAAAATTATGTTTTTATCACATACCTACTCGAGGACGAGCAGGAGTTAAGCTTGGGGATGCTGATACGTCTCCAACGTACCTATAATTTTTGATTGTTCAATTCTGTTATATTATCAGTCTTGGATGTTTTACAATCATTTTATAGTCATTTATATCATTTCTGGTACTAACCTATTGACATAGTGCCAAGTGCCAGTTGTTGTTTTATGCATGTTTTTTTACATCGCAGGAAATAAATATCAAACGGAGCCCAAACACCGCGAAACTTTTTGGAGAATTTTTATGGGCTAGAAGACACATGATGAGCCAAGGCAGCACGGGAGGGGGGGAGGGTTCCCCGATGGGGGCACAACCCACTAGGGTGCGCCAGGCCCCCCTGGCGCGCCCAGGTGGGTTGTGCCCACCTCGGTGGCCTCCCGCATCGCCTGTTTGCTCTATAAATACCAAAATATTCCAGAAACCCTAGGGGAGTCGACGAAATATTCATCCAGCCGCCGCAGAGTCCAGAACCACCAGATCCAATCTAGACACCATCACAGAGGGGTTCACCACTTCCATTGGTGCTTCGTCGATGATGTGCGAGTAGTTCCTTGTAGACCTTCGGGTCCGTAGTTACTAGCTAGATGGCTTCCTCTCTCTCTTTTGATTATCAATACAATGGTCTCTTGGAGATCCATATGATGTAACTCTTTTTGCAGTGTGTTTGTTGGGATCCGATGAACTTTCAGTTTATGATCAGATCTATCTCTTCATATCCATGAAAGTTATTTGAGTTTCTTTGATATCTTATATGCATGATCTCTTATATGCATGATCTCTTATAGCCTCGTATTTCTTCTCCGATATTTGGGTTTTGTTTAGCCAACTTGATCTATTTATCTTGCAATGGGAAGAGGTTCCCGGTAGTGGGTTCGATCTTACTGTGCTTGATCCCAGTGACAGAAAGGGAACCGACACGTATGTATCGTTGCCACTAAGCATAAAACGACGAGATCCATATCTAACACCATAGATAAACGGATCTTGTCTACATCATGTCATCGTTCTTAATGCATTACTCCGTTTTTCCATGAACTTAATACACTAGATGTATGCTGGATAGCGGCCGATGTGTTGAGTAATAGTAGTAGATGCAGGCAGGAGTCGGTCTACTAATCTTGGACGTGATGCCTATGTAATGATCATTGCCTGGATATTGTCATAATTATTTGAGGTTCTATCAATTGCCCAACGGTAATTTGTTTACCCACCGTTTGCTATTTTTCTCGAGAGAAGCCACTAGTGAACCTACGGCCCTCGGGTCTTCTTTCTCATATATTTGCCTTTGTGATGTATTTTCCTTTGCTTTTATTTTTAGATCTACTAAACTAAAAACCCAAAAATACCTTGATGCAATTTATCTTATTTATTATCCAATCTATCAATATTTACAACTCTATCCGGCCATTACCCGAAAGGGATTTACAACCCCTTTTACACGATAGGTTGCGAGTAGTTATTTGTGTGTAGGTGCCGTTTACATCGTGTTGCTTGGTTCTCCTAATGGTTCGATAACCTTGGTTTCACATATGAGGGAAATACCTACCGCCGCTGTGCTGCATCATCCCTTCCTCTTTGGGGAAATACCAACGTAGCTTTAAGCGACATCATAGGGTAGGTGCCAAAATATAGATTTCTTCTTCCACATGGGTGCGCGTCCCTCAGCGTCATTCGGAACAGATAGTCCACCGAGACCCTTTCCAAAGATTACTTGTAAATCATTGACCATAGCAAGTATGTGATCACCAGTACGGAGGGCGGGCTTCTTCCGGGGATCGGCCTCCCCTTTGATATGCTTGCCTTTATTTCAACATTGATGGTTGGTCGGAAGAATTCGATGATGCCCCAGGTACACATTCTTCCTGAATTTTTCCAAATATATACTTTGGGTATCATCTAAACAGCGTGTGCATGTGTGGTATCCCTTACTTGTCTGTCCTGAAAGGTTACTGGGAGCAGGCCAATCATTGATGATTACAAACAGCAAAGCATGTAGGTCAAATTCCCGATGGTCATGCTCATTCCACACACGTACAACTTGTCAATTCCACAGCTATAAAATTTGTTCAAATAATGGCCTTAGGTACACATCAATGTCATCACCGGGTTGCTTAGGGCCTTGGATGAGCACTGGCATCATAATGAACTTCCGCTTCATGCACAACCAAGGAGGAAGTTTATAGATACATAGAGTCACGGGCCAGGTGCTATGATTGCTGCTTTGCTCCCAAAAAGGATTAATGCCATCCACGTTTAAACTAAACCATACGTTCCTTGCGTCACCTGCAAAGTCCTTCCAGTACTTTCTCTCGATTTTTCTCCATTGCGAACCGTCAGCGGGTGCTCTCAACTTCCTTTCTTTCTTACAGTCCTCTTTGTGCCATCACATCAGCTTGGCATGCTCTTTGTTTTTGAACAGACGTTTCAACCGTGGTATTATAGGAGCATACCACATCACCTTGGCAGGAACCCTCTTCATGGGACTTTCTCCGTCAACATCAACAGAGTCATCTCGTCTGATCTTATACCGCAATGCACCACATACTGGGCATGCATTCAAATCTTCGTACACACCACGGTAGAGGATGTAGTCATTAGGGCATGCATGTATCTTCTACACCTCCAATCCTAGAGGGTACAGAACTTTCTTTTCTCCGTACTTACAGTCGGGCAATTCCTTATGCTTTAGAAGCTTCTTCTTAAATATTTTCAGTAGCTTCTCAAATCCGTTGTCAGATACACCATTGTCTTCCATCTATTCCAGAAATTTCAATGTGGTACCGAGCTTTGTGTTGCCATCTTCGCAATTTGGGTACAACCCTTTTTTGTGATCCTCTAACATGAGATCGAACTTCAACTTCTCTCTTTCACTTCGACATTGTCTCTTTGCATCAAAAATGACCCGGCGAAGATCATCATCGGGCACATCATCTGGTTCCTCTTGATCTTCAGCTTCCCCCGTTGCAGCATCACCGTATTCAGGGGGCACATAATTGTCATCATCCTCTTCTTCTTCGTTGTCTTCCATCATAACCCCTCTTTCTCCGTGCTTGATCCAAACATTATAGTGTGTCATGAAACCCTTCTCAAGCAGGTGGACATGAAGGGTTTTCGAGTCAGAGTAAGACTTTGTATTCCCACAGAGAGGGCATGGACAACACATAAAACCATTCTGCTTGTTTGCCTCAGCCACTTCAAGAAAATTACGCAGGTCCTTAACGTATTCGAAGGTGCGTCTGTCACCGTACATCCATTGTCGGTTCATCTGTGTGCATTATATATAATTAAGTGTGTCAAAAACCATTACAGAGCATCATGAATAGAGAAGTGACCAAATTAATAGAAGTTCATCATCACAACTAAAGTTCGTACATTGTTCTCATTGAACAACATATAGCTCTCTAAAGCATCTAATTAAACCATACATTGAAACTATGTAAAACATTTCAATGCAACAACAAATGCGATCATAATCACAACTAAGGTAAAATTGATCCAACAACATAATGATACCAAGCCTCAGTATGGATGGTATATTTTTTAATCTTTCTAATCTTCAAGCGCATCTGCAACATGCAACTCCAATTCCATCTTGATCTTGTGATCACCGACGACATCCGCAACATGCAACTCCAATTCCATCTTCTCCTCCTCAGTTCTTTTCATTTTTGTCTTCAAGTAAATGTTTTCCTTTTCAACTAAATTTAACCTCTCCACAAGAGGGTCGGTTGGACTTTCCGGTTCACACACCTCCTAGATAAAAACATCTATGTCGCGTAGGTCGGCATAATTGTCATAAACACTAAAACAAATAGTTATAAAAGATAATATGCCACATCCGAATTATAGACAGGACGAGGGCTGACCTGGGCGGATACCAAAAGCATCGCACTATATAATAACAAACAATAATAAAAGTAAGAAAATTATACAAATATCTATATAAATCATACAAGTAAGATTTTTTATTTTAGAAAGAAGATAAGAACAAAAGGCTCACCACGGTGGTGCCAGCGACGAGATCGGCGCGGGCGTCGACGGCGGTGAGCACGGGGACGGGACAGGACGGACCGGCAAACCTAGACAAATCTTGAGGAAAATGAAGTTTGGACAAGGAGCTTCGAGAGGAGAAAGCTTAAGTGTGGCTCAGGCATTTCATCGAACACCTCATGTGCATAGCAGATGAGTTAGAGCACCACAAACCTCTCCCACGGCCGGCAAAAAAACGGAGTAGTGGCTCTGCTCGCGGGCAAGGTGGGGGGGTATATATAGGCTTCTCTGTAGTCCCGGTTTGTGGCTCAAACCGGGATTAAAGGGCAACCTTTGCTCCCGGTTCCAGCCACAAACTGGGACCAAAGGTGCTGGGCCAGGAGCGGACAAGAGCGAGGCCCATTGGTCCCGGCTCGTGTATGGAACCGGGGCCAAAGGGGTCAGACGAACCAGGACCAATGTTTCCCGAGGCCCTGCCGACGCCCTAGCCTCACGAACCGGGACTGATGCCCCCATTGGTCCTGGTTCGTGACTGAACGGGGATTAAGGCCCTTTTCTGGCCTAGACCAAAGCCCTGGTTTTTTACTAGTATTCCTCTCTCTCTCTCTCTCTCTCTCTCTCTCTCTCTCTCTCTCTCTCTCTCTCTCTCTCTCTCTCTCTCCTCATTTGTTATCCATCACATCATAAAAATCTTGGGTGGTACATTTTACCAACAATCATCTTGCAACCATTGGAAATGCATTTATTGCCTCTGGTTACCCACCGTAGACAATTAAATGAGCTATTATGTCAATTTTAGTTCCAAAAAAAATCCAGCACCTACTGAAATTACTGAATATTAATGATTTTGGTTTGCATTCTGGCCAAAGGATTGGAACATTGATGTGAGATTCAAAAATATTTTAAATAAACCTTTCAATTATTGTGTACTTCCTTCATTTTCATTTACTCTGCATATTAGCTTTGACTGAAGTCAAACTTTGCAAAGTTTGACCAAATTTGTAGGAAACTGTATGATTATTTACAATAACAAATCAATATGATGTGATAATATATTCGAGGATGAATCCAATGGTATTGATTTGGTGGTGTATGTTAATATATTATTTAAAAATCAAAAGTTTCTAAAGTTTGACTTTAGACAAACCTAATATGCAGATTAAATAAAATGGAGGGAGTGCAACCAAAATGACTAAAATATTTTGAACGAAAGGTAAATATTTTTTTGTTCACTGAATTTTAGAATTTCTATGAAATTCATGAAAACCACACTGGAATTGAAAACAATTTGTACTCTTGTATGTGAAAATGTGAATAGATGTGATATTTTAAATGACACTATAGGAAGAAAAAAGGCAAGCCGAGTATGCAATACACTCAGCTTATGTCGATTTGACATCAGTTTATGTACAACCAGAGTACAAGTCCGGCTTCGATAAGTTGCTCTGCAATAGTGTATGGCCGATGCATTATGTTTTATATGAATATATGTTTGCGAAAAGCAGAAATTGCATAATCATGAACGAACTAGTCGCGGTAATTCGCATGTGGAACAATTATTCTCAATAATTTAAGTTTACCACACATTTTGTACAACATCATTTATACTAGTTTGAAAAGAATTGAGAAAGTATGGTAGTAATGGGGGCTCAACATAACTTGCACATGGCAGGAGTTGTTTGTGAAGAATGCATGAGCATAAGCAAAACGATTTGCATTTTTTACAGGCAACGGTATGTACCGGGCAAACATCCAGCACTCATTTGCTTCTCGATTCACAGTTTTGGACTCACATGCATGGGGTATCCCTGTATTCGCTTTGCCTCTTACTCCCTCCGTTCCGAAATAATTGTCTTTCTAGAGATTTCAACAAGTGACTACATACGAAGCAAAATGAGTGAATATATCCTCTAAAATATGTCTACATACATGCGTATGTGTAGTCCATTTGAAATGTCTAGAAAGACAAATATTTGGGAACGGAGGGAGTAGATGTTTAGCAATTTTAAGTCACATCAAAAGGCCCACCACCTTTATGGCAGAGAAAAGGATATGCGCCTGTACAACTTTGCCGTTATCCATTCCCCACCCATATTATTGCAAACATTCTTTTTCAAAGTGTGTTTTTAATGGTCCATATCTCTCAAATCATAATTTCATTTTTGGAACTTCTTATATTTTCTAAATCTTAGAACAAGGCCTTTCAAACAAGACTAATATTGGATATATTTTAAAGTCATGTTTATGGCCCATTTTCAATTACTTCAAATTCTCTCTCAATATCACATCTCACAAATTTCGGATTCACAATTCATATTTCCTAATTTCGGTATCAATATCACAAATCACAAATTCCAGTATTACACATCACAAAGTTCAAAATGACAAGTGGTGATTTCAGTGTCGCAAATTCAGCTTCAATACCACCATATCACAATTTCAACATCACAAATCAGTAAATCACATATTACAAAATCGAGTACCAGAACTGAAACCACACATCAGAAAAATTTAATATGACGAGTGATGATTTCAGTGACACAAGGTCAACCTGAATGCCACCATATTTCTCTTTTCAGCATCACAAATCACATATGGCAAATTTCAATATAATAAATTCAACTTCAATGCCGACATAGTACAAATTCCAAGATTACATAATACATATTTCAAATTTCAATATCAAAACAAAACTATTTCGATTGCAGTACATTTCAATAACAGAAGCAGATGCGTTCTAGTTTCAGTATCACACCTTACTGTTTTCAAATAGAAATATCTCATTTTAGTAAACAATCATATCAATCCCAGAGAAAGGTAAAAATCTATTTCAAAATCAAGTGGCAAATGTTTCAATAACTATTACTATGTCTGTCTCAATAAAAATGAATCATATATTTCAAATAATAAAAAGGATGTGAATTGCATGTTTATGTTTCAAATTGAAAGGGAAACGGTGTGAATGCATAGGTCAATTTCAATAACTCGTATTTCAGTTTCAGTAGCAGATCCATTCCATTAAGAAATACTCCCTTCGTTCCTAAATATTTGTCTTTCTAGACATTCAAATGAACTGCAACAACGAATGTACGTAGACATATTTTAGAGTGTAGATTCACTTATTTTGCTTTGTATGTAGTCACTTGCTCAAAGACAAATATTTAGGAACGGAGGGAGTAGTTCTTGAAATGTTCCTGAAAAATATCATGGACCAGTACGTGTTGTCAATGATCCTCAAAATTTCAGTAACATCAACTAGTACACAGTGCATCGGGATGGAAATCCAGCACAAGTACTAGAGCAGGCTCAACAAATCGATAAAACAAAGGAAGCGACTAGGGGTGATCAAACCCGTATGGAACACAACAACCTAAAAAATCATGGACCAGGGAGAAATCATGGATGGATGAGCCAGAACCGACCGTGCACATGTCAAGGGCGACGGCGTGATCCGCGCGCGGTCGTCGGAGATGACATCCTGTGGGCACCGGTGGGACTTGCGTTCCCACACAGGGCGCCACGGAGCGAGCCGGCGTGATCCGCGCGCGGTCGCCGGAGATGACATCCAGTGGGCACCGGTGGGACTTCAGCGGCGGACCCAGCGTGTAGGCTTTGGGTTCATCTGAACCCAACAAATTTTTCCAGCGACGTAGATGTATAGATGCAGTTGCTTATATGAATAATGAACCCAATACAATTGAATTCATCAAAAAACCTGAAACATCCGAGGGAGAAGCTTCTAGGCCCATTAATGTTTTATTTAACAATAGCCCAACCAGAAGCTCAGAAGTGTTTTCCTTATAGAAACAAAAAAAAAGGCCCATGAGTAAATGTGATACTATACCATCCACGAAGCAGGCTTGACGGGCTACCTATGAATTCCAGTGTTAAAAAAAAACATATGAATTACAATGTCATGTACGCAACACACGGCACGCCTCTCGTGTCCCCCGTATGTTTTCCGATTCACATCTTCCTCGGGCTCTCCTCTATGTTCGCCCATGGCGGTGCTGGATCGGGATTGCCAAAGGCCAAAGGCAAGCCGAGCAGCTGACAACAACAGGTCGGCCGACGGCAGCGGCTGGCAATTGAAGTCCAAACTGAAGTAATGAGATGTGATCGTCCTTCTTGTGCGGGTCTTGTATCCTAGCATGAAATTAACCTTTGCCCTAGTTTTCTAATTGTATTTCCTCTGAACTTTGATTGACTTAGGCTATGGTAGATATTTATCAAATAGAAATCGATCATCAGATTCAGATAATGATGTATAGGGATTTCAAGCCTACCCACTAGATGTAGGTGCGTTAAATGTCGTTGATAGCTTTGCTGCGAATAATCTCCCTAAGCTTTCTATTCAGAGAAATTAATTTATATGATCTCCCAAAGCCTTTTATGCATAGATAAACTATTTTTTTTCAAATGATGAAAGATCGAAAGGGTACACTCCGAAATGTGAGTGAATTTACATGCATCTTTCGCTTCATGGTACTTTACATGAAACTTGTCAAACAAATGTGGTTTTTTATCTTCTTTCGAAGGTGAGAAATTGGTCCCAATGCTAGCGAGTTATTTTGGTAACTCTACTTACAAAATTTAAATGAGTGGTTTTATAATTTCATCCAACCTTCATTTTTTAATGTAAGTACTATATGTAATAATTGATACGGAGTATCATATTTCTATTTGTTACAATGACTTTACACAATCCTCATAATGAGCTAAGTAGTGAACCCATTGGCCAAATTTTCTGGCTCCGCCCCTGGGGACTTGCGTTCCCACACGGGGCGCCACGGGGCGAGCCGGCGACAGCCAGCTGTGCGTTGAGATTGACCCGGCTTCCAGGCGACTTGCGCTCCCAGATCAGGAACATGCGGCGGCGCTGTTGTTCGTGGCTTCAGCCGCTGCGGCGGAGCCAGCGTGTAGGCGTTGGGTTCATCTGAACCCAACAAACTTTTCCAGCGACGTACATGTATAGATGTAGTCGCTTGTATGAATAATGAACCCAATACAAATGTATAGTTGAACCCATCAAAAAACCTGAAACACCCGAGCGAGAAGCTTCTAGGCCCATTAATGTTTTATTTAACAATAGCCCAACCAGGAGCTCAGAAGTGTTTTCCTTATAGAAACAAAAAATGGCCCATGAGTAAATGTGATATTATACCATGCACGGAGCAGGCTTGAGGGGCTACCTATGAATTCCAGTGTTAAAAAAAACCCTATGAATTCCAATGTTATGTACGCAACAGACGGCACGTCTCTCGTGTCCCCCGTATGTTTTCCGATTCACATCTTACTCGGGCTCTCCTCGATGTTCGCCCATGGCGGCGCTGGACTGGGATTGCCAAAGACCAGAGGCAAGCCGAGCAGCTGACAACAACAGGTCGGCCGTCGGCAGCGGCTCGCAATTGAAGTCCAAACTGAAGTAATGAGATCAGATCGTCCTTCTTGTGCAGGTCTTCTATCCTAGCACGAAATTAACCTTTGCACTAGTTTTCTAATTGTATTTCCTCTGAACTTTGATTGACCTAGGTTATGGTGTGATATTTATCAAATGAGCAGTTTTAGCATGGTCCCTTTTACCCCCTCTTTTCACATGAGAGGTAAGAGTATGTAGTAGATCTGAGCCGTTGATCACATTAATTAGTGGTCGGATTAACTCTTACCTTCTTACCTCATATGTAAAAATAAGGGGTAAGAGGGAGCATGTTAAAATTTGCCTTATCAAATAGAAATCAATCATCAGATTCAGATAATGATGTACAGGGACTTCAAGCCTACCCAATAGATGTAGGTGCATTAAATGTCGTTGGTAGCTTTGCTGCGAATAATCTCCCTAAGCTTTCTATTCAGAGAAATTAATTTATATGATCTCCCAGAGACATTTATGCATAGATAAACTATTTTTTTCAAATGATGAAAGATCGAAAGGGTACGCTCTAAAATGTGAGTGAATTTACATGCATCTTTCGCTACATGGTACTTTACGTGAAACTTGTCAAACAAATATGGTTTTTTATCATCTTTCGAAGGTGAGAAATTGGTCCCAATGCTAGAGAGTTATTTTGGTAATTCTATTTACAAAATTTAAATAAGTGGTTTTATAATTTCATCCAACCTTCATTTTTTAATGTAAGTATTATATGTAATAATTGATACGGAGTATCATATTTCTATTTGTTACAATGACTTTACACAATCCTCATAATGAGCTAACTAGTGAACACATTGGCCAAATTTTCAGACTCCGCCCCCGGGGACTTGCGTTCCCACACGGGGCGCCACGGGGCGAGCCGGCGACGACCAGCTGTGCGTAGAGATTGACCCGGCTTCCAGGCGACTTGCGCTCCTAGATCAGGAACATGCGGCGGCGCTGTTCTTCACGGCTTCGGCTGCAGCGGCGGAGCTAGCGTGTAGGCATTGGGTTCATCTGAACCCAACGAACTTTTCCAACGACGTACATATGTATAGATGCAGTCGCTTGTTTGAATAATGAACACAATATAAATGTATAGTTGAACCCATCAAAAAACCTGGAACACCCGAGCGAGAAGCTTGTAGGATATTATATTCAACAATAGCCCAACCCGAAGCTCGGAAGTGTTTTCCTTATAGAAACAAAAAAAGGCCCATGAGTAAATGTGATACTATACCATCCATGAAGCAGGCTTGACGGGTTACCTATGAATTCCAGTGTTAAAAAACCCTATGAATTCCAATGTCATGTACGCAACACACGACACGCCTCTCGTCTCCCCCGTATGTTTTCCAATTCACATCTTCCTCGGGCTCTCCTCTATGTTCGCCCATGGCGGCGTTGGATCGGGATTGCGAAAGGCCAGAGGCAAGCCGAGCAGCTGACAACAACAGGTCGGCCATCGGCAGCGGCTGGCAATTGAAGTCCAAACTGAAGTAATGAGATCAGATCGTCCTTCTTATGCAGGTCTTGAATCCAAGCACGAAATTAACCTTTGCCCTAGTTTTCTAATTGTATTTCCTCTGAACTTTGATTGACCTAGGCTATGGTTGTGCTATTTATCAAATAGAAATCGATCATCAGATTCAGATAATGATGTATAGGGACTTCAAGCCTACCCACTAGATGTAGGTGCGTTGAATGTCGTTGATAGCTTTGCTGCGAATAATCTCCCTAAGCTTTCTATTCAGCGAAATTAATTTATATAATCTCCCAAAGCCTTTTATGCATAGATAAACTATTTTTTTCAAATGATGAAAGATCGAAAAGGGTACACTCTGAAATGTGAGTGAATTTGCATGCATCTTTCGCTTCATGGTACTTTACTTGAAACTTGTCAAACAAATGTGGTTTTTAATCATCTTTCGAAGGTGGGAAATTGGCCCGAATGCTAGAGAGTTATTTTGGTAACTCTATTTACAAAATCTAAATAAGTGGTTTTATAATTTCATCCAACCTTCATTTTTTAATGTAAGTACTATATGTAATAATTGATACGGAGTATCATATTTCTATTTGTTACAATGACTTTACACAATCCTCATAATGAGCTAACTAGTGAACCCATTGGCCAAATTTTCTGGCTTCTCCCATGGGGACTTGCGTTCCCACACGGGGCGCCACGGGGCGAGCCGGCGATGGCCAGCTGTGCGTGGAGATTGACCCGGCTTCCAGTCGACTTGCGCTCCCAGATCAAGAACAGGCGGCGGCGCTGTTGTTCGCGGTTTCGGCCGCAGCGGCAGAGCCAGCGTTTAGGCGTTGGGTTCATCTGAACTCAACGAACTTTTCCAGCGACGTACATGTATAGATGCAGTCGCTTGTGTAGAGTGGAGTAGAAAGAATAGGCAATGCACCTTGGGTGCTGCCGATGCATTCATCAGTGTATATATGGAGAGTTACAACACAGGGCGCGGAGCGCCGGTCGTGGCTACGTGCATGGGATCGTGGAGATCGTGCATGCAGTACGTGCGCTAGAGAGAGAGAGAGGAGGGAGCTGACTAGCTAACTGCTAACACCCCGCCGCAGGTTGAGCGTCCGGTGGACGGATGCACAAGCTGGACCGGAATTCCTCGAAAGCTGGCGTAGGGAGCCCCTTGGTGAGCACGTCGGCGAACTGCTGTGTAGTAGGTACATGGAGCACTCGGAGCTCGCCGAGAGCGACCTTTTCACGAACGAAATGGATGTCGAGCTCTATATGTTTTGTCCGCCTGTGATGAACCGGGTTCGCAGCCATGTAGACCGAGGAGATGTTGTCGCAGAACACCACGCTCGCCTGGGACAGCGGCATCGTGAGCTCGACGAGGAGTTGACGAAGCCAGCAGCACTCGGCGACGGCATTGGCGACGGCGCGATACTCGGCTTCAGCGCTCGAGCGGGACACCGTTGCTTGTCGTTTAGACGACCAGGAGACGAGGGAGTCGCCAAGGTAGACGGCGTACCCGCTGGTGGAGCGGCGCGTGTCGGGGCAGCCGGCCCAGTCCGCGTCGGAGTACGCGACGAGGTCGAGTTTGGTGGCGCGCCGGAGATGCAGCCCGTGGGAGGTGGTGCCGCGGAGGTAGCGAAGCACGCGTTTGGCCAATGCAAGGTGCGGAGCACGCGGGTCGTGCATGACCAGGCAACACTGTTGGACGGCATAGGCGATGTCGGGCCGTGTCATCGTCATGTACTGCAGCGCGCCGACGAGGCTGCGGTACTCAGAAGCGTCGGTGACCGGTGCCCCATCGCCTGCAGAGAGCTTGGAGCGCGTGTCCACGGGCGTCGGGGCAGGTTTGCAGGACTGCATGTTGGCGCGCTCCAGTAGCTCCTCGGCGTACTTGCGCTGCGAGAGGAAGAAGCCCTCAGCAGTGCGCGTGACGGCGATGCCGAGGAAGTAGTGGAGGGGTCCGAGGTCCTTCATGGAGAACTCGGCGGAGAGCACGCGCTGGATGTGGTGGAGGAGCTCTGTTGTCGAGGCGGCGAGGATTATGTCATCGACGTAGAGTAGGAGGTACGCCGAGCCGGCGCTGCTGCTGAGGACGAACAGCGACGGGTCCGCGCGCGAGGTGACGAAGCCGATGCTGCGGGCGAAGTTGGCGAACCGAGCGAACCATGCGCGCGGCGCCTGTTTCAGTCCATAGAGGGACTTGTCCAGGAGACACACATGATCCGGCTTGTCCGCGTCGACGAAGCCGACGGGCTGTTGGCAGTAGACCTGCTCAGAGAGAGTGCCGTGGAGGAAGGCGTTGTTGACGTCCATTTGATGGACGGCCCACTGCTGCGACGCGGCGATGGTGAGGACGACCCGGATGGTCGCAGCCTTGACGACGGGGGAGAAGGTTTCGTCGAAGTCGACCCCGGGGCGCTGAGAGAAGCCGCGGACAACCCAACGCGCTTTGTAGCGCTCAAGCGTGCCGTCAGCTTTCAGTTTGTGCCGGAACAGCCACTTGCCGGTGACGATGTTGGCGTGGCGCGGCCGTGGGACGAGGCACCAGGTCTTGTTCTCCATCAACGCCCGATACTCCACCTGCATAGCATGAAGCCAACAAGGATCCCGTAATGCAGCACGCACAGTTTTGGGGATGGGTGAGATGGTTTCGGTGGTGACAGTGAGGTTTTGTTGGTACTTAGGGTTTGGGAAAAACTTGCCGGCCTGTGCGCGCGTGATCATGTTGTGTGTGGTCACTGGTACTGAACGGCGGCGAGGAGGTGGAGGAGGCGAGGTCGTGGGGGAGACGTGGGGAATGCCAGCGTCGTCGTCGGTAGGTGGGGGGTTGGAAGAGGCGGCTGCCATGGCAGCAGAGGTGGGGCTAGATGGTGAGGGCGTGGGTGAGGGTGCTACGGCAGGGCTTGGGGAAGGTGTTGGCTCGGCTACGGGGGCGATGCGTGGACGATGTGTGCGTGGCTGGCGCGGGACAGGCGGCATGGCGGCGAGGTCGTCGTCGAGGAGAGAGTCGACGGGCGGGCTGATTTAAGTGGTGGCATGAAATGGAAACGAGTGCTCATCGAACATGACATGCCTAGAGATGACAACACGTCCAGTGGTTGGGTTAAAGCAGCGATAGCCCTTGTGATCGGGTGAGTAGCCGAGGAAAACGCACGGGGCTGACCGAGGGGCAAGTTTGTGCGGTGTGGTGGCGGTGAGGTTGGGATAGCACAAACATCCGAACACTCGTAGAGACGTGTAGTCGGGGTGAACGCCATAGAGTAGGTAGAAGGGAGTGTGGTCATGGCGTGGGCGGCAAGGTCGCCGGTTGAGTAAGAATGTAGCAGTCTGAAGAGCTTCGGCCCAAAAGGAGTAGGGCATGCGGGCGTGTGAGAGCAGGGAGCGAGTGATGTCGTTTAGCGTGCGCAGAGCGCGCTCAGCGCGCCCGTTCTGTGGAGAGGTGTAAGGGCATGACATGCGGAGTTTGGTGCCAGTGGCCGAGAAGAGAGCGCGTGTGGCTGCACTGTCGAATTCCTTGCCGTTGTCGGTTTGGATGGTGACTACGGGTAGGTTGAACTGGGTGATGGAGAAGGCGAAGAAGGAGCGTAGTGTGGGGAGAACGTCAGATTTGTGGCGTAACGGAAAGGTCCATGCAAAATGACTATAATCATCAAGCAAAAGCAAATAGTACTGACATCCAGAGTTACTAGGGGACGGCGAGGTCCATACATCACAGTGCACAAGTTGAAACGGAAAGTAAGATACATGATCGGATGATCTAAACGGAAGCCTAGTGCTTTTCCCTAATTGACAGGCATGACAGACGCCGGCAGACGCAGGGGTGTCGGTGATGTCGGAGCGACGGAGAGTGCGATCGAGCGCGTCGAGAGACGGGTGACCGAGGCGCTGGTGCCACAGTGTGCGCGAGACCGCAGTGAAGGCGTGGTGATCACGGGGTGGTGGGGCGGGCGATGGCGTCACGGGGTAGAGTTCATCATCAGCGGAGTTACATCGGAGGATCACCTTCCTCGTGCTTCGGTCCTTGACAGAGAAACCACAATCATCAAATTCTACATTGAGAGGGTTATGGCGAGCAAGGGCTTTAACAGAGAGAAGATTGCGTATGATGTGCGGGGAAACGAGTACGTTGTTGAGGTGGATGGGTGAGGAGGAGGTTGGGATGGTGGTGTGGCCAATGTGCGTAACTGCAAGAGAGGCCCCGTCGCCAACAACTATGCGAGAGGAGTCGTACGGGGAAGAAGAGGAGAGCATACCTGGGGACGACGCCATGTGGGAGGTGGCACCCGTGTCAAGGTACCAGGTGCCTGGGGACGACGCGGGCTGCTGCTGCTGGAGTGACATGTTGTTCAGAGCGGCGACGAGCGCGGTCTGATCCCATGCCGGCGCGGTGGGCGCGCCACTCGGGGGCGCGCCATACAGCGGGTGCGGCGGTACGACGCCGGGCTGCCAGACCACAGGAGGAGCGTTGCTCGGGATGCCTGGAGGGGCTGGGTGGTGGGACGCCGTACCGGCGAACGGGGTCGCGCCGGCCGGTCGCGGCCCAAGGATGCCGGCGCCAGGGGCATGGGGTCGCCACGGCATAGGCCAGGCGTGCACCATGCCGGTCCATGGCGCGGCGGCTGGAGCAGCAGGGTGAGGCGCAGTCGCACCCCCGCCGGACTGCGAGGACTGACCCCCGCCGGAGTTGGTTGCTCGTCCCCTGCCCCTGTTGCGGCCGCCACCGCCGCGGTTGTTGCCACCGCCCGGTGCGCCGCTAGGCCCCCCTTGGGTGGAGGGGACGCGAGCGGCATGCAGGGCGATCTCAGAGTTGGAGTCGGCGGAGAGGCGGCTCTCCTCAAGCAGCAGGAAGGCACGGCAACGCAGGAGCATGGGGAATGGTGTCTGCATGGTCAGGATAGGGACGGCGTAGCGGAACCGAGGATGGAGACCGCGGAACATGTTCAGTACCTGCTCGCGGTCGGTGACGGCGGCGCCGAGCTCGGAGAGACGATCGGCGCACTCCTTGAGACGTGCGAAGAACGTGAGGATGGAGGACGAGCCCTGCTCGATGCGCCGGAACTCGGTGGAGAGGAAAACCACCTGGTGCTCGGCGTTCTCGAGGAACAGGGTGCAGATGGCCTCCCAGACGGCGGCGGCAGTGGCGCCGCGCTGATGGATGAGACCGAAGACCTCGGGGCTGACGCGATTGTAGAGCCAGGAGACGATGTGAGCATCATCTTGCATCCAGGCAGGGTCGAGGGAGCGCGCAGGGCCGGCGATGTGATCCAGCACCGCATGCTTCTGGAACATGACCTCGAAGAGAGTGCGCCAGTGAGAGAAGTTCGGTGGGTTGAGCTGAAGAACGATCGGGACGTGATGGTTGATGAACACGCCGGCGAGAGGGGAGATGTGTGGGTTTGCGGTGGAGGAGGAGGCGGTGGGATCGGGGACGAAGAGTGCGCCGCCGCGGGAGAAGGCCGAGGGGGTGAGCAGGGCCGGAGAGCGGGTCTGGGAAACAGGCGTAGTGGGAGTGCCGCCAGCAGAGACAGGAGGACGTGGTGGCGGCGGCGGCGGCGGCGGGATCGCCATGGCGATGAGGTGCAGAGAGGGCAGCGGAAGCGGTTTACAGGCGCAGGAGATGACCAGCGTCTGATACCATGTAGAGTGGAGTAGAAAGAATAGGCAATGCACCTTGGGTGCTGCCGATGCATTCATCAGTGTATATATGGAGAGTTACAACACAGGGCGCGGAGCGCCGGTCGTGGCTACGTGCATGGGATCGTGGAGATCGTGCATGCAGTACGTGCGCTAGAGAGAGAGAGGAGGGAGCTGACTAGCTAACTGCTAACAGCTTGTTTGAATAATGAACCCAATACAAATGTATAGTTGAACCCATCAAATACACATGGAACACCCGAGCGAGAAGCTTCTAGGCCCATTAATGTTTTATTTAACAATAGCCCAACCCGGAGCTCAGAAGTGTTTTCCTTATAGAAACAAAAAAAAGGCCCATGAGTAAATGTGATACTATACCATCCATGAAGCAGGCTTGACGGGTTACCTATGAATTCCAGTGTTAAAAAAACCTATTAATTCCAATGTCATGTACGCAACACACGGCACGCCTCTCGTGTCCCCCGTATGTTTTCCGATTCACATCTTCCTCGGGCCCTCCTCTATGTTCGCCCATGGCGGCGCTGGATCGGGATTGCCAAAGGCCAGAGGCAAGCCGAGCAGCTGACAACAACAGGTCGGCCGTCGGCAGCGGCTGGCAATTGAAGTCCAAGCTGAAGTAATAAGATAAGATCGTCCTTCTTGTGCAGGTCTTGTATCCTAGCACGAAATTAACCTTTGCCCTAGTTTTCTAATTGTGTTTACTCTGAACTTTGATTGACCTAGGCTATGGTGTGCTATTTATCAAATAGAAATCGATCATCAGATTCAGATAATGATGTATATGGACTTCAGGCCTACCCACTAGATGTAGGTGCGTTAAATGTCGTTGATAGCTTTGCTGCGAATAATCTTCCTAAGCTTTCTATTCAGAGAAATTAATTTATATGATCTCCCAAAGCCTTTTATGCATAGATAAACTATTTTTTTCAAATGATGAAAGATCGGAAGGGTACACTCTGAAATGTGAGTGAATTTACATGCATCTTTCGCTTCATGGTACTTTACGTGAAACTTGTCAAACAAATGTGGTTTTTTATCTTCTTTCGAAGGTGAGAAATTGGTTCCAATGCTAGAGAGTTATTTTGATAACTCTATTTACAAAATTTAAATAAGTGGTTTTATAATTTCGTCCAACCTTCATTTTTTAATGTAAATACTATATGTAATAATTGATACGGAGTATCATATTTCTATTTGTTACAATGACTTTACACAATCCTCATAATGAGCTAACTAGTGAACTAATTGGTCAAATTTTCTGGCTCCGCCCCTGTTCGGCCGTGGTGTCGGGTGCCGTCCAGGTGAGGAGCTGGGCTCGGAGAGGAAGGGCGCCGGTGACCATGAGGGCACCGATGTCGGTAAAAAAAGACTTTGGCCATAAGCAAAGGCCTGGCCGGCTGGCCCCGACATCCCACATGTTTCAGTGCTCTTCCATTGCCACTGCCGTTAGCAAATTAACGCCCAACCCCCGGAAAAAAAGAAGAAGCAAATTAACGCACACGTGACTCCGCTGAAGAGTGCAACAACCGTTCTCTGCGCAGCGCTAGCCGTATATTTAATCATTTGCTTAGCCAGCTAATAAGTTCTGGTCGACTCTCTACTCTCCAGCTTTCACCCTCATAGGCGATAGCAAGTCCATAACTACAATGGAACAGGTGACCGGCGAGCAGGATGAGCTCAACCTTGAACTCACCCTCCGCATCCCGGTTGCACCGGGCCCCGGCGACGGCTTCTTCCTCTGCGCGTACTGCGACCGTAAGTTCCGCAGCTCGCAGGCGCTCGGCGGCCACCAGAACGCGCACAAGCACGAGCGCAGCATCGCCAAGCGCCGGCGGCTGATCGCCGCCGCAGCGCTTGGGCATGGTGCCAGTGCGCCTGCAGCGCGGGATGAGGGCCAGACGGGGTATGGCGGCAGAGGCGGCGGCGATTTTCTGTCTGCGGATGGAAAGGCGAGAAGGACGGAGCCGTGGAAGTCTACCGCTGTTGGAAAGGCGTGCGAGCGTGGCAGGACCTCGTCGGAGCACGGCGCCGCCGACGATGTGGACTTGGCTCTCAGGCTATGATCGATCTGCTCATGTGTTCCTGATCCCGGCCCAGTTCCCAACCCTGATTTGCTAGTTGACCGCGCGCATCTGCGCTGTTTCGGTATGCCAAGGATTTCTTTCTTCATACATATGTACTTGTGAAACTGCTTCTATGCTTGCCTGTTTCGAGCTCTGCGTGTGTTGGGTTTCATATGTTCTTCTTTCAGTTGAGATTTTTCTCAGGAAATTCCTTGACCAGAAAGACAGTTTGGTACGAAGTATCGATTTCTTGTTTTCTTAGTTCTATTGTTCTATCTTTGCTTTCATTGCTGAGCTTCTTCACGTGATTCAAATATATATTCCATGAGAGTATATTTTTTGTAATCCCCGACTAATATCTATTGTGTCACTGTGAGCGCCGGTGAGATCCCGAGTTTAACAGCTAGTTCGTACAGACAAAGGTGAGTTATTACAGGTATACAACAAGTCAAGCTGCACAAGCAAAACAAAACAAAAAAAACAAGTCAAGCTGCCACGAGATCGAGTGTTTGATCGCAAGGAGAAGCTAGCATTTTGTGTGTGTATGATTTGGCTGGCTAGCAGCACTACAACACCCACTTAGAGAGACAGTCTCCAATGTCCTCTGCAATTTCCACATTTCTACGTGACAACATTAGTGAATTTTAAGGTATATAAAATGAATGTGAAACATGCACATATCAATGACTTGATTTGGAAATATAATCCTAGAACAGTTATGGTTAGTGTGTGTCACATTGTTGATTGTAGACAGCATGGTGGCCCTCGCAAATCCAAGTGCATCATCTCTAGTGTGTTGAAGTTGTAAGTATTTTCCCACAAAAAAAGTGTTAACTATTTACTTTTATCTTATGAAAAGTGATAGACATTTTTGCCTCCTAATTACAGGACTCATTGCAAAATACATAATATTTGTGCCTTTGACATTTACTTTGTATAAGAAATGAAAAAAAAATATGAAACATTTATCTACAAACAAACTGATGGGGCTGATCTCTTTTTTCTCTCAGAAAACAACAATCCAGCGTGGAGTTGTGAGCACATCAATAAAACTAACCTGCATTTCGCATGCACGCCCTGTAGATCAATAATTGTGTACTCGGTAATGTATGTCTGCTAACGTAGGTCTGTACCTCAATGTTTTTATTGGTTCCTCGTAGTGAGCTATCCGATTTGACATTATCCTTCTCGCAAAAAAGTAGGCTTGCGCTAAGATTCATGCTTACAGATACATCTAGACCTATCTTTCATAAGGCTACTTCCAATGCATTGGTGCTAACATGAGGTGCTAAACACATTAAAAACTTTAGCAACTAAAGCCTCAATGCATAGGTGCTTAACTTGTTGGTGCTAAGCATGCTTCATTTAATGAATTTGCAACTAAAGTTCTTCATGCATTGGTGGGATTCTTCCATTTAAGTCTTTTGTCTAGGTTCTCGTGCTTAGCATTGTTTTTTCCTGGGATCACCACACTCATCTCTCTTCTCTTAATTACCTTGCCACATCAGACTTTTTGCCTACATGGCAGCCTTAGCACCTGTACAAGGTGGAGCATTGGGAGGGGCCTAAAGAACCCTCTAGCCTTGGATTCTAGCAACCAACACTTATGTACTCATCTTTCGATGCTGATGTTGGTGTCTAATCACTTCTCACAAACATTTTTTGGCGTAGCAGCCCATATCATTGTTAATATTACTATTTGTCTACGGAGAATAGGATGGTCAGAGAAAGCTGTTCATTGACTGTAATTTTTCATAGACCCCTATGTACTCCATTGCATTAAATTAACATCATGTATATTTGGTGGTGACTACTATTAGGTTTTACATTGCTTTGTCATTTATGGTATATAAGATCCATGGCCAGTGTTTTCTTCATTGGTATGTATCATATTTAGTAGGTTCCCTGATAGTTTGTTATAAATGCACATATATGCTCACATGTGTGGTAGTACCATATACAGCTAGCTATGCTCAAATTCCTATGAGATGACATAGATATGCAGTAAATTAATTAATATTTCACGTGTCTATATAGAAAATACCTTTTCTATTTTTACATAAACTAAGCTGGGTTGAGGGAAGTAGAAAGCTAAAACCTAGATGCGATCCTTGCAAACTTTTAATTAACATATATGGCTCATCTGATGAGGCGTGGTAAGCCAGCATGCATTTTTTTCATAGCAAAATATGAATTGGTCATCGGCGACATCCAATTAAAGGTGGATGAGTTTGAATTCACCATTTTCCAAGAAAGTTGGCAATAATTAGCTTTATCCTCAATATATGTATCATGTAATTTATAGGATATTTAATGATAGTCCCTTCATTCCAGAATGTAGCACATATATTTGTTTTCAGAAACCAAGGTTGGTTAATATTGACGAATTTCTAAGAAATAATATCAAACATCTATGCTACTAAATAAATATCATTTGATACATCACATCATATAGTATTTATTTGGCATATTTTCTCTATAAACCTGGTCAAACTCAAGAAGGCTGAATTTTTGAAAATATGTACTACTAAAGGAGCTACATCTCCACTGTAGGGCTCCTGATAATTAGGTCAACTATTGAGTGCTAACCCTTGCTAACTCTTTCTCTTTTGTTATAGTTAAATTATGTTTCCTTTATTATTATTTTTGGCTTCCCTAGCATTGTAGATCTTAGCCGATTTGCCTTTCGACTTTGAGTCTACTCCGCATTTTTCTTCTAATACAATATGACGTATATTGATGTTTGTCCGAGACTCGAGAAAAAGAAGGATAATAAGGACACATACGAGGAAACAGTACAACAGATGGTTTTTTTTTAACCATGCTTTTATCAAAATTCGACACTACAAACAACTTATATATTGTTTCATGCCCAAATTAATAAAGTAATCTCAATAAGAGATAACTTTGGAATGTATCGAGAGCTTTGGCTCTTTGTCGAGCCACACCTTTGCGCACAAATACTCATCTATGTTGCCGCTCTGTTCGTATTATCACTATATAATAATATAAATCCTATATGGCCTTTCTAGATGTGTATATGTATGAGCATCTACGTTTGTACTGTGTTAAAAAAATGATGCCTTGTGGTCACGCTATTGTACAGTATATTCCTTTCTATAGGGGTGCACATATTCCAAGAGAAATCATGCAGCAAATAAATTCTCCTGTGGGCTCTCTGCCGGCAGTTGTAAGAGCATCTCTAGCAGACACCGCAAAATCCCGACCCGCATAAGTCGTTTACGGTTCGACGAAGATCTCGTTTGCGGGTCGAAAATGTGAGCGGCAGAACAGAAACCGTATATGAAACTACATAATTTGAAAGAAAAAAAAGTTTCGCGGGAGAAATTACAACCATAGTAGTTCATCATATACTACATATACTATATGATCAAACACTAATTTATTACAAACACTAGTTCATACTACATACTACATTCACTACTAGTATTAATAAGGGGGTGGGGATCTCACGGCGGCGAGTTCGTGGCCATGGACGACGTGGTGGAGGAGCTCAATCCTCCTTGCCGGAGCTGTCGAGGTCGATGAACTTCTCCCTCTGCTCCTCGTGGATGCGCCGCCACTCGTCGTTCTTCTCCTTGGCGGCAAGGTTCGCCGTGACCGTCTGCTGGAGCATGTTGGGGAACGTAGTATTTTCAAAAATTTCCTACGATCACGCAAGATCTATCTACTAGATGCATAGCAACGAGAGGGGAGAGTGTGTCTACGTACCCTCGTAGACCGAAAGCGGAAGCGTTTATCAACGCGGTTGATGTAGTCGTGCACCTTCACGATCCGTCCCGATCTAGTACCGAACGTACGGCACCTCCGCGTTCAGCACACGTTCAGCTCGATGACGTCCTCGCACTAGTAGAAAACAGGGCATTGGTCCAGCCCATTAGCCCCGGTTCAATCTAGAACCGGGACCAATGGGGGTACTGGACCCGGTTCGTTAGCCCAGGGGGCCGGCCGGGCCACGTGGGCCATTGGTCCCGGTTCGTCTGGACCTATTGGTCCCGGTTGGCTCTAAAAACCGGGACCAATGGCTCTTGCTCCTGGCCCACCACTATTAGTCCCGGTTTGTTTTATGAACCGGGACCAAAGGCACACCTTTAGCCCCGGTTTGTAGCACTAACCGGGACCAGTGAGTTGCCTATATAAACCCCCTCACTCAAGAGCAGAGCTCACTGCTCTGTTTTTTTTCTGGCCGAGGGGGAGAGGGGTTAGTGGTGCTCTAGCTCACCTCCTATGCACACAACATGTTCGGTGGAATGCCCGAGCCACACTAGTTAAGCTTTTCTCCTCTCGAAGCTCTATTTTCTCCGAGATTTGTCTAGGTTTAGCGGTCCGTCACGTCCCGTCCCCGTCTTCGTCGCCGTCGATCGCCCCCGCCGATCTCGTCACCGGCACCACCGTGGTGAGCCTCTTGTTATGTCCATGCTTTTCTTACTTTTATTATTGCTTTAGATAGATATTTGTCTAATTTTCTTACGTTTATTATTGCTTGTTATTATATAGTGCGATGGTTTTGATATCCGCCCACGTGGGCCCTCGTCCGGTCTACGATTCGGATGTGGTATATTATCTTTAATTTATAACTATTTGTTTTAGTGCTTATGATAGTTATGCCGACCAACCTGACATGCATAGATGTTTTATTATGTCTAGGAGGTAGTTGAACCGGAAATTCCAACCGACCCTCTTGTGGAGAGGTTAAATTTAGTTGAAGAGGAAAACATTTCCTTAAAGAAAAAATTGGAAAAAATGGAGGAGGAGAAGATGGAATTGGAGTTGCATGTTGCGGAAGTTATCGATGATCACAAGATCAAGATGGAACCTATTGTCGAGAGGTTAAATTTAGTTGAAGAAGAAAACAAATTCTTGAAGGAAAAAATAAAAAAATTGTGGACGAGAAGATGATATTGGAGTTGCATGTTGCGGATGTCGTCGATGATCACAAGATCAAGATGGATGCAATGCGGTTGAAGATTAAAAAGATTAGAAAATATGCCATTAATACCGCGGCTTGGTATCATTATGCCGTTGGATCAATTGTTACCTTGGTTGCGATTATGATAGCATTTGTTTTCGCGTTGAAATGTTTTACATAGTTTCGATGTGTATGGAGAGCTATATATGTTGTTAGATGAGAACTATATATGTATGTACTTTGGTTTTAATGTGATGATGAACTTTTATCCATTTGGTCACTTAATTATCTATTTATGATGTTCTGTAATGGTTTTTGACACACTTAATTATATATAAATGCACGCAGATGAACCGCCAATGGATGTACGGTGACAGACACACCTCCGAGTACATTAAGGGTGTGCGTGAGTTTCTAAATGTGGCAGAGGCAAACAAGCAGAATGGTTTTATGTGTTGTCCATGCACTCAATGTGTGAATACGATGTCTTACTCTAACCGAAAAATCCTTCACTCCCACCTGCTTTACAAGGGTTTCATGCCACACTATAATGTTTGGACGAGGCACGAAGAAATAGGGGTTATGATGGAAGACGGCGAAGAAGAAGAGTACGATGACAACTATGTGCCCCCTGAATACGGTGATGCTGCAATGGGGGGAGCTGGTGAAGATCAAGAGGAACCAGACGATGTGCCCAATGATGCTGCAACGGGTGAAGCTGCTGAAGATCAAGAGGAACCAAATGATGATCTTCGCCGGGTAATTGTCGATGGAAGGACACAATGCGAAAGTCAAAAGGAGAAGCTGAAGTTCGATCGCATGTTAGAGGATCACAAAAAAGGGTTGTACCCCAATTGCGAAGATGGCAACACAAAGCTCGGTACCGTACTGGAATTGCTGCAGTGGAAGGCAGAGAATGCTGTGGCTGACAAAGGATTTGAGAAGCTACTGAAAATATTGAAGAAGAAGCTTCCGAAGGATAACGAATTGCCCGACAGTACATACGCAGCAAAGAAGGTCGTATGCCCTCTAGGATTGGAGGTGCAGAAGATACATGCATGCCCTAATGACTGCATCCTCTACCGCGGTGCATACAACGATCTGAACGCATGCCCGGTATGCGGTGCGTTGCGGTATAAGATCAGACGAGATGACCCTGGTGATGTTGATGGCGAGCCCGCCAGGAAGAGGGTTCCTGCGAAGGTGATGTGGTATGCTCCTATAATACCACGGTTGAAACGTTTGTTTAGAAACAGAGAGCATGCCAAGTTGATGCGATGGCACAGTGAGGACCGTAAGAAAGACGGGAAGTTGAGAGCACCCGCTGACGGGTCGCAATGGAGAAAAATCGAGAGAAAGTACTGGGAGGAGTTTGCAAAGGACGCAAGGAACGTATGGTTTGCTCTAAGCGCGGATGGCATTAATCCTTTCGGAGAGCAGAGCAGCAATCACAGCACCTGGCCCGTGACTCTATGTATGTATAACCTTCCTCCTTGGATGTGCATGAAGCGGAAGTTCATTATGATGCCAGTTCTCATCCAAGGCCCTAAGCAACCCGGCAACGACATTGATGTGTACCTAAGGCCATTAGTTGAAGAACTTTTACAGCTGTGGAATGGAAACGGTGTACGTGCGTGGGATGAGCACAAACAGGAGGAATTTGACCTAAAGGCGTTGCTGTTCGTGACCATCAACGATTGGCCCGCTCTCAGTAACCTTTCAGGACAGACAAACAAAGGATACCACGCATGCACGCACTGTTTAGATGACACTGAAAGTATATACCTGGACAAGTGCAGGAAGAATGTGTACCTGGGCCATCGTCGATTTCTTCCGACCAACCATCAATGTCGAAAGAAAGGCAAGCATTTCAAAGGCGAGGCAGATCACCGGAAGAAGCCCGCCATGCGTACCAGTGATCACGTACTTGCTATGGTCAATGATTTACACGTAATCTTCGGAAAGGGCCCCGGCGCACTAGCTGTTCCGAATGACGATGAGGGACACGCACCCATGTGGAAGAAGAAATCTATATTTTGGGACCTACCCTACTGGAAAGACCTAGAGGTCCGCTCTTCAATCGACGTGATGCACGTGACGAAGAACCTTTGCGTGAACCTGCTAGGCTTCTTGGGCGTGTATGGAAAGACAAAAGATACAGCTGAGGCACGGGAGGACCTGCAACGTTTGCACGAAAAAGACGGCATCCCTCCGAAGCAATATGAAGGTCCTGCCAGCTATGCTCTTACGAAAGAAGAGAAAGAAATCTTCTTTGAATGCCTTCTCAGTATGAAGGTCCCGACTGGCTTCTCGTCGAATATAAAGGGAATAATAAATATGGCAGAGAAAAAGTTCCAGAACCTAAAGTCTCATGACTGCCATGTGATTATGACGCAACTGCTTCCGGTTGCATTGAGGGGGCTTCTACCGGAAAACGTCCGATTAGCCATTGTGAAACTATGTGCATTCCTCAATGCAATCTCTCAGAAGGTGATCGATCCAGAAATCGTACCAAGGCTAAGGAGTGATGTGGCGCAATGTCTTGTCAGTTTCGAGCTTGTGTTCCCACCATCCTTCTTCAATATCATGACACACGTCCTAGTTCATCTAGTCGACGAGATTGTCATTCTGGGGCCCGTATTTCTACACAATATGTTCCCCTTTGAGAGGTTCATGGGAGTCCTAAAGAAATATGTCCGTAACCGCGCCAGACCAGAAGGAAGCATCTCCATGGGCCATCAAACAGAGGATGTCATCGGGTTTTGTATTGACTTCATTCCTGGCCTTAATAAGATAGGTCTCCCTAAATCGCGGTACGAGGGCAGACTGACTGGAAAAGGCACGCTTGGAAGGGACTCAATAATATGCAGGGACGGTTATTCTTGGTCTCAAGCACACTACACAGTTCTACAGAACTCTACATTGGTGACCCCGTATGTCGATGAACACAAGAACAGTCTGCGCTCCAAACACCCGGAGCAGTGCGACGACTGGATTACACGTGAACACATCAGGACTTTCAGCAGTTGGTTGGAAACACGTCTCAGAGGTGACAACACTGTTTGTGATGAGTTGTACTTGTTGTCCAGGGGACCATCTTCGACTGTATTGATTTACAAAGGATACGAGATAAATGGAAATACATTTTACACGATTGTCCAAGATCAAAAGAGCACCAACCAAAACAGCGGTGTCCGCTTTGATGCAACAACCGAGAGGGTAAAGGACACATATTATGGTTACATAGTGGACATATGGGAACTTGACTACGGACATGATTTTAAGGTCCCTTTGTTTAAGTGTAAATGGGTCAATCTGTCAGGAGGCGGGGTACAGGTAGACCCACAGTACGGAATGACAACAGTGGATCTGAAAAATCTTGGATACAATGACGAACCGTTCGTCCTAGCCAATGATGTGGCACAGGTTATCTATGTGAAGGACATGTCTACCAGACCGAGAAAAAGAAAAGATAAGGAAGCGAATACATCATACGATGAGCCAAAGCGCCACATAGTTCTTTCAGGAAAAAGGGACATCCTGGGAGTGGAGGGCAAGACAGACATGTCTGAAGATTATGAAAAGTTTCATGAAATTCCTCCCTTCAAAGTCAAGGCTGACCCAAGCATCCTGATAAACGATGAAGATTATCCATGGTTACGGCGCAATAAGCAAATGACACAAGCGAAGAAAAAGTGAAGAGTTATTTCCGGAACTATTATGATGATACCATGCCAACTTTGTAACAAACGAGTATGATACCATTGTCCGTTTGTACTATTCAAATTTCAATACTACTTGCACTAACAAAACAAAACAAAACAAAACAAACTTGAAAAATAAATAGCAACAATAAGTATTTTGTTGTAAGTATAAACAAAATAAAATAAATAAAGCAACAAAGAAAATGAATAAAGAAAGTAAAATAAATAAAGCAACTCTAAATACAGCAAAAAACAACTTAGAAATAAACAAAGAAAATAAAATAAATAAAGCAACTCTAAATACAGCAAAAAACAACTTAGAAATAAATAGCAACAATAAGTATTTTGTTGTAATTAAGTATAAACAAAATAAAATAAATAAAGCAACAAAGAAAATAAATAAAAGAAGTAAAATAAATAAAGCAACTCTAAATACAGCAAAAAACAACTTAGAAATAAACAAAGAAAATAAAATAAATAAAGCAACTCTAAATACAGCAAAAAACAACTTAGAAATAAATAAAGCAAAAAAGGAAAAAAAAATTTGGGCGCTGCCCAGTGAGCCTGCAAGGCCTATAGCACAGGATCCACCTGTAATATAAGGCCCAACAAGCTCACAGGGCAGCACGCAGAGTTAGGCCCAGAAGCCTGCATTTGAGAGGAGCTCGAGAGGGTGGGAGCAGCAGCCCTTATAAACCACTCTCGAGCTCCCTCAGCTAGCGAGGTGGGACTAAACATCCCACCGCACCCGCGCCAGCTCAGGGCCTTTGGTCCCGGTTGCTGCCACCAACCGGGACTAATGCCCCCCTTTAGTCCCGGTTGCTGCCACCAACCGGGACTAAAGGTCCCTCCTTCCTGCTGAAAAGAAACAAAATATAATAAATAAAGCAACAAAGAAAACAAATAATTTCAAATTTAAACTATTCAAATTTGAATACTACTTGCACTAACAGAAAGTTCGTAATTGGTTTTACAAAAGAAAATAAATAATGCAGAAAACAAAACAAAAAAACTTGAAAAAAAAATAGCAACAATAAATATATTTTTGTAAGTAGAAACAAAATCAAATAAATAAAGAAACAAAGAAAACAAATAAATAAAAATAGCAACAGTAAGTATTTTGTTGAAAGTAGAAACAAAACTAAAAAATAAAGCTACAAAGAAAAAAAGAAAAAAATATGCCACTTGCTGGGCCCACACGGCCTGAATACGACTAGAAACCCAACCATGGGCCAGGATTCAGGCCCGTAGAAAGCCCAACAAGTCCACAGGCAAAGCAGTGTCAGTTTAGGCCCTTAGGCCTGCAGTTTAGAGGAGTTCGAGAGGAGAGAGGCAGCGGGGCTTATAAACTGGTGCTGCTCTCCCTCAACTAGCGAGGTGGGACTAAACTTCCCACCGCACCGCGGCAAGGCCTTTAGTCCCGGTTGCTGCCACCAACCGGGACTAAAGGGTTGCATTAGTCCCGGTTGGTGCCACCAACCGGGACTAAAGGTTGGCATTAGTCCCGGTTGCTGCCACCAACCGGGACTAAAGGCCCCACCTTCCCGCCCTTTGGGCTGCTGAAAAGGGACCTTTAGTCCCGGTTGGTGGCAGCAACCGGGACTAAAGGGTGGCATTAGTCCCGGTTTCAACCACCAACCGGGACTAATGCCCCTCCTATATAACAAGGACTTGCGAAAATTTGGGCAGTTTTCATCTCTTCCCCGCCCCGACGCCTCCCTCTGCCCCTTCCCCGCCCCCGTCGCCGTCGCCGTCGCCCCGCGCCGTCGCCCCGCGCCGTCGCCCCGTCGCCGCCTCGTCGCCGCGCCCCGCGCCGTCGCCCCGCCCCGCGCCGTCGCCGCGCCCCCCGGCCGGCCCGTCGCCCCGCGCCGCCGCGCGCCCCGCCCCGCAGCCGTCGCGCCGCCGCGCCCCGACGCCGCCTCGTCGCCGCGCCGCCCCGCCGCCGTCGCGCCGCCCCGCCCCGCCGCCGTCGCGCCGCCCAGCCCTGCCGATGTGAGGGCCGGCTCCCTTTATTTATATGTTTAATATATATTGCTGTATATATATATATATATATAGTACTGTGTATATATATATGTATATATGTGTATATTTTTTTTCTTAGGAATTTTCTTAGGAAATTGCAGTATATATAGTTGCTGTATATAGTTGCTGTATTTATATGTATGTGTATATCTTTTTTTTTCTTAGGAATTTGCTAAATATATATGTTAAATATATATTTATGTGTATATAAATATATTTTTTCTTAGGAAGTTGCTGTATATATGTGATGTGTGTATATGTGATGTATATATATGTGTATGTGGCTATATAGTTTTTTGTTTATATATGCTAAACATATATAGAAAGTTTTATATATATATGCAAAAGTTACAAATTTAGAAAAAGAAGGATAGGAAAGAAGAAAATAAGAAAGAGGAAAGAAAGAAGAAGAGGAGAGGAAGAAGAGGAGAAATAAATAAGAAGAAGAAAAAAAAGAAAAAGAAGGATAGGAAAGAAGAAAATAAGAAAGAGGAAAGAAAGAAGAAGAAGGAGAGGAAGAAAGAGGAGAAATAAATAAGAAGAAGAAAAAAAGAAAAAAAGAGGAGAAGAAGAAAGGAATAGAGGAGAAGAAGAGAATTTTCTCTTCTTCTCCTCTATTCCTTTCTTCTTCTCCTTTTTTTTTCTTTTTTTTTCTTCGATCTTCTCCTCTAGCGGTTCTTTTTTTCTTCTTCTTCCTCTTTTTTTATCGGATATGTATACACCCTCTCCCCGATAACTTCGACATTAGGGGGGGCCGGGGTCGAGGGTCGTCGAGGGACCGAGGCCGAAGGTCGAGGGGTCGAGGGTCGTCGAGGGACCGATCGAGAGGCCGAAGGGCGAGGGGTCGAGAGGTTGCCTAGCAGTCGGGGGTCTAGGGTTGTGGATCGCCGAGCAGTCGGGGGTCAAAGTATTGAAGAATTCCATGACTTCATCATTAGCCAGAAGTAACCGGGGCATTTTGTTACAAAGTTATGCAAAGATATTTTGGAACGGAGTTCCTGATAGAATAATCCGTCTTTTGTTACGAATTATCCTATCGGGGACTCCGTTCCAAAATAACTTTGGAGAGCTTCGTACCATCATGCTACTGTTACTTTCGCCTAATGATGAAGTATTGGTTTTGTTGAATCCTTTGACACTCGACAAAATGTGACATGAGGGGGTCTAGGGTTGTGGATCGCCGAGCAGTCGGGGGTCGAGGGGTCGAGAGAGGTTGCCTAGCTAGTGTCAAAGTATTGAAGAATTCCATGACTTCATCATTTGCCAGAAGTAACCGGGGCATTTTGGTACAAAGTTATGCAAAGATATTTTGGAACGGAGTTCCTGATAGAATAATCCGTCTTTTGTTACGAATTATCCTATCGGGGACTCCGTTCCAAAATAACTTTGTAGAGCTTCGTACCATCATGCTACTGTTACT
This sequence comes from Secale cereale, assembly GCA_902687465.1. NCBI lineage: Eukaryota > Viridiplantae > Streptophyta > Magnoliopsida > Poales > Poaceae > Secale > Secale cereale. Next base: position 816,354,874 of record LR738713.1, on the reverse strand, counting down.
TTCGCCTAATGATGAAGTATTGGTTTTGTTGAATCCTTTGACACTCGACAAAATGTGACATGAGGGGGTCTAGGGTTGTGGATCGCCGAGCAGTCGGGGGTCGAGGGGTCGAGAGAGGTTGCCTAGCTAGTGTCAAAGTATTGAAGAATTCCATGACTTCATCATTTGCCAGAAGTAACCGGGGCATTTTGGTACAAAGTTATGCAAAGATGTTTTGGAACGGAGTTCCTGATAGGATAATCCGTCTTTTGTTACGGATTATCTTATCTGGGACTTCGTTCCAAAACAACTTTGGAGAGCTTCGTACCATCATGCTACTGTTACTTTCGCCTAATGATGAAGTATTGGTTTTGTTGAATCCTTTGACACTCGACAAAATGTGACATGAGGGGGTCTAGGGTTTGTGGATCGCCGAGCAGTCGGGGGTCGAGGGGTCGAGAGAGGTTGCCTAGCTAGTGTCAAAGTATTGAAAAAATCCATGACTTCATCATTTGCCAGAAGTAACCGGGGCATTTTGGTACGAAGTTATGCAAAGATGTTCTGGAACGGAGTTCCTGATAGGATAATCCGTCTTTTGTTACGGATTATCTTATCTGGGACTTCGTTCCAAAACAACTTTGGAGAGCTTCGTACCATCATGCTACTGTTACTTTCGCCTAATGATGAAGTATTGGTTTTGTTGAATCCTTTGACACTATAGCTAGACAAAATGTGACATGAGGGGGTCTAGGGTTGTGGATCGCCGAGCAGTCGGGGGTCGAGGGGTCGAGAGAGGTTGCCTAGCTAGTGTCAAAGTATTGAAAAATTCCATGACTTCATCATTTGCCAGAAGTAACCGGGGCATGTTGGTACGAAGTTATGCAAAGATGTTCTGGAACGGAGTTCCTGATAGGATAATCCGTCTTTTGTTACGGATTATCTTATCTGGGACTTCGTTCCAAAACAACTTTGGAGAGCTTCGTACCATCATGCTACTGTTACTTTCGCCTAATGATGAAGTATTGGTTTTGTTGAATCCTTTGACACTATAGCTAGACAAAATGTGACATGAGGGGGTCTAGGGTTTGTGGATCGCCGAGCAGTCGGGGGTCGAGGGGTCGAGAGAGGTTGCCTAGCTAGCTAGTGTCAAAGTATTGAAAAATTCCATGACTTCATCATTTGCCAGAAGTAACCGGGGCATGTTGGTACGAAGTTATGCAAAGATGTTTTGGAACGGAGTTCCTGATAGGTTAATCCGTCTTTTGTTACGGATTATCTTATCTGGGACTCCGTTCCAAAACAACTTTGGAGAGCTTCGTACCATCATTCTACTGTTACTTTTGCCTAATGATGAAGTATTGGTTTTGTTGAATCCTTTGACACTAGCTAGACAAAATGTGACATGAGGGGGTCTAGGGTTTGTGGATCGCCGAGCAGTCGGGGGTCGAGGGGTCGAGAGAGGTTGCCTAGCTAGTGTCAAAGTATTGAAAAATTCCATGACTTCATCATTTGCCAGAAGTAACCGGGGCATGTTGGTACGAAGTTATGCAAAGATGTTTTGGAACGGAGTTCCTGATAGGATAATCCGTCTTTTGTTACGGATTATCTTATCTGGGACTTCGTTCCAAAACAACTTTGGAGAGCTTCGTACCATCATGCTACTGTTACTTTCGCCTAATGATGAAGTATTGGTTCTGTTGAATCCTTTGACACTATAGCTAGACAAAATGTGACATGAGGGGGTCTAGGGTTTGTGGATCGCCGAGCAGTCGGGGGTCGAGGGGTCGAGAGAGGTTGCCTAGCTAGTGTCAAAGTATTGAAAAATTCCATGACTTCATCATTTGCCAGAAGTAACCGGGGCATGTTGGTACGAAGTTATGCAAAGATGTTTTGGAACGGAGTTCCTGATAGGTTAATCCGTCTTTTGTTACGGATTATCTTATCTGGGACTCCGTTCCAAAACAACTTTGGAGAGCTTCGTACCATCATTCTACTGTTACTTTTGCCTAATGATGAAGTATTGGTTTTGTTGAATCCTTTGACACTAGCTAGACAAAATGTGACATGATGGGGTCTAGGGTTTGTGGATCGCCGAGCAGTCGGGGGTCGAGGGGTCGAGAGAGGTTGCCTAGCTAGTGTCAAAGTATTGAAAAATTCCATGACTTCATCATTTGCCAGAAGTAACCGGGGCATGTTGGTACGAAGTTATGCAAAGATGTTTTGGAACGGAGTTCCTGATAGGTTAATCCGTCTTTTGTTACGGATTATCTTATCTGGGACTCCGTTCCAAAACAACTTTGGAGAGCTTCGTACCATCATTCTACTGTTACTTTTGCCTAATGATGAAGTATTGGTTTTGTTGAATCCTTTGACACTAGCTAGACAAAATGTGACATGAGGGGGTCTAGGGTTTGTGGATCGCCGAGCAGTCGAGGGTTGAAGCTAGTTCTACGTTTGCCATTAATATATCCATCTGTCATGTTTGAATAATAATTGGCATGTTGTAAATATTTGTAGAAACAATGGACGACAACACCCGAGACCTAGCACAAGAAGCGATGTTGATGGACATAATCGCAGACGGACAAATTGCCGTCAGGACGTATCTCAACGACACCGATGAGCAGGTCGAACAAGAGCTGCGGCTGGAAGATCTAGGCTATGATATTGATGAATTCGGTGACCCAATGCACATGGAAGAAGTAGACCGTGAGGACGGCTCCGGTGACCCAATGCCGGTGCAAGAAGGAGACCGTGATGCTGGCTCCGGTGACCGAACCGAGTCCGGCCAGGAGGTATATATGTTAGTTAAGCATGTGCTGACTAGTTAATTGATTCATTCATTAACTCTCGTCTTTTTTCCTTTTCTAGCCCTCCGGATCGAGCAAATCTTCGGTAAAGAGACGAGGAGCGAAGAAAAAGTTGAGGCCGGATGAAAAGTTTGAGATCTTAGAAATCTCGCGCTCCGGCGAGCCGACTGCACCCATCCGCACAAAGAACGCATTTGTTAATCAGTGCGGGGTTCTGGTTAGGGACAAGATCCCGATCAGCATCCATCAATGGTTAAAGCCGGCTGCAAACGACGCTCAGGTGACTTATGTCACAGATATGCAGAAAGAAGATCTTTGGAATGAGCTGAAGACAAACTTCGTCCTACCGCGAGATGATGTTGATCCGGCGAAGCCATGCCCAGTTAAAGAGGACTTAATCAAGTCTTATGCACTTTCGAAGATGGCAGACCAATTCAGGGCATGGAAGAAAAAACTGAATACGTTTGTCAGAGAGAAAACGACTCCAGAATTCGTGGGCATATATGAGAAGATCAAAGATGACTGGCCCGCATTTGTGGCCCATAAGAAGTCGGAAAAGAGTCAGAAGATGTCGAAGACAAACCGGATAAATGCTGCAAAGAAGATGCATCACCATCGCACGGGGTCGGGCGGCTACCTCGTAGCCCGGCCTAAGTGGGCCAGGGCTGAGAATGATCTGCTTCAGAAAGGGATCGAACCAGAGACAATGCACTGGCCAGAACGTTGCCGGACTTGGTTCTTCGGGGCTGACGGATCCTTGGACCCTGTAACAAGGTGGTGCATTTGGACGGACAAGCAATTGGAAACACCACTCAAGAAGATGCGGCAGTATATCAAAGCAGCGCATGCAGGGACGTTCATCCCCGACAGAGAGAACGACGAGCTGACAATGGCCCTCGGGAATCCTGAGCACCCTGGACGGACACGAGGCACGCCAGGCTCCCTTCCGTGGCGTGCTGGGTTTCCGGACGCAGGAGGCTACAAATGCCACGACAGGAGGAAGAAAATGGAGATGACCGAAATCCAGGCGCTGCGGGCCAGAGTACAAGCGATAGAGGAACGGGAAGCAGATCGGGAAAGAATTGCCGAAGCTTCCCCCGAAGCTACCCCGCCATCTCAGCGGAGAAGCAGCGTGGCTTCCACCGAGCTGCTTCAGCCAGAGCTTGCCTTGACGGCTACTGCCAGGAATCCTGTGGATGCTATCACGGAGGCACAAAATTGCCACCTTATGGCACAGTGGATGAATCTGAAGGTCAAGGCGGCTGCTGGCTCTGTTTATCCTTCTGGACCAGACGACACTTTTCACTGCCGGCCGCTTCCAGAAGGATATGCTAGGGTGATGGTCGACGAAATAACGGAGGGATTTGAGGAGCTCCAGCTTGACCACCCTACCGGTGAAGGGGAGACTCGGCTGGGTTCTTCACTGAAGACTCCATGCCTATGGCGGAAGGACCTAATCAACATTCTGAACTGGACGCCTCCGCCTCCTCCTCCTCCTCCGACGAGTCAGGGCACTCCGCCTCCTCCACCGCCTCCTCCTCCGGCGAGTGACCATCAGGGCACTCCGGCTCCTTCTCCGGCGCGTGGCGGCACACCGCCTCCTTCGCCGCCGGCGCGTGGCGGCACTCCGCCTCCTTCGCCGCCGGCGCGCCCGAGCAGACAGCCAGCTCCTCCTTCGCCTAATCAGCAAGGGCGGAAGAGACCTGCCGCCGCTCCGGCTGCTCCTGCTCCGGCGCCTAAGCAAGTAAAAAAGACAGCCGCTTCGTCTGGTCCGGTGACGTCTACCAGTACAGCCAGAGGCGGTAGGCGATGCAGATTCGGTCCTTCTCTCACGCCTCTAGAGAAGTTGCCGTACGAGAGGTCCGACGAGGAAAACACGAAGATCGCTGAAGGCGAAGTGAAGGACTTTTTTGAAGGGTTGAAAGCACAGAGACATCCACCTCCAGAGGAGAAGATAGATGCGGTGAAAGCAAAGCGCACTCTTGCTGCCCTGAAGCAACCAGCGAAAAGTAAGCCGAAGGGCAACTATGACCGCATTATTCAAAAGACATTTCAAGATGCCAAGCGGTCCGGAAGTACAAAAAGTGATCAGAGGTTAGCAGAAGGGCGAGCTGGGAAACAAATTGCCCAGCTCGGCGAACAAGCGAACCAATCGTGCCCCCCGCTCAAGGTGTCTAGCGACATGGTCGCTAATGATCCGAGGATGGTGCCCGGTTATACCAATCTTGCAGATTACGCGTCCGACGATGTACACTATGATTTCATGGACGTGCAGATAAAAAGATACGAGTACAAAAAGCCTCTCGTAAAAAATGAAAGATCTCTATCAACGAATATGCGAAGATTGCATGATTGGTACATGAAAATCTGCAGAGAGTCTGGGGGGAGGAATAACTTGTATTTGAGAGTTAAACCTGAGCATGACCTCGTTGGAATTGACCTGTTGCCTGTTCCATTTGAGGAGTTCTATCAATTTTTCAATCAATTGGCCCTCGATAAAACAACGATCACCTGCTACTGTCTGTAAGTAGTACTACTTCTGTCATTAAGTCTCTCTATATAGCTGATCTTCATTGCATGTATTTATAATTATCCTCACTATATTATGCAGATTGAAGATCGTCGAATTGAAGAAAAGACAAGTAGGTGATATTGGGTTTATTAACACATACCTCATAGATGCAACCGAGGTTAAATTGCGTCCCGGCGATACCGAGACCAACTTGCTACGATCGTTGGTGGTAAATGAAAACAAAGATATAATACTCTTTCCTTACAACTTCAAGTGAGTGTTAATGTCTTGTGCATATTTGGTTTCCCTTATATATATCAGTCAAGTTTATAGTGATGTAATGATCTCATACATTCGTGCGCAGCTTCCACTATATTCTCTTAGAGATTAAGCTTGAGAAGGGAATAGTAACTGTCTTCGACTCTAAACGTAAAGATCCCGAGGAGTATGCGGACATGACTCAAATGCTAGCCAGGTAAGTTAAATCGATCAATATTATCCACCATGCATATATATCAGCAACTTCATTTCTGATATCAAGTAATTGTTTCCTTTGTCTGGCAGGGCTTGGAAAACATTCAGCAAAAAAGCTCCGGGACTGCCGAAGAAGCTACAATTTAGATACCCGAAAGTAAGTACTATATAGTAGCATGTTCCGCGCGCGCATCTCCTATATCTTGATTCAAGCGCTAGCTAGTTTCATCAATACCAATTTGGCATTCTTGCTTATCAGTTTGATTGAGCTCTATTTCTTGTAAAGTGGTTGTGGCAGGAACCCGGGAATGATTATTGTGGATACTACATTTGCGAGTCCATCCGCCACACGACCTGTGAGCGGGGCTACACTGATGAACAATTTAAAGTGCGTAAGCAATCAATAATATTCACAAATTTATAGCATCATTTCATGTATTGACCCCCTACTTCAAATTAGATGTTTCGGATGCGGGATGAACTCCTAACACCAGATCGTCTGCGAGCAATTCAAGAGGAATTGGCGGCATTCTTCCTTGAACACGTGATCGCTGAAGACGGAGAATACTATGTGGACCCTGCATCCATGTGTTAGGAGATTATTTTTGTAAGAGATAATTATTGTATATATGTGCCCGATAGTGTCGGATAGATATACGAGAACTTGTTGTTCGACCAATCTCTCGGAGAAAGAGAGGTGGTCGATATTATTACTTCTCTCTGTATGCATATATATATATGTTGATTATATATACGAGATCTTCTGTTCCTTCGTTTGCTTAGTAGCTAGCAGCTAGCTAGCTAGCTAGCTAGCGTGACTACTCTAGTTCATATATATACGTATGTGTAGTATGTAGCGTCGACCAAAAGCACGGACATAAGAGAGAACACTTCTCTCTATTAATTAGCTAGCTAACACAATATATCAAGCACCTAAATTAACCCCCAAAACCTAAACCCCCCCTCCCCTTTCAAAAAAAAAACAAAAACCACAGCCACAGAAATGCTGACGCGTGGGAGCCTTTTGGTCCCGGTTGGTACCACCAACCGGGACTAAAGCCCCTCCTGCCTGGACTCGGTGCACAGGCCACGTGGACACCCTTTTGCCCCGGTTCTGGATTGAACCGGGACTAAAGGGTCAGAGCATTAGTACCGACCCTGTTGCACCGGTTCCAGAACCGGGGCTAAAGGCCCAAATGAACCGGGTCTGATCCCCCTTTATCTACTAGTGTCGCCTTCTTGATTCAGCAAGACGGGCGAAGTAGTAGATGAGTTCCGGCAGCACGACGGCGTGGTGACGGTTGTTGATGAAGAACAATCTCTGCAGGGCTTCGCCAAGCACTACAGAAATTAGACGGAGGATAAACTAGAGGGTCGGGGTAGCCGGCACACGGCTTGGTGTATCTTGATGTGTCTTGGGTGCTAGCCCTACCCCTCTATTTATATGTTGAGCCCTGGGGTCGAAACTTGGAGCAAAAGCCTCCTCAAAGTCGGTTTTGCCCGAAAGGAAAGAGTCCCACTCGGACTCCAGGGCTAGACGCCAGGGTTCCCGGCGTCTACCCCCTAGACGCCAGGGTCCCTGGCGTCTAGCCTCTGGTCTCCGCAAAACTTCCTTTTGCACTTTCCTAAAGCCTCATGGGCTTTCCCCTTTGGCCCAAATAAAGTGTTCTCGTACCCAAACACTTCGGGAAACATCCGGAACCTCTTACGGTGAATTCCGGAACCCTTCCGGAGGTCAAACACTATTATCTCATATATTAATATTTATCTCTGGACCATTCCAGAGTTCCTCGTCATGTCCATGATCACATCCGGGACTCCGAATAACATTCGGTCACCAACATACATAACTCATTAAATACTATATCGTCAACGAACGTTTAAGCGTGCGGACCCTACGGGTTCGAGAACTATGTAGACATGACCGAGACATCTCTCCGGTCAATAACCAATAGCGGAACCTGGATGCCCATATTGGCTCCTACATATTCTACGAAGATCTTTATCGGTCGAACCGCATAACAACATACGTTGTTCCCTTTGTCATCGGTATGTTACTTGCCCGAGATTCGATCGTCGGTATCTCAATACCTAGTTCAATCTCGTTACCGGCAAGTCTCTTTACTCGTTCCGTAACACATCATCTCGTGACTAACTCATTAGTCTTTTGCTTGCAAGGCTTATTATGATGTGTGTTACCGAGAGGGCCCAGAGATACCTCTCCGACAATCGGAGTGACAAATCCTAATCTCGAAATACGCCAACCCAACAAGTACCTTCGGAGACACCTGTAGAGCACCTTTATAATCACCCAGTTACGTTGTGACATTTGGTAGCACACAAAGTGTTCCTCCGGTAAACGGGAGTTGCATAATCTCATAGTCATAGGAACATGTATAAGTCATGAAGAAAGCAATAGCAATAAAACTAAACGATCAAGTTGCTAAGCTAACGGATGGGTCTTGTCCATCACATCATTCTCCTAATGATGTGACCCCATTGATCAAATGACAACTCATGTCTATGGTTAGGAAACATAACCATCTTTGATCAATGAGCTAGTCTAGTAGAGGCGTACTAGGGACACTCTGTTTTGTCTATGTATTCACACATGTATTAAGTTTCCGGTTAATACAATTCTAGCATGAATAATAAACATTTATCATGATGTAAGGAAATATAAAATAACAACTTTATTATTGCCTCTAGGGCATATTTCCTTCAGTCTCCCACTTGCACTAGAGTCAATAATCTAGTTCACATCGCCATGTGATTTAACACCGATAGTTCACATCGTCATGTGATTAACACCCATAGTTCACATCGCCATGTGACCAACACCCAAAGGGTTTACTAGAGTCAATAATCTAGTTCACATCTCTATGTGATTAACACCCAAAGAGTACTAAGGTGTGATCATGTTTTGCTTCATGAGAGAAGTTTAGTCAACGGGTCTGTCACATTCAGATCCGTATGTATTTCGCAAATTTCTATGTCTACAATGCTCTGCATAGAGCTACTCTAGCTAATTGCTCCCACTTTCAATACGCATCCAGATTGATACTTAGAGTCATCTGGATTTAGTGTCAAAGCTTGCATCGGCGTAACCCTTTACGACAAACTCTTTATCACCTCCATAATCGAGAAACATTTCCTTAGTCATCCAGTTACTAAGGATAATTTTGACCGCTGTATAGTGATCTACTCCTGGATCACTATTGTACCCCCTTGACAAACTCATGGCAAGGTACACAACATGTTTGGTACACAGCATGGCATACTTTATAGAACCTATGGCTGAGGCATAGGGAATGACTTTCATTCTCTCTATATTTTTCTGCCGTGGTCTGGCTTTGAGTCTTACTCAACTTCACACCTTACAAGTCAGGGAAGAACTCCTTCTTTGACTGATCCATTTTGAACTACTTCAAAATCTTATCAAGGTATGTTCTTTGTGAAAGTCCAATTAAGCGTCTTGATCTATCTCTATAGATCTTGATGCCTAATATATAAGCAGCTTCACCGAGGTCTTTCATTGAAAAACTCTTATTGAAGTATCCTTTTATGCTATCCAGAAATTCTATATCATTTCCAATCAACAATATGTCATCTACATATAATATTAGAAATGCTACAGAGCTCCCACTCACTTTCTTGTAAATACAGGCTTCTCCAAAAGTCTGTATAAAACCATATGCTTTGATCACCTCATCAAAGCGTATATTCCAACTCCGAGATGCTTGCACCAGTCCATAGATGGATCGCTGGAGCTTGCATACTTTGTTAGCACCTTTTGGATCGACAAAACCTTCTGGTTGCATCATATACAACTCTTCTTTAAGATATCCATTCAGGAATGCAGTTTTGACATCCATTTGCCAGATTTCATAATCATAAAATGCGGCAATTGCTAACATGATTCGGACAGACTTAAGCATCGCTACAGGTGAGAAAGTCTCATCGTAGTCAACTCCTTGAACTTGTCGAAAACCTTTCGCAACAAGTCGAGCTTTGTAAACAGTAACATTACCGTCTGCGTCGGTCTTCCTCTTGAAGATCCATTTATTTTCGATGGCCTGCCGATCATCGGGCAAGTCAACCAAAGTCCACACTTTGTTCTCATACATGGATCCCATCTCAGATTTCATGGCTTCAAGCCATTTTGCGGAATCTGGGCTCATCATCGCTTCCTCATAGTTCGTAGGTTCATCATGGTCTAGTAACATGATTTCCAGAACTGGGTTGCCGTACCACTCTGCTGCGGAACGTACTCTGGTTGATCTACGACGTTCAGCAGAAACTTGATCCGAAGTTTCATGATCATCATCATTAACTTCCTCACTGATTGGTGTAGGAATCACTGGAACAATTTTCTGTGATGTACTACTTTCCAATCCGGGAGAAGGTACAATTACCTCATCATGTTCTACTTTCCTCCCACTCACTTCTTTCGAAAGAAACTCCTTTTCTAGAAAGGATCCATTCTTAGCAACGAATATCTTGCCTTCGGATCTGTGATAGAAGGTGTACCCAACAGTCTCTTTTGGGTATCCTATGAAGACACATTTCTCCGACTTGGGTTCGAGCTTATCAGGTTGAAGCTTTTTCACATAAGCATCGCAGCCCCAAACTTTAAGAAACGACAACTTTGGTTTCTTGCTAAACCATAGTTCATAAGGTGTCATATCAACGGATTTAGATGGTGCCCTATTTAATGTGAATGCAGCTGTCTCTAATGCATAACCCCAAAAGCAATAGTGGTAGATCGGTAAGAGACATCATCGATCGCACCATATCTAATAAAGTACGGTTATGATGTTCGGACACACCATTACACTATGGTGTTCCAGGTGGCGTGAGCAGTGAAACTATTTCACATTGTTTTTACTGAAGGCCAAACTCGCTAACTCAAATATTTTACCTCTACGATCATATCGTAGAAACTCTTATTTTCTGTTACGATGATTCTCCACTTCACTCTGAAATTCTTTGAACTTTTCAAATGTTTCAGACTTGTGCTTCATTAAGTAGATATACCCATATCTGCTCAAATCATCAATGAAGGTCAGAAAATAACGATACCTGCCGCGAGCTTCAACACTTATTGGTCCGCATACATCAGTATGTATGATTTCCAACAACTCTGTTGCTCGCTCCACAGTTCCGGAGAACGGAGTTTTAGTCATCTTGCCCATGAGGCATGGTTCGCAAGCACCAAGTGATTCATAATCAAGTGATTCCAAAAGTCCATCACTATGGAGTTTCTTCATGCGCTTTACACCAATATGACCTAAACGGCAGTGCCACAAATAAGTTGCACTATCATTATTAACCTTGCATCTTTTGGCTTCAATATTATGAATATGTGTATCACACGATCGAGATCCAACAAACCATTTTCATCGGGTGTATGACCATAGAAGGTTTTATTCATGTAAACAGAACAATAATTATTCTCTAACTTACATGAATAACCGTATTGCAATAAACATGATCAAATCATATTCATGTTCAACACAAACACCAAATAACACTTATTTAGGTTTAACACTAATCCCGAAAGTATAGGGAGTGTGCGATGATGATCATATCAATCTTGGAACTACTTCCAATACACATCGTCACTTCATCCTTTAACTAGTTTCTGTTCATTATGCAACTCCCATTTCGAGTTACTACTCATTAGCAACTGAACAAGTATCAAATACCGAGGGGTTGCTATGAACACTAGTAAAATACACATCAATAATCTGTATATCAAATATACCTTTGTTCACTTTGCCATCCTTCTTATCCACCAAGTATCTAGGGCAGTTCCACTTCCAGTGACCATTTCCTTTGCAGTAGAAGCACTTAGTTTCAGGCTTGAGTTTAGCTTTGGGTTTCTTCACGGGAGTGACAACTTGCTTGTCATTCTTCTTGAAGTTCCCCTTCTATTGATTTGCCCTTTACTTGAAACAAGTGGTCTTTGTTAACCATCAACACTTGATGCTCCTTTTTGATTTCTACCTTCGCCGATTTCAGCATCGCGAAGAGCTCGGGAATTACTTTCGTCATCCCTTTCATATTATAGTTCATCACGAAGTTCTACTAACTTGGTGATAGTGACTAGAGAACTTTGTCAGTTACTATCTTATCTGGAAGATTAACTCCCACTTGATTCAAGTAATTGCAGTACCCAGACAATCTGAGCACATGCTCACTGGTTGAGCTATTCTCCTCCATCTTGTAGGCAAAGTACTGTCAGAGGTCTTATACCTCTCGACACGGGCATGAGTATGAAATACTAATTTCAACTCTTGGAACATCTTATATGCTCCGTGGCGTTCAAAACGTTTTTTGAAGTCCCGGTTATAAGCCGTAAAGCATGGTGCACTAAACTATCAAGTAGTCATCATATCGAGCTTTTGTCAAAACGTTCATAACGTCTGCATCTGCTCCTGCAATAGGTCTGTCACCTAGCGGTGCATCAAGGACATAATTTTTCTGTGCAGCAATGAGGATAATCCTCAGATCACGGAACAATTCCGCATCATTGCTACTAACATCTTTCAACTTGGTTTTCTCTAGGAACATATAAAAAATAAACGTGGAGCAACATCGCGAGCTATTGATCTACAACATAGATATGCTAATACTACCAGGACTAAGTTCATGATAAATTAAAGTTCAATTAATCATATTACTTAAGAACTCCCACTTAGATAGACATCCCTCCGGTCATCTAAATGATCACGTGATCCAAATCAACTAAACCATGTCCGATCATCACGTGAGATGGAGTAGTTTCAATGGTGAACATCTTATGTTGATCATATCTACTATATGATTCACGCTCGACCTTTCGGTCTACAGTGTTCCGAGGCCATATCTGTATATGCTAGGCTCGTCAAGTTTAACCCGAGTATTCTGCGTGTGCAAAACTGGCTTACACCCGTTGTATTTGAACGTAGAGCTTATCACACCCGATCATCACGTGGTGTCTCGGCACGACGAACTTTCGCAACGGTGCATACTCAGGGAGAACACTTATACCTTGAAATTTAGTAAGGGATCATCTTATAATGCTACCGTCGTTCTAAGCAGAATAAGAAGCATAATAAGATAAACATCACATGCAATCAAAATATGTGACATGATATGGCCATCATCATCTTGTGCTTTTGATCTCCATCTCCAAAGCACCATCATGATCACCTTCGTCACCGGCGCGACACCTTGATCTCCATCGTAGCATCGTTGTCGTCTCGCCAACTATTGCTTCTACGACTATCGCTACCGCTTAGTGATAAAGTAAAGCAATTACATGGCGATTGCATTTCATACAATAAAGCGACAACCATATGGCTCCTGCCAGTTGCCGATAACTTTACAAAACATGATCATCTCATACAAAACCGTATAACTCATCATGTCTTGACCATATCACATCACAACATGCCCTGCAAAAACAAGTTAGACGTCCTCTACTTTGTTGTTGCAAGTTTTACGTGGCTGCTACGGGCTTAGCAAGAACCGTTCTTACCTACGCATACAAAACCACAACGATGTTTCGTCAAGTATGTGCTGTTTTAACCTTCACAAGGACCGGGCGTAGGCATACTCGATTCAGCTAAAGTGAGAGAGACAGACACCCGCTAGTCACCTTTAAGCAACGAGTGCTCATAACGGTGAAACCAGTCTCGCGTAAGCGTACGCGTAATGTCGGTCCGGGCCGCTTCATCTCACAATACCGCCGAAGCAAAGTATGACATGCTGGTAAGCAGTATGACTAGTATCGTCCACAACTCATTGTGTTCTACTCGTGCATATCATCTACGCATAGACCTGGCTCATGATGCCACTGTTGGGGAACGTAGTATTTTCAAAAATTTCCTACGATCACGCAAGATCTTCTACTAGATGCATAGCAACGAGAGGGGAGAGTGTGTCTACGTACCCTCGTAGACCGAAAGCGGAAGCGTTTATCAACGCGGTTGATGTAGTCGTGCACCTTCACGATCCGTCCCGATCTAGTACCGAACGTACGGCACCTCCGCGTTCAGCACACGTTCAGCTCGATGACGTCCTCGCCTTCTTGATCCAGCAAGACGGGCGAAGTAGTAGATGAGTTCCGGCAGCACGACGGCGTGGTGACGGTTGTTGATGAAGAACAATCTCTGCAGGGCTTCGCCAAGCACTACAGAAACTAGACGGAGGATAAACTAGAGGGTCGGGGTAGCCGGCACACGGCTTGGTGTATCTTGATGTGTCTTGGGTGCTAGCCCTACCCCTCTATTTATATGTTGAGCCCTGGGGTCGAAACTTGGAGGAAAAGCCTCCTCAAAGTCGGTTTTTCCCGAAAGGAAAGAGTCCCACTCGGACTCCAGGGCTAGACGCCAGGGTTCCCGGCGTCTACCCCCTAGACGCCAGGGTCCCTGGCGTCTAGCCTCTGGTCTCCGCAAAACTTCCTTTTGCACTTTCCTAAAGCCTCATGGGCTTTCCCCTTTGGCCCAAATAAAGTGTTCTCGTACCCAAACACTTCGGGAAACATCCGGAACCTCTTCCGGTGAATTCCGGAACCCTTCCGGAGGTCAAACACTATTATCTCATATATTAATCTTTATCTCTGGACCATTCCAGAGTTCCTCGTCATGTCCATGATCACATCCGGGACTCCGAATAACATTCGGTCACCAACATACATAACTCATTAAATACTATATCGTCAACGAACGTTTAAGCGTGCGGACCCTACGGGTTCGAGAACTATGTAGACATGACCGAGACATCTCTCCGGTCAATAACCAATAGCGGAACCTGGATGCCCATATTGGCTCCTACATATTCTACGAAGATCTTTATCGGTCGAACCGCATAACAACATACGTTGTTCCCTTTGTCATCGGTATGTTACTTGCCCGAGATTCGATCGTCGGTATCTCAATACCTAGTTCAATCTCGTTACCGGCAAGTCTCTTTACTCGTTCCGTAACACATCATCTCGTGACTAACTCATTAGTCTTTTGCTTGCAAGGCTTATTATGATGTGTGTTACCGAGAGGGCCCAGAGATACCTCTCCGACAATCGGAGTGACAAATCCTAATCTCGAAATACGCCAACCCAACAAGTACCTTCGGAGACACCTGTAGAGCACCTTTATAATCACCCAGTTACGTTGTGACGTTTGGTAGCACACAAAGTGTTCCTCCGGTAAACGGGAGTTGCATAATCTCATAGTCATAGGAACATGTATAAGTCATGAAGAAAGCAATAGCAATAAAACTAAACGATCAAGTTTCTAAGCTAACGGATGGGTCTTGTCCATCACATCATTCTCCTAATGATGTGACCCCATTGATCAAATGACAACTCATGTCTATGGTTAGGAAACATAACCATCTTTGATCAATGAGCTAGTCTAGTAGAGGCGTACTAGGGACACTCTGTTTTGTTTATGTATTCACACATGTATTAAGTTTCCGGTTAATACAATTCTAGCATGAATAATAAACATTTATCATGATGTAAGGAAATATAAAATAACAACTTTATTATTGCCTCTAGGGCATATTTCCTTCAGAGCACGAGGGCTTCGAGCTCCTCGTCGTGGTGCCGGCGCTCCGCCTCCTCGTGCAAGCTGCGTTCGGCAATGGCGGCCGCGACCGCGTCGACATCGGTGACGAAGTCCTTGTGCCCGACGACGCTGCAACGCACGATCTCCTCGGGTTCCTCTGGCTCCTCCGACCACTCCCTCTTCACGGGAAGAAGCCTCGCGCCGGAAGAGGAAGAGCTCTTGGCGTGGGAAGATCTCGCGGTGGAGGATGAGCCCGCGGCCGAGGAGGGCGTACGCCCCTGCCGACCGTCGTATTCCTCCGCCTCGCGGACTAGGAAGCTCGGCGGCAGCTCGAGGCCCCTGTTCGTCCACTTCCTCGCCCCGCGCTTCCTCGCGCTGTCCGAACGGACACGCCGCTCGTGCTCGAGGTCGCCGTCCCCGCCGGAGCTGCTCTTGGAGCCGCGGTCGGAGCTCGAGATGCGGCCCCACATGGCGGCTCGAGGCGGAAGGGGCTCACCGGCTACGAGAAATGTGATGAGGGGGGATGGGGAATTGCGGCGAGACGCAGCGGCCGGGGGATAGGGTTTCGATCAGCATATGCATCGCGAACCCGTAGATATACTGCTTGGGGATAGTTTGCGGGCCGCGGTAAAAAAATTACAGGCCTGGCGAGTATACGGGCTCTGTTTTGGCTAGAAAATTGGGCCGGGCCCGTATACTCGCCGGAATTTTGCAGGTTTGCTACTTTTGCGGGGTCTGCTAGAGTTGCTCTAAACATCTATACGCAGGCTAATTATACGTTCTGAAATCTCTTTTGTTAATACTGAGAGCATCTATGTAGCGAGGCTTATAAGCACATTTTTCTGGAAGAAAGGCTCCAGAAGCACCCGACTGTAAATTAATAAATCCCGAAATATGACCATAGTATACAATCAAGACATTAATACTATCAAAACAAAAATGCAGCTCCCCTTGTGCAGTTAGACTTATGGCTTGTTGATGGATTCATAAGCTTGCTTTTGGCTTATGAGCATGATAGTGCAACAATCTTTTCAGCCAGGTAACTCATATGTAACAATCAGTAGACACCCCAAGCTACATAGACACTCGGGGGTTTGTTTCGATGAGAGACCCCACATCTTAATGGTCCAAATGAAAAGGTTAATTGTAGTGCTATATAATGATTAAGCCAACTATTTGTACATGTTTGGTTCATTGGTTTTGAATGTGGGAGCCACCCATCCGGGTGGCCCCAACTAAGGGGTGAACATGTATAGTGGCACATGATTAAGGAGACCACAACGAGGGATGACATGTGGGCTCACTAGTGCAGAATCGGGTTTTAGTCTCGGTTCGTAAGGACCTTTAGTCCCGGTTCTGCAACTAGCACTAAAGGGTAGAGACTAAAGTTCCCCCTTTGGTCCTGGTTCAACACGACCCGGGACCAAAGCCCCACCACGTGGCAGAGCCCGCGCCGGGGGCTGGGGGACCTTTAGTCCCGGTTGGTAACACCAATCGAGACTAAAACTTTTTTTTTTATTTTTTTTGAAAAAAAACATTTTTCCCCGATTCTCAGATTTCTGATTTATTGGACGATTTAATCTCTAATCACCCCTCATCACTACTCAAGTGTGGAGCACTCACTAAAGGGTAGGGGGACTAAAGGTCCCCTCTTTAGTCTCGATTCAGCACGACCCAGGACCAAAGGCCCACCACGTGGCACGAGCCCACGCCGGGGCTGGGGGACCTTTAGTCCCGGTTGGTCACTCCTCAAGTGTGGAGCACTCATTCTAAATCGTCTAACTTCCCAGCCGGTCACCCATCCTCTCACTACTACAGCCTGAGCACGCTTTACTTTCGAGTTCTATTTCCCCTAGTTTCCAAGTCTGCACTTGTTGTTTTCCTGACAATAGTAAGCTGTCAATCCTATTAACCCTCAAGAGTTTAGCTTGAGCATGAAGTCACATGTTTCACCGTTTGAGTTTGAAACTATTATTCTAAAAAATAATTATTATTTAGTAACACTAGTATTTCATGAATAAATAGTTTGACCATAGTTTGATCACAGTTTGACCAGATTTGACCAAATTTCAAAAAAAAAATTTAATTATTTGTTAACACTAATATTCCTGAATAATTATTTAGTAACACTAATATTTCTTGAATAAGTAGTTTGACCACAGATTGACCAGATTTAACCAAAATTCGAAAAAAACTGAAATTTGAGCATAACATTTTTTCCTTTCAGAATTTGAGGATTCAAAAAATTTTGCAAAATGCCCTATGGCCGTCGAAAGCGGAACCTGATTTTCGTGCTGAACATTTTGAGATATTATACGTTTTTTCTAACATCGTATGCAAAAAATATAGTCGTTTTACTTTTTCATAAGACTTTTTTGCAAAACATTTCGAAATTTATGTTTTTAAATTCCCTTAACTAGTAGATGTAGTAACATAACTACATCTCGAATGGTTTTAATTTTTGAAGTTTTTACCATTTTCTTTTGGGTTCTTTCAAAACTGAAAAGGCGATAGGAGGGCAGAGTTTTTAAATTGCAGAACCCCTTTAGTCCGGTTTGGAGCCACCAACCGGGACTAAAAGGTTAGACCCCTTTAGTCCCGGTTGGTGGCTCCAACCCGGACTAAAGGTCTAACCTATAGTCCCGGTTTGTGTCACGGACCAGGACTAAAGGGGCTCGTGGGGCCCCGGCCTGACGCCAGCCTGCCACCACCCCTTTAGTCCCGGTTTGTGACACTAATCGGGACTATAGGTCACTAATGAACCGAGACTGATGCATAGTCGTTGGAACCGGGACTAATGGTACCATTAGTACCGGGCTGTAATTGAACCGGGACTAATAAGGTGAACGTAAGGTCGTTTTTCTACTAGTGGCTAGAGATAGCGAGCAGGGGCTTGTAGCTAATTTCTTCGCAACTGTTAGTGGCACAAGCCACATTTTAGTAAATTTAAGTGGAAGACATCGAAGATGGGAAATGGATAGTGGCAGAGACCTTTTTTTTCTAAATTAGCGGCCATGCATTTCATCAAGAGTTAAAACTACTTACAAACATCTTACATAAGATTTCATGTACAAATTGATAAAGTATTCCCTAGATCAATAAGAGAAGAATTGGCAACGTATCTAGAGCTTTGACTTCTTGTAGACCCACACCTTTGCGAGCGTATAGTCATTGTACATCAAAAAATTACTTTGGTGCACGTGCTCCAGTGAGCACTATATTTTGAATAGTCTCAAAACGGTATTTTGATGTTAAAAAAAGTCTTACTTTTTTACATGTTGACATGGATGTGCATTACACGTCTGTGAAGTCTGGTGATGAAATAAGTGACCATGTAAGAGCATCTCCAGCTGCCCCCCCCCCCCAGGAGGCATAAAAACCGCCGCCTCGGGGCGAGCCGGCTGTATAATCGGCCTTGGGGGCGGTTTGGCACCCAGCCGTCGCCCGCAGGCACCGACGCTGGCCCATTTTTCGTCCCAATTTGGGTGAAAAATGACCCGATATCAGCACGAATCGGCACATATTCGGCGAGGTTGGGCGTTGTTCGGCGTTAATTCTCAACACAAATAATTTTTTTATCGCATCGTTCATCACAGAAAATCAATAGAAATTATATAGTTCAACAGCAAATAGTTCAACACAAATTATATAGTTCAACAAATAAAAATCATATTTCATCACACGTCGAGCTAGGCGTCGCCTTTGATCCTCCAGAGGTGCTCCACCAGATCCTCCTGCAGTTATTGATGCACCTGTGGGTCTCGGATCTCCTCACGCATATTGAGGTAGGCAGTTTAGGTTGCCGGTAGCTAGTGATCGACTTGGGCAAGAGGACCCTACCTGTAGTCTGGTTCAGTGTCAAACACTCGCTCTTCCTGCTCGCTCTCAATGATCATGTTGTGCAAGATGACACAGCAAGTCATGATCTCCCACATTTGATCTTTCCACCATGTCTGAGCAGGGTACCGGACAACAGCAAGTCGAGACTAGAGCACACCAAATGCCCGCTCGACATCCTTCCTGGAAGACTCCTGAACCTTAGCAAAGTGGGACTTATTGCCTCCTGGCACAGCGTTTGAGATAGTCTTCACAAATATCGACCATCTTGGATAGATGCCATCAGCTAGGTAGTACCCCTTGTTGTACTGCCGCCCATTGACCTCGAAATTCACCAGAGGAGAATGACCTTCGACAAGCTTGGCAAAGACAGGGGAACACTGCATCACATTGATGTCATTGTGAGTTCCTGGCATACCAAACAAGGAGTGCCAAATCCAGAGGTCCTGTGTGGCCACTGCCTCTAGTACCACACTGCAACCGCCTTTGGCGCCTTTGTACATCCCCTGTCAAGCAAATGGACGGTTCTTACATTTCCAATGCATGCAGTCGATGCTTCCAAGCATCCCAGGGAATCCTCTCGCTGCATTCTATGCTAGGATCCGAGTAGTGTCTTCCGCATTGGGTGTTCGCAAGTATTGCGGTCCAAACACTGCCACCACTGCACTGCACAACTTGTAGAAACACTCAATGGTGGTGGACTGGGCCATGCGCCCATAGTCGTCAAGTGAATCACCTGGAGCTCCGTATACAAGCATCCTCATCGCTGTCGTGCACTTCTGGATTGAGGTGAATCCAAGTTGCCGGTGCAATCCTTCTTGCATTTGAAGTAGGTATCGAACTCCCGGATGGAATTCACATTCCTGAGGAAAAGCTTTCGGATCATCTGATAACGGCGCCAAAATACTTTGTCGCCGTGCAATGGAGCATCGGCGAAGTAGTCGGAGTAGAGCATGCAGCAGCCTTCCAGACGATGCCGGTTCTTTGCTTTCATCCGCCCCGGCGCCGAGCGACCTCGGCGCGGCTTTTCATGGCTCGCGAGCAGGCCGGCGAGGTCGGCGAGGACCATGAGATGTTCCTCTTCCTGGACGTCGGCTTCGGCTTCCTCCGACAGCAGCGCGGCGAGTGCCTCCTCCTCGTCCGAGTCCATTGCCGAACACGGTGAGGCAAACCGCGAACACCTTGCGGGCGTGTTGGACGCACACCCGCCTGTACACTGCCCTGCACGGCCGAAACGCCGAAAAATCGCCCGGGCGGTGGTGGAGTGCCTGCTGCCACCGAAACCTCATCTCTTCCCCGGCAGGGAACGACCTATCTAGCGGTGGTGGGGGGCAGTGTCGGGATCGACAGTCCGGCGGCCAAACGCGCGGGGGCGGGGGGAACCTAGACGGTTGGCTCGCTTTTTCGCCTGACAGCGTGTGCCAGGCGTGTTTTCCACTTGCTCCGGAGCCCCCAAGCGCCCCCAGTGCGCCGGGTTCGGCCTGCGACTGCCGGTCCAAAAAACGGACTGAGCCGGCGTGACTGGGGCGTTTTTTCGACGCCGACGTGGAAAAAGTCGCCTGGGGTTCCTGTTGGGGGGCGCGGCTGGAGATGCTCTAAGCTACGCAAAAAATTGCTCCAGAAATCGGCTTCACTTTGTAATGCCATATTGTCACACTATTGTACAATACATACATTCCCATGATTAGGGGTGCAGATACTCAAATAGAAATCATGCATCAAATAAATCCTCTTCTGAGCTCCAACTGGTACT
Source organism: Secale cereale (assembly GCA_902687465.1). Taxonomy (NCBI): domain Eukaryota; kingdom Viridiplantae; phylum Streptophyta; class Magnoliopsida; order Poales; family Poaceae; genus Secale; species Secale cereale. Next base: position 816,333,952 of record LR738713.1, on the reverse strand, counting down.
TTTAAACATCTTTAAGCAGGCTATTGATACGTTCTGAAGTATCTTTTGGTAGTACCGAGCGCATCTATGCGGTTAGACTTGAGGCTTGTTGATGGATTCATGAGCTTGGTTGTGACTATGTGAGCATGATCGCACAACCGTCTTTTCAACGGGCTAACTCAAATGTAACAATCAGTGGATGCTCCAAGCTAGGGCGTGACAGACGGGTTTGTTTTGGTGAGAGAGCTCACATCATAATGGTCCAAACGAAGAGGATATTTTTGAGTGCAATGTCATGATTAGGGCATTTCTAACTGATCCCTAAAAATAGCGGAGTATCTGCCGATTAAACCTTAGTGGAGATACTTCACTAAAATTTTGTCGGTTCTAACTGATTCCCTAAACTTTGCGGAGTTAAATGTAAATTGGCACAAATTCGACCTAATTTCAACAAAAAATTGCATGCATTTAAACATAAGTTCAACATAGATAGTCTTGACAGCCCAACATTAAACATAAATTTAAATTTAAACTACACTAAACTTAAAACTACACTAAAAACTACTCAACTTCAATGGCCGTAGTGGAGGTCGAGACAATCCTTCCACGTCAGGCCACCCTTGGTGAGAGCTGGGTCCGGACCGGTTCCGTCGTTATCGTAGTCGGGGAATATGCTCCACCACATCTCGACGTCAAATTCCTCCTTCTCGCCGCCCGTCTTGCCGCCCTCCTTGCCACCTTCCACCTCGTCGCCGGAGATGACGATGACCTCCCCTCCATTGTCAGCGAATATCGCACGCTCCGCCTCCACGAGCTCCGGGTGCTAGCGACGGAGGCCATCCAAGTATGCCTCAACGATGGCCTCCGCCTCGAGGTGCTCCCTAGCCTCACGATCCTCCCGCGCCATCGCCGCTCTCACCACACCCCGCTCTGGCAGAACAAGGTGGGCCGGCGTCGTCCTGAATAGGAATTTCAGCCTCACATCGTGGCCGTGGAACTAGACTTGCCACCGGTAATACTCCGTCGCCGCGAGCCCCGCCGTGTGGAAGGAATCGACCCACTTCCTCTTATGGGTCTCCTAGTCGGTGCTCTCTGCCATCCATGTCCCCCACGAGCGCTGGTGGACGCCGAGGTAGGCCCTCGTTAGCGGCCGCGACAGATGGACCTCTGGAAAATCGGTGAATGGGGTGGGGCCGGGTCGACCGGGCGAGCGGCGGCGGCTCTAGGATGTGCCGGCAGGCGACGACCCACTGGCGTGGTGGCGCGGATCCGCGATGCGGATTGGTGGTGGGGACCTCTGGCCACCGCACCCGTCCATTGGGAGGAGAGGGCACGGTGGGGAAGGGCGAGCTACGCACCGGCGCCAGGGCGAGGGGTGGAAGAACAGACAAAGGAGAGGAAGAGGTTTTTTTTTTACTCGTGCCGCCGAGTGGTGGAGTAAAAATAAGGAGATTTCCGACGACCGACTACTTTTTTTACTCTAGTATGGTCTACTAGGGATTGGTTAGGTCTCGGTTAGAGGAGTAAAACCGAGATTTTACTCATGTAGTCAGTTATTGGTGATCGGTTAGAAATGCCCTTACGGCATCTCAAACGGCAACCAACAAAACTCCTCCCGCATCCCTCCGCGGACACGGGCGACCCATCCGCGGACACAGATGCGGGAGGATGCCATCCAACCATAGCCGCATACGTTTTCACGACAACTCAAAATTAACCGGACGAAATTTGTGCAAACACGGCCGGATTTCATATAATTAAACATGACGGATGTCATACAAAAATGCCAGATTTTCATATAAAATGACAGATTTTAGTACATTTATATCAACGCTGCTAGTTCAGCTCTGAAGGTACAATAATACCTAATCTAAATCGCCACCCACGAATCCCTTTGTCTACCTCATGTCCTGCAGCCCGATCACCGGACTGTCGGGAGTCCCGAAGGTACATGCTTCAACGCAAAGGACAGCTCACTTCCCCAACACTCATCGTAGTGGAACCCCTGGCTACTAATTCAGCGGGAGGGCAAGGCGGCGCCTCCGCTTCCATGGAGCCCATGTGGGATCGACGAAGGTCCTTTAAAGAGAAGAACCATACAAGACACCAACTATGTACGTCGGCGTTTCCTAGGTGGCGGTCTTCATGGGACCCAAGCAGAGGCGTCGGCCACCGAATCATCGGTCTCCGTGGACCCGGCTTCTGTCTCTGTATGGATGCGCGATCAAAGGCACGGGAGGCGCGGTCACAAGCACAGGAGCCGCGGGCGCAGCCACAGGAGGCGCGGCCGTCGACGTCAGCGATGACGCCCGTGCCGTCGTGCTCCCCCTCCATGTCAGCGAGGAGCAACTCGCCACTCCTGATCGAGTGGGCCTGCAGCGGCGAGTTGCTGAACCATGCAGCGGCTTGGGGCGGCAACTCGCTCTGTCGGGTCAGGCGCGGGAGGTGGAGCAGCGAGCTGCCCCGCTCGTATCCGGCAGGCTCCGCGAGCCATCCAGTGATACGTCTCCAACGTATCTATAATTTTTTATTGTTCCATGCTATTATTTATGAAGTCTTGGATGTTTAATGGGCTTTATCTTACACTTTTATATCATTTTTGGGACTAACCTACTAACCCAAAGGCCCAGTCCAGATTGCTATTTTTTGCCTGTTTCAGGGTTTTGCAGAAAAAGAATATCAAACGGAGTCCAAACGAAGTCCAAACGGAATGAAACCTTCGCGAGAGATATTTTTGGGGAAAATCACGCTCGGAGAACTTGAGAACCACGTCAGAAGAGCCACGAGGGGCCCACGAGGGTGGGGGCGCGCCCCCCTTCCCAGGGCGCGCCCCCTGCCTTGTGGGGCCCCCGTGACTCCCCCGGTGTCCTCCTTCCTCCTATATAAGTCTACGTACCCCGAAACCATCAGCAACAGAGAGAAAACCCTAATTCCACCGCCGTAACCTTTCTGTTCCCATGAGATCCCATCTTGGAGCCTGTTCCAGAGCTCCACCGGAGGGGGGTCCATCACGGAGTTCTTCTTCATCATCATCATCGCCCTCACCATGAGTTGTGAGTAGTTTACCACAGACCGTCGGGTCCATAGCTAGTATCTAGATGGCTTCTTCTCTCTCTTTGGATCTGAATACAAAGTTCTCCTCGGTCTTCGAGGAGATCTATTCGATGTAATCTCTTTTTGAGGTGTGTTTGTCGAGATCCAATGAATTGTGAGTTTATGATCAAGATTATCTATGAGAAATATTTGGTTCTTCTCTGAACTTTTTATGTGTGCTTATAATATCCTTGCAAGTCTCTTCAAATTATTGGTTTGGTTTGGCCTACTAGATCTATAGTTCTTGCAATGGGACAAGTGATTGGCTTTGGGTTCAATCTTGCGGTGTCCTTTCCCAGTGACAGTAGAGACAGCAAGGCACGTATTGTATTGTTGCCATCGAGGATAAAAAGATGGGGTTTATATCATATTGCTTGAGTTTATCACTCTACATCATGTCATCTTGCTTAAGGCGTTACTCTGTTCTTATGAACTCGATACACTAGATGCATGCTGGATAGCGGTCGATGTGTTGAGTAATAGTAGTAGATGCACGCAGGAGTCGGTCTACTTGTCTCGGACGTGATGCCTATATACAATGATCATGCCTAGATAGTCTCATAATTATTCGCTTTTCTATCAATTGCTCGACAATAATTTGTTTACCCGCCGTAGAATATCGATACCATGAGAGAAGCCATTAGAGTGTTGGGGATCGTAGCAGAAAATCAAAAAAAATTCTACGCATCACCAAGATCTATCTATGGAGTAATCTAGCAACGAGCATAAAGGAGAGTGGATCTACATACCCTTGTAGATCGCGATGCGGAAGCGTTGCAAGAACGCGGATGAAGGAGTCGTACTCGCTGCGATTCAGATCGCGGTTGATTCCGATCTAAGCGCCGAACAACGGCGCCTCCGCGTTCAACACACGTGCAGCCCGGTGACGTCTCCCACGCCTTGATCCAGCAAGGAGAGAGGGAGAGGTTGGGGAAGACTCCATCCAACAGCAGCACGACGGTATGGTGGTGGTGGAGGAGCGCGGGACTCCAGCAGGGCTTCGCCAAGCACTGCAAGAGACGAGGAGGGAGAGAGGTAGGGCTGCGCCAAGCGACAGAGGTCAAAACGTGTTATGGGCAGCCCCAAACCTCACATATATATAGGGGGAAGGGAGGGGATGGGCCCCCTCTAGGGTTTCCCACCCCTAGGGGTGCGGCCAGCCCTAGATCCCATCTAGGGGGGCGGCCAAGGGGGAGAGAGGGGGAGGCGCACCACTAGGTGGGCCTTAGGCCCATCTGAGCCTAGGGTTTCCCCCTTTTTTTTCTCCTCTCTTCGCCTTGGGCCCTGTTGGGGGGGCGCACAAGTCCACCTGGGGCTGGTCCCCTCCCACACTTGGCCCACGCAGCCCTCTGGGGCCGGTGGCCCCACCCGGTGGACCCCCGGGACCCTCCCGGTGGTCCCGGTACGCTACCGATAGCGCCCGAAACTTTTCCGGTGACCAAAACGGGACTTCCCATATATGAATCTTTACCTCCGGACCATTCCGGAACTCCTCGTGACGTCCGGGATCTCATCCGGGACTCCGAACAACATTCAGTAACCGCGTATATACTTTCCCTATAACCCTAGCGTCATCGAACCTTAAGTGTGTAGACCCTACGGGTTCGGGAACCATGTAGACATGACCGAGACAACTCTCCGGCCAATAACCAACAGCGGGATCTGGATACCCATGTTGGCTCCCACATGTTCCATGATGATCTCATCGGATGAACCACGATGTCAAGGATTCAATCAATCCCATATACGATTCCCTTTGTCTATCGGTATAGCACTTTCCCGAGATTCGATCGTTGGTATACCGATACCTTGCTCAATCTCGTTACCGGCAAGTCTCTTTACTCATTCCGTAACACATCATCCCGTGATCAACTCCTTGATCACATATTGTGCACATTATGATGATGTCCTACCGAGTGAGCCCAGAGATACCTCTCCGTCATATGGAGTGACAAATCCCAGTCTCGATTCGTGCCAACCCAACAGACACTTTCGGAGATACCTGTAGTGCACCTTTATAGCCACCCAGTTACGTTGTGACATTTGGTACACCCAAAGCATTCCTACGGTATCCGGGAGTTGCACAATCTCATGGTCTAAGGAAAAGATACTTGACATATAGAAAAGCTTTAGCATACGAACTACACGATCTGTGCTAGGCTTAGGATTGGGTCTTGTCCATCACATCATTCTCCTAATGATGTGATCCCGTTATCAACGACATCCAATGTCCATGGTCAGGAAACCGTAACCATCTATTGATCAACGAGCTAGTCATCTAGAGGCTTACTAGGGACATGGTGTTTGTCTATGTATCCACACATGTATCTGAGTTTCCTATCAATACAATTCTAGCATGGATAATAAACAATTATCATGAACAAGGAAATATAATAATAACGAATTTATTATTGCCTCTAGGGCATATTTCCAACAGTCTCCCACTTGCACTAGAGTCAATAATCTAGTTCACATCGCCATGTGATAAACACTCATAGGTCACATCGCCATGTGACTAACATCCAAAGAGTTCACTAGAGTCAGTAATCTAGTTCACATCAATATGTGATTAACACTCAATGAGTTCTGGGTTTGATCATGTTATGCTTGTGAGAGAGGTTGTAGTCAACGGGTCTGCAACATTCAGATCCCTATGTACTTCGCAAAACTTTATGTCATATCGTAGATGCTGCTACCATGTTCCACTTGGAGCTATTCCAAACTGTTGCTCCATTATACGTATCCGGTATCTCCACTTAGAGTTATCCGGATAGGTGTTAAGCTTGCATCGACGTAACTCTTTACGTCGAACTCTTTATCACCTCCATAACCGAGAAACATTTCCTTATTCCTCTAAGGATAATTTTGACCACTATCTAGTGATCCACTCCTGGATCACCTTTGTACCCTCTTGCCAGACATGTGGCAAGGCACACATCAGGTGCGGTACTCATCATGGCATACCGTATAGAGCCTATGACAAAAGCATAGGGGACGACCTTCGTCCTTCCTCTTCCTTCTGCCGTGGTCAAGTTTTGAGTCTTACTCAACTTCACACCTTATAACTCAGCTAAGAATTCCTTCTTTAACTGACCTATTTTGAACTTCTTCAAAATCATGTCAAAGGTGTGTGTTCCTTTTGAAAGTATCATCAGGCGTCTTGATCTATCTCTATAGATCTTGATGCCCAATTATGTAAGCAGCTTTATCCAGGTCTTCCTTTGAAAAACTCCTTTCAAACAACCCTTTACGCTTTCCAGAAATTCAACATCATTTCGGATCAACCATATGTCATTCACATATACTTATCAGAAATGTTGTAGTGCTCCCACTCACTTTATTGCAAATACAAGTTTCTAACAAACTTTGTATACCCAAAAACTTTGATCACTCCATCAAAGTGTATATTCCAACTCCGAGATGCTTGCTCTAGTCCATGGAAGGATCGCTGGAGCTAGCATACCTTTTAGCATCCTTAGGATCGACAAGACCTTTCTGATTGTATCACATACAACCTTTCCTTACGAAAACTAGTAAGGAAACTTGTTTTGTCATCCATCTGCCAGATTTCATAAATGCAGCTAATGCTAACTTGATTTCGACGGACTTAAGCATCGCTACGGGTGAGAAAATCTCATCGTAGTCAACTCCTTGAACTTGTGAAAAAACACTTTGCCACAAGTCGAGCTTCATAGACGGTGACCTTACCGTCCACGTCCGTCTTCTTCTTAAAGATCCATTTATCTCAATGGCTTGCCAATCATCGGGCAAGTCCACCAAAGTCCATACTTTGTTTTGATACATGGATCCTATCTCGGATTTCTCGGCTTCTAACCATTTGTGGGAATACGGGCCCACCATCGCTTCTCCATAGTTCGTAGGTTCATCGTTGTCCAACAACATGACCTCTAAGACAGGATCACCGTACCACTCAGGAGTAGTACATATCCTTATCGTCCTACGAGGTTCGATAGCAACTTGATCCGAAGCTTCATGATCACTATCATTAGTTTCCTCTTCAACAGTCATAGGTTCCACAGAAACCTCTTTCTGTGTTGCATTACTCTCCGGTTGAAGTGAGGGTTCGAAAACCTTATCAAGTTCTATCTTCCTCCCACTCAATTCTTTCGAGAGAAACTCCTTCTCGAGAAAGGACCCGTTCTTAGCGACAAACATTTTTGCCCTTGGATCTGAGATAGAAGGTATACCTTTGGGTATTCTATGAAGATGTATTTGTCCGCTTTGGGTTCGAGCTTTTCCCGGCTGAAGCCATAAGCATCGCAGCCCCAAACATTAAGAAAACGACAACTTTGGTTTCTTGCCAAACCATACGACGTCATCTCAACGGACTTAGATGGTGCCCTATCTAAAGTGAATGCAGCTGTCTCTAATGCATAACCTCAAAATAACAGCGGTAGATCGGTAAGATACATCATAGATCGCACCATATCTCATAAGGTTCGATTACGATGTCCGGACACACCATTACGCTATGGTATTCTAGGTGGCTTCAACTGTGAAACATTTCCACAATGTCTTAAGTGATTGCCAAACTCATAATTCAGAAAATCTCCCCTTGATCAGATCGTAGGAACATGATCTTCTTGTTATGATGATTCTTAATCTTCACTCTAAAATTGCTTGAACTTTTCAAACATTTCAGACTTTGCTTCATTAAGTAAATATACCCATATCTACTCAAAACGTCAGTGAAGATGAGAAAATAACGATATCCACTACACGCCTTAATTCTCATTGGCTCACACACATCAGCATGTATGATTTCCAACAAGTCACTTTCCCGTTTCATTGTACCTGAACACGGGATCTTAGTCATCCTGCCCAAGAGGCATGGCTCGCATGTGTCAAGCGATTCAAAATCAAGTGACTCCAAACATCCATCAGCATGGAGTTTCTTCATGCATTTTATGCCAAAATGACCTAAGCGGTAGTGCCACAAGAAAGTGGTACTATCATCATCTTTTTGGCATTAATGTTATCATCATGTGTATTACTATGATCGAGATTCAACGAACCATTGGGTGCATGACCATAAAGGTATTATTCATGTAAACAGAATAACCATTATTCTCTAACTTAAATGAATAACCGTATTGCGATGAACATGATCTAATCATATTCATGCTCAACGTAGACATCTGATAACATTTATCTAGGTTCAACACTAATCCCGAAAGTTGAGGGAGCGTGCGATGGTGATCTTATCAACCTTGGAAACACTTCCAACACACATCGTCACCTCGCCCTTAGCTAGTCTCCGTTCAGTTCGTAGCTTTTGCTTCAAGTCACTAATAGCAACTGAACCGGTATCCAATACCCAGGTGCTACAAGGAGTACTATTAAGGTACACATCAATAACAATATACTTTGTTGAAGTTTCCAGCTATCATATCTACCGTGTATTTGGGGTAGTTCCGCTATCATGTGACCGTTCCCCTTACAATAGAAGCACTTAGTCTCGAGGTTTGGGTTTAACCATGGGTTCCTTCATCAGAGCGACAACTGGTTTGCCATCCATGAAGTTTCCCTTCTAGCCCTTGCCCTTTTGAAACCAGTGGTCTTGGTTAAACCATCAACACTTGATGCTTCTTCTTGATTTCTACTTTTTTTTTGGTCTTAAGAACCGCTAATAGCTCCGGGATCATCTCCATCCTTTGCATGTCATAGTTCATCACGAAGTTCTAGTAACTTGGTGATAGTGTCTAGAGAATTCCGTCAACCACTATCTCATCTGGAAGATTAACTCCCACTTGGTTCAAGTGATTTTAGCACCTAGACATTCTGAGCACATGCTCACTAGTTGAGCTATTCTCCTCCATCTTTTTGCCAAAAGAACTTGTCAGAGGTCTCATACCTCTCAACACGGGCATGAGCCTGAAATCCCAATTTCAGCTCTCAGAACATCGCATATGTTCTATGACGTTCAAAATGTCATTCGAATCCCGATTCTAAGCCGTAAAGTATGGTGCACTAAACTATCAAGTAGTCATCAGGACGTGTCTGTCAGGTGTTCACAACATCCACAGACAACGTTGTATGGGTTTGCACATCGAGCGGTGCATCAAAGACGTAAGCTTTCTGTGCAGCAGTGAGGACACTCCTCGGACTACGGACCCAGTCCGCATCATTGCTTACAATATCTTTCAACTTAGTCTTTCTCTAGGATTGTATTAAACAGGGAGCTACAACGCAGTTATTGATCTACAACATAATTTGCGAAGACAACTTAGACTATTGTTCATGACAATGGAGTTCATCTAATGAACTCCCACTCAGATAGACATCTCTCTAGTCATCTAAGTGATACATGATCTGAATCGACTAGGCCGTGTCCGATCATCAGGTGAGACGGACTAGTCATCAACGGTGAACATCTTCATGTTGATCGTATCTTCTATACGACTCATGTTCGACCTTTCGGTCTTCCGTGTTCCGAGGCCATGTCTGTACATGCTAGGCTCGTCAAGTCAACCCTAAGTGTATCGCGTGTGTAAATCTGGCTTACACCCGTTGTATGCGAACGTTAGAACTTATCACACCCGATCATCACGTGGTGCTTCGGAACAACGAACCTTAGCAACGGTGCACAGTTAGGGGGAACACAATTCTTGAAATTTTAGTGAGAGATCATCTTATTCACTACCGTCGTTCTTAAGCAAATAAGATGTAAAACATGATAAACATCACATGCAATCAAAAAGTGACATGATATGGCCAATATCATTTTGCTCATTTTGATCTTCATCTTCGGGGCTCCATGATCATCATCGTCACCGGCATGACACCATGATCTCCATCATCATGATCTCCATCATCGTGTCTTCATGAAGTCGTCTCGCCAAACATTACTTCTACTACTATGGCTAACGTTTAGCAATAAAGTAAAGTAATTACATGGCGTTATTCAGTGACACGCAGGTCATACAATAAATAAGACAACTCCTATGGCTCCTGCCGGTTGTCATTCTCATCGACATGCAAGTCGTGATTCCTATTACAAGAACATGATCAATCTCATACATCACATATAAATCATTCATCACATCCTTTTGGCCATATCACATCACACGGCACATGCTGCAAGAACAAGTTAGACGTCCTCTAATTGTTGTTGCAAGTTTTTACGTGGCTGCTATAGGTTTCTAGCAAGAACGTTTCTTACCTACGCCAAAACCACAACGTGATATGCCAATTTCTATTTACCCTTCATAAGGACCCTTTTCATCGAATCCGATCCGACTAAAGTGGGAGAGACAGACACCCGCTAGCCACCTTATGCAACTAGTGCATGTCAGTCGGTGGAACCTGTCTTACATAAGAGTACGTGTAAGGTCGGTCCGGACCGCTTCATCCCACGATGCCGCCGAATCAAGATAAGACTAGTAACGGCAAGTAAATTGACAAATCCACGCCCACAACTACTTTGTGTTCTACTCGTGCAAGATACTACGCATAGACCTAGCTCATGATGCCACTGTTGTGGATCGTAGCCGAAAATCAAAAAAAATTCTACGCATCACCAAGATCTATCTATGGAGTAATCTAGCAACAAGCATAAAGGAGAGTGGATCTACATACCCTTGTAGATCGCGATGCGGAAGCGTTGCAAGAACGCGGATGAAGGAGTCGTACTCGCTGCGATTCAGATCGCGGTTGATTCCGATCTAAGCGCCGAACAACGGCGCCTCCGCGTTCAACACACGTGCAGCCCGGTGACGTCTCCCACGCCTTGATCCAGCAAGGAGAGAGGGAGAGGTTGGGGAAGACTCCATCCAACAGCAGCACGACGGCATGGTGGTGGTGGAGGAGCGCGGGACTCCAGCAGGGCTTCGCCAAGCACTGCAAGAGACGAGGAGGGAGAGAGGTAGGGCTGCGCCAAGCGACAGAGGTCAAAACGTGTTATGGGCAGCCCCAAACCTCACATATATATAGGGGGAAGGGAGGGGCTGCGCCCCCTCTAGGGTTTCCCACCCCTAGGGGTGCGGCCAGCCCTAGATCCCATCTAGGGGGGCGGCCAGCCCTAGATCCCATCTAGGGGGGCGGCCAAGGGGGAGAGAGGGGGAGGCGCACCACTAGGTGGGCCTTAGGCCCATCTGAGCCTAGGGTTTCCCCCTTTTTTTCTCCTCTCTTCGCCTTGGGCCCTGTTGGGGGGGCGCACCAGCCCACCTGGGGCTGGTCCCCTCCCACACTTGGCCCACGCAGCCCTCTGGGGCCGTGGCCCCACCCGGTTGACCCCCGGGACCCTCCCGGTGGTCCCGGTACGCTACCGATAGCGCCCGAAACTTTTCCGGTGACCAAAACGGGACTTCCCATATATGAATCTTTACCTCCGGACCATTCCGGAACTCCTCGTGATGTCCGGGATCTCATCCGGGACTCCGAACAACATTCGGTAACCGCGTATATACTTTCCCTATAACCCTAGCGTCATCGAACTGAAGGAAATATGCCCTAGAGGCAATAATAAAGTTATTATTTATTTCCTTATATCATGATAAATGTTTATTATTCATGCTAGAATTGTATTAACCGGAAACTTAATACATGTGTGAATACATAGACAAAACAGAGTGTCCCTAGTATGCCTCTACTAGACTAGCTCATTGATCAAAGATGGTTATGTTTCCTAGCCATAGACATGAGTTGTCATTCGATCAATGGGATCACATCATTAGGAGAATGATGTGATGGACAAGACCAATCCGTTAGCTTAGGACTATGATCGTTTAAGTTTTACTGCTATTGCTTTCTTCATGACTTATACATGTTCCTATGACTATGAGATTATGCAACTCCCGAATACTGGAGGAACACTTTGTGTGCTACCAAACGTCACAACGTAACTGGGTGATTATAAAGGTACTCTACAGGTGTCTCCGAAGGTACTTGTTGGGTTGGCGTATTTCGAGATTAGGATTTGTCACTCCGATTGTCGGAGAGGTATCTCTGGGCCCACTCGGTAATGCACATCACTATAAGCCTTGCAAGCATTGCAGCTAATGAGTTAGTTGCGGGATGATGTATTACGGAACGAGTAAAGAGACTTGCCGGTAACGAGATTGAACTAGGTATTGAGATACCGACGATCGAATCTCGGGCAAGTAACATACCGATGACAAAGGGAACAACGTATGTTGTTATGCGGTTTGACCGATAAAGATCTTCGTAGAATATGTGGGAGCCAATATGAGCATCCAGGTTCCGCTATTGGCTATTGACCGGAGACGTGTCTCGATCATGTCTACATAGTTCTCGAACCCGTAGGGTCCGCACGCTTAAGGTTTCGATGACAGTTTTATTATGAGTTTATGAGTTTTGATGTACCGAAGGAGTTCGGAGTCCCGGATGAGATCGGGGACATGACGAGGAGTCTCGAAATGGTCGAGACGTAAAAATCGATATATTGGACGACTATATTCGGACATCGGAAAGGTTCCGAGTGATTCGGGTGTTTTCGGAGTACCAGGGAGTTACGGGAATAGAGGAGAGAGGCCAAAAGGAAGGAGGCGCGCGCCCCCCCCTTCTGGTCCGAATTGGACAAGGGGTGCAGCCCCCTTTTCCTTCTCCCTCTCCCCCTCTTTCCTTCTCTCCTACTCCGGAAAGGAAAGGGGAATCCTACTAGGACTTGGGAGTCCTAGTAGGACTCCCCACACTTGGCGCGCCCCCTCTAGGGCCGCCCTCTCCCTCCCTCCTTTATATACGGGGGCAGGGGGCACCTCTAGACACAACGATTGATCTCTTGATCTCTTAGCCGTGTGCGGTGCCCCCCTCCACCATAGTTCTCCTCGATAATATTGTAGCGGTGCTTAGGCGAAGCCCTGCGACGGTAGAACATCAAGATCGTCACCACGCCGTCGTGCTGACGGAACTCTCCCTCGACACTCGGCTGGATCGGAGTTCGAGGGACGTCATCGAGCTGAACGTGTGCTAGAACTCGGAGGTGCCGTAGTTTCGGTGCTTGATCGGTCGGGCCGTGAAGACGTACGACTGCATCAACCGCGTTGTTCTAACGCTTCCGCTTTCGGTCTACGAGGGTACGTAGACTCACTCTCCCCTCTCGTTGCTATGCATCTGGTAGATAGATCTTGCGTGATCGTAGGAAAATTTTAAAATACTACGTTCCCCAACAGTGGCATCATGAGCCAGGTCTATGCGTAGATGATATGCACGAGTAGAACACAATGAGTTGTGGGCAATACTAGTCATACTGCTTACCAGCATGTCATACTTTGCTTCGGCGCTATTGTGAGATGATGCGGCCCGGACCGACATTACGCGTACGCTTACGCGAGACTGGTTTCACCGTTATGAGCACTCGTTGCTTAAAGGTGACTGGCGGGTGTCTGTCTCTCTCACTTTAGCTGAATCAAGTGTGGCTACGCCCGGTCCTTGTGAAGGTTAAAACAGCATATACTTGACGAAACATCGTTGTGGTTTTGTATGCGTAGGTAAGAACGGTTCTTGCTAAGCCCATAGCAGCCACGTAAAACTTGCAACAACAAAGTAGAGGACGTCTAACTTGTTTTTGCAGGGCATGTTGTGATGTGATATGGTCAAGACATGATGAGATATACGGTTTTGTATGAGATGATCATGTTTTGTAAAGTTATCGGCAACTGGCAGGAGCCATATGGTTGTCACTTTATTGTATGAAATGCAATCGCCATGTAATTGCTTTACTTTATCACTAAGCGGTAGCGATAGTCGTAGAAGCAATAGTTGGCGAGACGACAACGATGCTACGATGGAGATCAAGGTGTCGCGCCGATGACGAAGGTGATCATGACGGTGCTTTGGAGATGGAGATCAAAAGCACAAGATGATGATGGCCATATCATGTCACATATTTTGATTGCATGTGATGTTTATCTTATTATGCTTCTTATTTTGCTTAGTTCGACGGTAGCATTATAAGATGATCCCTTACTAAATTTCAAGGTATAAGTGTTCTCCCTGAGTATGCATCGTTGCGAAAGTTTGTCGTGCCGAGACACCACGTGATGATCGGGTGTGATAAGCTCTATGTTCAAATACAACGGGTGTAAGCCAGTTTTGCACACGCAGAATACTCGGGTTAAACTTGACGAGCCTAGCATATGCAGATATGGCCTCGGAACACTGGAGACCGAAAGGTCGAGCGTGAATCATATAGTAGATATGATCAACATAAGATGTTCACCATTGAAACTACTCCATCTCACGTGATGATCGGACATGGTTTAGTTGATTTGGATCACGTGATCATTTAGATGACTAGAGGGATGTCTATCTAAGTGGGAGTTCTTAAGTAATATGATTAAATTGAACTTTAAGTTATCATGAACTTAGTCCTCGTAGTATTAGCATATCTATGTTGTAGATCAATAGCTCACGATGTTGCTCCCCGTTTATTTTTTATATGTTCCTAGAGAAAACTAAGTTGAAAGATGTTAGTAGCAATGATGCGGAATTGTTCCGTGATCTGAGGATTATCCTCATTGCTGCATAGAGAATTATGTCCTTGATGCACCGCTAGGTGACAGACCTATTGCAGGAGCAGATGTAGACGTTATGCACATTTTGACAAAAGCTCGGTATGATGACTGCTTGATAGTTTAAGTGCACCATGCTTTACGGCTTAGAATCGGGACTTCAAAAACGTTTTGAACGCCACGAAGCATATAAGATGTTCCAAGAGTTGAAATTAGTATTTCATACTCATGCCCGTGTCGAGAGGTCTAAGACTTCTGACAGTACTTTGCCTACAACATGGAGGAGAATAGCTCAACCAGTGAGCATGTGCTCAGATTGTCTGGGTACTACAATTACTTGAATCAAGTGGGAGTTAATCTTCCAGATAAAATAGTAATTGACAAAGTTCTCTAGTCACTATCACCAAGTTAGTAGAACTTCGTGATGAACTATAATATGCAAGGGATGACGAAAGGAATTCCCAAGCTCTTCGCGATGCTGATGTCGGCGAAGGTAGAAATCATGAAAAAGCATCAAGTGTTGATGGTTAACAAGACCACTTGTTTCAAGTAAAGGGCAAAGGGATAGAAGGGGAACTTCAAGAAGAATGACAAGCAAGTTGTCACTCCCGTGAAGAAACCCAAAGCTAAAACTCAAGCCTGAAACTAAGTGCTTCTACTGCAAAGGAAAAGGTCACTGGAAGTGGAACTACCCTAGATATTTGGTGGATAAGAAGGATGGCAAAGTGAACAAAGGTATATTTGATATACAGATTATTGATGTGTATTTTACTAGTGTTTATAGCAACCCCTCGGTATTTGATACTGGTTCAGTTGCTAAAGAGTAGTAACTCGAAATGGGAGTTGCATAATGAACAGAAACTAGTTAAAGGTGAAAGTGTGTTGGAAGTGGTTCCAAGATTGATATGATCATCATCGCACACTCCCTATACTTTCGGGATTAGTGTTGAACCTAAATAAGTGTTATTTGGTGTTTGTGTTGAGCATGAATATGATTTGATCATGTTTATTGCAATACGGTTATTCATGTAAGTTAGAGAATAATTGTTGTTCTGTTTACATGAATAAAACCTTCTATGGTCATACACCCAATGAAAATGGTTTGTTGGATCTCGATTGTGTGATATACATATTCATAATATTGAAGCCAAAAGATGCAAGGTTAATAATGATAGTGCAACTTATTTGTGGCTCTGCTGTTTAGGTCATATTGGTGTAAAGCGCATGAAGAAACTCCATAGTGATGGACTTTTGGAATCACTTGATTATGAATCACTTGGTGCTTGCGAACCATGCCTCGTGGGCAAGATAACTAAAACTCCGTTCTCCGGAACTGTGGAGCGAGCAACAGAGTTGTTGGAAATCATACATACTGATGTATGCGGACCAATGAGTGTTGAAGCTCGCGGCAGGTATCGTTATTTTCTGACCTTCACTGATGATTTGAGCAGATATGGGTATATCTACTTAATGAAGCACAAGTCTGAAACATTTGAAAAGTTCAAAGAATTTCAGAGTGAAGTGGAGAATCATCGTAACAAGAAAATTAGAGTTTCTACGATATGATCGTAGAGGTAAAATATTTGAGTTAGCGAGTTTGGCCTTCAGTAAAAACAATGTGAAATAGTTTCACTACTCACGCCACCTGGAACACCACAGTGTAATGGTGTGTCCGAACGTCATAACCGTACTTTATTAGATATGGTGCGATCAATGATGTCTCTTACCGATCTACCACTAACGCTTTTGGGGTTATGCATTAGACACAGCTACATTCACGTTAAATAGGGCACCATCTAAATCCGTGGAGATGACACCGTATGAACTGTGGTTTGACGAGAAACCTAAGCTGTCATTTCTTTAAGTCTGGGACTATGATGCTTATGTGAAAAAGTTTCAACATGATAAGCTCGAACCCAAATCGGAGAAGTAAATCTTCATAGGATACCCAAAAGAAACTGTTGGGTACACCTTCTATCACAGATCCGAAGGCAAGGTCTTTGTTGCTAAGAGTGGATCCTTTCTAGAGAAGGAGTTTCTCTCGAAAGAAGTGAGTGGGAGGAAAGTGGAACTTGATGAGGTAATTGTACCTTCTCCCGAATTGGATAGTAGTACATCACAGAAACTGGTTCCAGTGATTCCTACACCAATTAGTGAGGAAGCTAATAATGATGATCATGAAACTTCGGATCAAGTTACTGCTGAACTTCGTAGATCAACCAGAGTACGTTCCGCACCAGAGTGGTACGGCAACCCGGTTCTGGAAGTCATATTACTGGACCATGATGAACCTACGAACTATGAGGAAGCGATGATGAGCCCAGATTCCGCAAAATGGCTTGAGACCATGAAATCTAAGATGGGATCCATGTATGAGAACAAAGTGTAGACTTTGGTTGACTTGCCCGATGGTCGGCAAGCCATCGAAAATAAATGGATCTTCAAGAGGAAGACTGACGCTGACAGTAATGTTACTGTTTACAAAGCTCGACTTGTTGCGAAAGGTTTTCGACAAGTTCAAGGAGTTGACTACGATGAGACTTTCTCACCCGTAGCGATGCTTAAGTCTGTCCGAATCATGTTAGCAATTGCCGCATTTTATGAAATCTGGCAAATGGACAATAAAACTGCGTTCTTTAATGGATTTATTAAAGAAGAATTGTATATGATGCAACCAGAAGGTTTTTTCAATCCTAAAGGTGCTAACAAAATGTGCAAGCTCCAGTGATCCATCTATGGACTGGTGCAAGGATCTCGGAGTTGGAATATACGCTTTGATAAGTTGATCAAAGCATATAGATTTATACAGACTTGCGGTGAAGCCTGTATTTACAAGAAAGTGAGTGGGAGCACTACAACATTTCTGATAAGTATATGTGAATGACATATTGTTGATCAGAAATAATGTAGAATATTCTAGAAAGCATAAAGGAGTGTTTGAAAGGAGTTTTTCAAAGAAAGACCTCGGGGAAGCTGCTTACATATTGGGCATCAAGATCTATAGAGATAGATCAAGACGCTTGATAAGACTTTGGATGAGTACATACCTTGATAAGATTTTGAAGTAGTTCAAAATGGATCAGTCAAAGAAGGAGTTCTTGCCTGACTTGTAAGGTGTGAAGTTGAGTAAGACTCAAAGCCAGACCACGGCAAAAAAATATATAGAGAGAATGAAAGTCATTCCCTATGCCTCAACCATAGGTTCTATAAAGTATGCCATGCTGTGTACCAAACATGTTGTGTACATTGCCATGAGTTTGACAAGGAGGTACAATAGTGATCCAGGAGTAGATCACTGTACAGCGGTCAAAATTATCCTTAGTAACTGGATGACTAAGGAAATGTTTCTCGATTATGGAGGTGATAAAGAGTTCGTCGTAAAGGGTTACGCCGATGCAAGCTTTGACACTAAATCCAGCTGACTCTAAGTATCAATCTGGATGCGTATTGAAAGTGAGAGCAATTAGCTAGAATAGCTCCATGCAGAGCATTGTAGACACATAGACATTTGCGAAATACATACGGATCTGCATGTGACAGACCCGTTGACTAAACTTCTCTCACGAAGCAAAACATGATCACACCTTAGTACTCTTTGGGTGTTAATCACATAGCGATGTGAACTAGATTATTGACTCTAGTAAACCCTTTGGGTGTTAATCACATGACGATGTGAACTATCGGTGTTAAATCACATGGCGGTATGAACTAGATTATTGACTCTAGTGCAAGTGGGAGACTGAAGGAAATATGCCCTAGAGGCAATAATAAAGTTATTATGTATTTCCTTATATCATGATAAATGTTTATTATTCATGCTAGAATTGTATTAACCGGAAACTTAATACATGTGTGAATACATAGACAAAACAGAGTGTCCCTAGTATGCCTCTACTAGACTAGCTCATTGATCAAAGATGGTTATGTTTCCTAGCCATAGACATGAGTTGTCATTCGATCAACGGGATCACATCATTAGGAGAATGATGTGATGGACAAGACCCATCCATTAGCTTAGGACTATGATCGTTTAAGTTTTACTGCTATTGCTTTCTTCATGACTTATACATGTTCCTATGACTATGAGATTATGCAACTCCCGAATATCGGAGGAACACTTTGTGTGCTACCAAACGTCACAACGTAACTGGGTGATTATAAAGGTACTCTACAGGTGTCTCTGAAGGTACTTGTTGGGTTGGCGTATTTCGAGATTAGGATTTGTCACTCCGATTGTCGGAGAGGTATCTCTGGGCCCACTCGGTAATGCACATCACTATAAGCCTTGCAAGCATTGCAGCTAATGAGTTAGTTGCGGGATGATGTATTACGGAACGAGTAAAGAGACTTGCCGGTAACGAGATTGAACTAGGTATTGAGATACCGACGATCGAATCTCGGGCAAGTAACATACCGATGACAAAGGGAACAACGTATGTTGTTATGCGGTTTGACCGATAAAGATCTTCGTAGAATATGTGGGAGCCAATATGAGCATCCAGGTTCCGCTATTGGCTATTGACCGGAGACGTGTCTCGATCATGTCTACATAGTTCTCGAACCCGTAGGGTCCGCACGCTTAAGGTTTTGATGACAGTTTTATTATGAGTTTATGAGTTTTGATGTACCGAAGGAGTTCGGAGTCCCGGATGAGATCGGGGACATGACGAGGAGTCTCGAAATGGTCGAGACGTAAAAATCGATATATTGGACGACTATATTCGGACATCGGAAAGGTTCCGAGTGATTCGGGTATTTTCGGAGTACCAGGGAGTTACGGGAATAGAGGAGAGAGGCCAAAAGGAAGGAGGCGCGCGCCCCCCTTCTGGTCCGAATTGGACAAGGGGTGCTGCCCCCTTTTCATTCTCCCTCTCCCCCTCTTTCCTTCTCTCCTACTCCGGAAAGGAAAGGGGAATCCTACTAGGACTTGGGAGTCCTAGTAGGACTCCCCACACTTGGCGCGCCCCCTCTAGGGCCGCCCTCTCCCTCCCTCCTTTATATACGGGGGCAGGGGGCACCTCTAGACACAACGATTGATCTCTTGATCTCTTAGCCGTGTGCGGTGCCCCCCTCCACCATAGTTCTCCTCGATAATATTGTAGCGGTGCTTAGGCGAAGCCCTGCGACGGTAGAACATCAAGATCGTCACCACGCCGTCGTGCTGACGGAACTCTCCCTCGACACTCGGCTGGATCGGAGTTCGAGGGACGTCATCGAGCTGAACGTGTGCTAGAACTCGGAGGTGCCGTAGTTTCGGTGCTTGATCGGTCGGGCCGTGAAGACGTACGACTACATCAACCGCGTTGTTCTAACGCTTCCGCTTTCGGTCTACGAGGGTACGTAGACTCACTCTCCCCTCTCGTTGCTATGCATCTGGTAGATAGATCTTGCGTGATCGTAGGAAAATTTTAAAATACTACGTTCCCCAACACGAACCTTAAGTGTATAGACCCTACGGGTTCGGGAACCATGTAGACATGACCGAGACAACTCTCCGGCCAATAACCAACAGCGGGATCTGGATACCCATGTTGGCTCCCACATGTTCCACGATGATCTCATCAGATGAACCACGATGTCAAGGATTCAATCAATCCCGTATACGATTCCCTTTGTCTATCGGTATAGCACTTGCCCGAGATTCGATCGTCGGTATACCGATACCTTGCTCAATCTCGTTACCGGCAAGTCTCTTTACTCGTTCCGTAACACATCATCCCGTGATCAACTCCTTGATCACATATTGTGCACATTATGATGATGTCCTACCCAGTGGGCCCAGAGATACCTCTCCGTCATACGGAGTGACAAATCCCAGTCTCGATTCGTGCCAACCCAACATACACTTTCGGAGATACCTGTAGTGCACCTTTATAGCCACCCAGTTACGTTGTGACATTTGGTACACCCAAAGCATTCCTACGGTATCCGGGAGTTGCACAATCTCATGGTCTAAGGAAAAGATACTTGACATATAGAAAAGCTTTAGCATACGAACTACACGATCTGTGCTAGGCTTAGGATTGGGTCTTGTCCATCACATCATTCTCCTAATGATGTGATCCCATTATCAACGACATCCAATGTCCATGGTCAGGAAACCGTAACCATCTATTGATCAACGAGGTAGTCATCTAGAGGCTTACTAGGGACATGGTGTTTGTCTATGTATCCACACATGTATCTGAGTTTCCTATCAATACAATTCTAGCATGGATAATAAACAATTATCATGAACAAGGAAATATAATAATAACCAATTTATTATTGCCTCTAGGACATATTTCCAACATAGAGAACACTATGGCCCCCAGGTCTATTCTCAACATATCAATCTACATCTACTTTACTTTTTTTGCTTTTACTTTCTGTTCTTATAAATAAAAATACCAAAATTATAAACTATCATCTCTATCACATCTCACTCTCGTAAGTAACCGTAAAGGGATTAACAACCCCTTATCGCGTTGGCTGCGAAGTTCTTATTTGTTTGTGCAGGTGCGAGGGACTCGCGCGTGGTCTCCTACTAGATTGATACCTTGGTTCTCAAAAACTGAGGGAAACACTTATGCTACCGTGCTGCATCTCCCTTTCCTCTTCGAGGGAATACAACGCAAGCTCAAGAAGTAGCAAGAAGAATTTCTGGCGCCGTTGCCGGGGAGGCTTACGCAAAAGTCATATAACAATTTTGTGTTGTGAAGTTTTCAAGTTTTGAGTATTGCTTTGATGGACTATGGAACAAAGAGTAGCAAAGGCCTAAGCTTGGAGATGCCCATGGCACCCCAAGTAAAATTCAAGGATAATCCAAAGCCTAAGCTTGGGGATGCCCCGGGAAGGCATCCCCTCTTTCGTCTTCATCCATCGGTAACTATACTTGGAGCTATATTTTTATTCACCACATGATATGTGTTTTGCTTGGAGCGTCTTGTATAATTTGAGTCTTTGCTTGTTAGTTTGTCACAATCATCCTTGCTGGACACACCTATTTAAGAGAGTTAAATATGGCCTAGGAATTGTTAGAACACTCTATGTGCTTCACTTATATCTTTTGAGTTGAATAGTTTTTGCTCTAGTGCTTCACTTATATCTTATAGAGCATGGTGGTGGTTATATTTTGTGAAATTGTTGAACTCTCATGCTTCACTTATATCTATTTGAGAGTCTATTAAAACAGCATGGTAATGTGTTCAGGCTAATAAAACTAGTCTTCACATGATAGACATCCAATGTCAATGTAGTAAAAAAAATCACACTAAGTGCATTGAATATGATGTGATGTTGGATGCTTGATAATTGTTTTGAGATATGAGGATAGTGATATTAGAGTCATGCTAGTGGAGTTATTATGAAATTGAGAAATGCTTGTGTTAAGGTTAGTGATTCCCGTATCATGCACGTATGGTGAACCGCTATGTGACGAAGTTAGAGTATGAGGTATTTGTAAAGTGTCAACCTTTGTGTGAAGGTCGGGGGCACGCGATGGTTAACTCCTACCAACCTCCCCCCTAGGAGCATGCGTTGATTGCTTTGTTTTTATGACTCGTAGATTTTTGCAATAAGTATATGAGTTCTTATGACTAATGATGAGTCCATGGATTATACGCACTCTCACCCTTCCACCATTGCTAGCCTCTCTTGTACCGCGCAACTTTCGCCGGTACCATAAACCCACTATATATCCTTCCTCAAAACAGCCACCATATTATTCCTCAAAACAACCACCATACCTACCTATCATGGCATTTCCATAGCCATTCCGAAATATATTGCCATGCAACTTTCCACCGTTCCGTTCATATAACACGCTTCATATTGTCATATTTCCATGCATGATCATGTAGTTGACATCATATTTGTGGCAAAGCCACCTTGCATAACTTTTCATACATGTCACTCTTGTTTCATTGCACATACCGGTACACCGCCGGAGGCATTCATATAGAGTCATACTTTGTTGTAGTATCGAGTTGTAATATCGAGTTGTAATGAAAGTGTGATGATCATCATTATTAGAGCATTGTCCCATGGGAGGAAAGGCTAAATCAATAAAGCCCCTCCGGAAAAAAAAAGAAAAAAGGAAGAAAGGCCAAAGAAAAAAAGAAAGGCCCAAAAAATGAGAAAGAAAAAGGGGACAATTTCTACTATCTTTTTTTTCACACTTGTGCTTCAAAGTAGCACATGTTCTACATTGTAGAGAGTCTCATGATTAGTCACTTTCATATACTAGTGGGAATTTTCATTATAGAACTTGGCTTGTATATTCCAACGATGGGCTTCCTCAAATGCCCTAGGTCTTCGTGAGCAAGCAAGTTGGATGCATACCCACTAATTTCTTTTGTTGAGCTTTCATACATTTTTTAGCTCTAGTGCATCCGTTGCATGGCAATCCCTACACTCACTCACATTGATATTTATTGATGGGCATCTTCATAGCCCGTTGATACGCCTAGTCGATGTGAGACTATCTCCCTCCTTTTTGTCTTCTCCACAACCACCTCTATTCCACCCATAGTGCTATGTCCATGGCTCGTGCTCATGTATTGCGTGAAAGTTGAAAGGTTTGAAAAGATAGAGTATGAAAACAAGTGATTGGCTGAAATCGGGGTTGTGCATGATATGAATATTTTGTGTGATGAAGAGGGAGTATAGCCAGACTATATGATTTTGTAGGGATAACTTTCTTTAGCCATAGTATTTTGAGAAGACATGATTTCTTTGTTAGTATGCTTGAAGTATTATTATTTCTTATGTCAATATAGACTTTTATCTTGAATCTTTCAGATCTGAACATTCATGCCACAATTAAGAGAATTACACTATGTTGGTTAGCATTCCACATCAAAAATTCTTTCTTTATCATTTACCTACTCGAGGACGAGCATGAATTAAGCTTGGGGATGCTTGATACGTCTCCAACGTATCTATAATTTTTTATTGTTCCATGCTATTATTTATGAAGTCTTGGATGTTTAATGGGCTTTATCTTACACTTTTATATCATTTTTGGGACTAACCTACTAACCCAAAGGCCTAGTCCAAATTGCGGTTTTTTGCCTGTTTCAGGGTTTTGCAGAAAAAGAATATCAAACGGAGTCCAAACGAAGTCCAAACGGAATGAAACCTTCGCGAGAGATATTTTTGGAGAAAATCACGCTCAGAGAACTTGAGAACCACGCCAGAAGAGCCACGAGGGGCCCACAAGGGTGGGGGGCGCGCCCCCCTTCCCAGGGCGCGCCCCCTGCCTCGTGGGGCCCCCGTGACTCCCCCGATGTCATCATTCCTCCTATATAATTCTACGTACCCCGAAACCATCAGCAACAGAGAGAAAACCCTAATTCCACCGTCGTAAACCTTTTGTTCCTGTGAGATCCCATCTTGGAGCCTATTCCGGAGCTCCACCAAAGGGGGATCCATCACGGAGTTCTTCATCATCATCATCATCGCCCTCACCATGAGTTGTGAGTAGTTTACCACAACCTTCAGGTCCATAGCTAGTATCTAGATGGCTTCTTCTTTCTCTTTGGATCTCAATACAAAGTTCTCCTCGGTCTTCGAGGAGATCTATTCGATGTAATCTCTTTTTTGCGGTGTGTTTGTTGAGATCCGATGAATTGTGAGTTTATGATCAAGATTATCTATGAGAAATATTTGGTTCTTCTCTGAACTTTTTATGTATGCTCATAATATCCTCGCAAGTCTATTCGAATTATTGGTTTGGTTTGGCCTACTAGATCTATAGTTCTTGCAATGGGACAAGTGCTTGGCTTTGGGTTCAATCTTGCGGTGTCCTTTCCCAGTGACAGTAAGGGCAGCAAGGCACGTATTGTATTGTTGCCATCGAGGATAAAAAGATGGGGTTTATATCATATTGCTTGAGTTTATCTCTCTACATCATGTCATCTTGCTTAAGGCGTTACTCTGTTATTATGAACTCAATACACTAGATGCATGTTGGATAGCGGTCGATGTGTGGAGTAATAGTAGTACATGCAGGCAGGAGTCGGTCTACTTGTCTCAGACGTGATGCCTGTATACAATGATCATGCCTAGATAGTCTCATAATTATTCGTTTTTCTATCAATTGCTCGACATTAATTTGTTTACCCACCATAGAATATCACTATCATGAGAGAAGCCACTAGAGAACATTATGGCCCCCCGGGTCTATTCTCAACATATCAATCTACATCTACTTT
Source organism: Secale cereale (assembly GCA_902687465.1). Lineage (NCBI taxonomy): Eukaryota > Viridiplantae > Streptophyta > Magnoliopsida > Poales > Poaceae > Secale > Secale cereale. The sequence continues at coordinate 816,309,192 of LR738713.1, read as the reverse complement.
ACTTTTTCCGCTTTTACTTTATGTTCTTATAAACAAAAATACCAAAAATATAAACTATCATCTCTATCAGATCTCACTCTCATAAGTAACCGTAAAGGGATTGACAACCCCTTATCGCGTTGCCTGCGAAGTTCTTATTTGTTTGTGCAGGTGCGAGGGACTCGCGCGTGGTATCCTACTGGATTGATACATTGGTTCTCAAAAACTGAGGGAAATACTTACGCTACTGTGCTGAATCTCCCTTTCCTCTTCGAGGGAATACAACGCAAGCTCAAGAAGTAGCACCCAGCCGGCTTGTATACCGGAGAACTACTCTTCGGAAGCCATCAAAAGAGTGGTCATGGAGGAGGCGGCGGAGGGGTGTTATTCTTACCTGGCGTCTGGCCTCGCTTAAATAGAGAGCGAACAGGGGGAGCTCAGCCGGCATTGCGTTTAATGTCGGCCCGCTCATGAGCAGACGTGTGGCCGGAGTAGGTTTTTCGGCTTCCACGCGGGTTTAATGGAGGCGTATGGCGTGTAGCAGGTGGCTCCCTCGGCCAGCGAGCCGCTTCAATGATGGAGGCAGTGAGAGGTCGCGCTTGCCCTGAGCCGCCTTCAATGCAAAGTGGTGCGCTCTACAGCGGCATGAATGTGGTCAGCTGGCACCAGGCGGGATGCGCGCAGGTGAGGGGGAGAGGTTTTCTTGATGGGCCAGGGTGGTCAGAAGCGGATGTGGAATCGGTCCGTACTCCCCCACTTTTATCCTCGGTTTGTGGTAGAAATCACGTCCGAACCGATCCGTAGACCGGTACAGATCGGCGTTAGATGACTTCCGTGATCCGGACAACGCGATGCGAACGCGTTTGCGGGTCCGTGTTGGATATGCCCTTTAGCCAGCAAGCAGTACTAGCTCGGTTGGTTGATTTTGTACGTGGCCGCGTGGGGGCAACCCATCCCGGCAGCCCCAACTGCTAAGAAGCGAACATGCGCATGGCGTCGAAATTAAGCAAAACCGAGGTTAAAGTAAGTACGGAGGTAAGTATAGGAGTACGCCAGATTACGAGGTCCGTTGAAGCTCTGCTCTCACTGTCACGGGCAGGTCCATGCATGGCGATCCATTGGTGCAGCGCAAATATTCGTACGGCTGGGCCAGCCTTCTGCCTGACACAAACCAATATACGTATGGAAGGTCCAACCTCCCCAGCAGGCACAAGGCCCTATGGAATATACTGTACAAGAGTGACCATATGGGAGCCTCGAGCTAAAGCTAACCGCAGGCAGCCAGCTAGGCACGTACATCCCGATCATCCCGGCCGCAGCGTCGATGGATGAGTCCAACAGCTGGAAGACAGCGCGCGCGTATGCACACCGCGACCTACGCATCGTCATCGTTCTCCGCCACACCGCACAAGGATCGGCAAGCACTCGTCGCGTGCTTGGATCGGACAACTGCATAGCTGGTTCTGCATGCTAGCAAGAAGTGAATTGCACAAAACATCAATATTAAAGGCCATATTTGCAGAAACCACACTTTTACGGTTTTGTAAAAAAATCACTAATTTCGAGGCTATTTTTTGTATATTTTTTTACAAAAAATATTAGTCCGCAGCTTAGGCCATTTTCAACACGATTATGACAGCTGGATCCCACTGCACAAAATGATAGAATAACATAGACTAAGAAGTAAAATGGCATGTAAGAGGATAAGGTTTGGCTCCTCCTTTCTCTCCTCATCCGTGCGCACGAGTTCCCGATCGGCGAGTTCGGCATTGCCGACGGCTTCGTGACGTCCCGCCTCCTCCTCCTCCATCTCTCTCCCCACCCCCACCTTCCTCCCACTCCCCTGCCTCGGTCTCTCCTTGCTGCTCACCTGCGTCGGTGCCAGCGAGGTGAAGAGGAGTCGCGACGGCCGGCCGCGTAGGCGTCATGAGTGAGGGCGTGAAAAGGAGGCACGACGACGGTGGCCATGGATGAGCTCCGTTGGAGCTGCGCATCAATGGTGAGCTTCGCTGCCGGCGGTGCCCTCCACTATCTCTCCCATCTCTCTCTCTGATGTGTGCCCAATGCTCAACCCTCTGCCGCTGGACCTCAATCATGGCTACTCAATGCTCACGATGGATCCACCGGAGCTCATCCATGGCCGCCCGATGCTCAAGCCGCCGTCGGAGCTCCGTTGCCCCGTCGTTCTAACCGACACCGCCGCTAGATCCACGCCTTCTTGCTCGTCCCAGACCACGCCAGACCTTCCATGTGCCCCACCGCCGGGCTGGTGGGAGATGAAGTTCACGATCTCACGGAGGACCCGATTGCTTTTTTCCAGGGGTCTCTTCGCAATACAAAATTGTATCGGATGTAATTTACAATTTTTTGCCACGTCACTCTGTCCAGCGGGACCCAACTGTCATAATCATGCTCAAAACGGACTAAAGCCGCCGACTAGTGGTTTCTTCAAAAAAAAACTCAGAATTAATGATTTTTGACACAAAACCGTAAAAGTGTGGTTTCTGCAACCTTATCCTTCCATGCCGATGTTTTCTGCAATTCACCCGCCAGCAAGCAGTGTACGCAAGCAACTAAAAAAAGGAAAAATCAGGGAGTATATGCGTCCACGTCATCGAGCAGGCAAGTGGCAGGCAGGCTTGCTGCCGTGTGCAGGCCTGCGCCGGGGGACAAAACTTGCCTGCTCCCTCCCCGTGCTCCCATCCGTGCTCCCACTTCATCCTACGGCTGTTATTTTCCATTTTTCCTTTCGATTCTAATCATCGCCCCCCCTGATTTTAAGGGGGTGGGGCCGGGCCTAATTTTGTTCCAATCAAATCAAGCCACGTACGCGGGAGCACGGATGGGCACACACGAGGGGAGCAGGCAAGTCTCGTCCTGCGCCGGGAAGCAACCAACAGGGCGAGTGAAGACCTAAATTACCGTTTTGACTCATGGAAACTTTCAGCACAAAATGACCTTCACACGTAATTTAAGCACCATCTAACCCTTCTCACCAACGCCAAGTATCATGGCGTTGCTGTAGCAGTACGAAATCGCACCCTTCAAACGCCGAGGACCGTCGGCACAAGAATGAAAAGCCAAGGCCTTTGGCGTGGGACAGTGTGGCAGAACCGCCGTGCACATTGGCGTTGCATAGCAAGGGTTAGATTGTGTTAAAGCTTTGAATAAGGTTCATTTTGTGCTGAACTATTTCAAAAGAGTCAAAAAAAAAATGATTTTGGCCGCGAGTGAACTTGTGCTCCCTTATTGGCGTGGTAATTCAGATGATGTGCCCCGGAAGCACATGCGTCCAACCAATGCCACCTACGTCATGCAACAATACAGCCAGGAAACATAAAGCTGATGAAGTGACTGAATGCATGCATGCATGCATTCGTTGACTTTGACAGAGGATAGGTAGTATGTGCAGGCCTCATATCACAAGCGGCGAAGGTACTAGCGCTGAGCATAATCCCCACGTGTTATGTTTTCTTTTGTTGCCCGCTGGGATCAACAGCTAGGCCAGGATCTTTAGCCATGATTGTTGATGTCGACTGGACAGGGGCGCCCTCGGACTACAACGACCACATTATGCAGATCCTAGCATCATTATTGGCATGGGTAAACTTTCCACATGCTTAAAATGGACAGCGCCACAACAATGTCCTATTTCAGTGTTACCACTAGCAACACTAGAGTGCCTCATTTTCGACGGCATTGATAGCCAACTAAGTACAAAGTTGGGTAATCTATTTTGAAACAGAGTGAGTACTAGTGGCGTGTTGTACTATAGCTATACCATAGTAACATTACCGAGAAAAGGCTTATGGGTGTCCTCAAATAAGTGGCGGGCATGATCAGGTACCCGCCACTGCTATTTTGTATAAGTAGCAGTGGCGGGTAATAAAATATACCCGCCACAACTACGGCCATTCCAATGATGGGCGTCAATTAATACCGATCACAGGTAAACTCTTTCAAATTAGCCCGCGGGATGGAAAGGGCAGTGGCAGGCTCTACCCAAGTGCCCGTCACTGGTTTGTCACAAACCTGTGGCGGGCGTTGAATACGCTAACCACAATTATATTTCGGCAAGCCACACCAAAAGTTTCAACTTAGAAAAAGTTTAAAGCGGCGGGTTCTTTCAGTCGCCCGCCACATATGTTTTAAATAATATAATTCTTTTGAAATCATTGCAAACCAACCCAAAATAGTTTTAAATTTTACCATGGGGCTTCCAATGGTGTGTTCTACTCACTAAACGGTTTGAAGTTTAACCGATGTATGAAAGTTGACTTCAGTTAGGCAAGTGACGCTTTCCGTTCGAAACACTTACACTTTGCCGGAGAGTGTTCATTTTATACACGAAGTGCATTAAGTTTTGTCCTAACGCTCTGAAAATTTTACTACACCCCACAGGGGTCCTATGAAGACACCATGCCAACTTTCATAAATTTCGGAGTTAGTTTGCTTGCTCAAAGTCTTTTTTTATTACTTTTTAATGTGCCATAAAAGTTGTTACTGCTTCTACAATAGCAATCAAATTTTAAAAGTGGAAATTTTTGAGCATGGGGCTTCAAATGGTTTGTATTAGTCATGGAAACTTTTTGAAGTTTAAATGGTTTTAAAAAGTGGATTTATGTGTGGAAGACGACGATTTTCGTTCAAAACGCGAATACTTCGCTGGGCATGCCCCCTGGCTTGTGGGGTCCCTCGTAAGTCATCTGGTCCTCCGCCGAAGCTTCTAGGGTTTCTTATGTTCCACATAAATGAATAGGTTAGTCCAGAATAATATTGTAAAATGACATATAAAGCATACAAAAGTGATGATATAACAGAATGAAACAATAAAAAAATATAGATACATCCGAGACGTATCAACATCCCAGCTTAATTCCTACTTGTCCTCGACTAGCTAGGAAAATGATAACAAAAGAATTTTTGATGTTGAATGCTACCTAACATGTCCTTGATTAAAGATGTAACCGCGGTATGAGTATTGGGATACGAGTGATTGATGGCAATAGTCTATCAATTTTACATTGAAACAAATAATACATAAACATATTAATAAGCAATAATTATCTTTTCAAAATAGGGATGCTAATGTTCGCGGTCTCTACACACTTAATCATGGGAAACATGCACTACAAAAAGAAGACATATCCGTGACATTTTGGTCCGAACGAAACTTTTTTCTGTCATACTTATGACACTTCTATGACAACAATTGTGAAAAAACACGGTATCATCATAGATGTGGTGGGGTCCTACTTCTATGACAAAAAATCATGACAGAAAATGGGCTTTTCGTCCTGGGTGGGCCGGAGACGCCGCTGCATGACATTCTTTGGGCCGTCCATGATGGAAAAAACCGTGGTAGAAGCGATGGCGAGGAAAATATCGGGGTGTTCCCGGTTACGGTGGGTGGTCGGAGCCGAGCGATGCGCGTTTCTCTCGTACACGCACGCACGTGAGTGCGAGGCATTGGGCTCTAACTAAACCCGAGCGATTGCACTACAGGCTACGCGTTACTGAGCCCGAGCGATCGATCGATGGCTGTTAACTGAACCCGATCGAGCGATTCCTTCGCTACTGCTGCTAACTGAAGCCGATCGATGATGCCTCTGCATGAACAGTGAGCGTTGCAGGGGAGGGTTTGGATGAACAGTTCCCGATGGGGGTGGCTGAATAGGACCCCGTGGTGTTGCCTCTGCATGAACTGGACCCCGTTCGATCGAGCCGGTTGGGGCTGCATGAACAGGACCCCGTGGAGGGCTGCATGAACGGGACCACCCCGTGGAAGGCTGCATCAACAGTAGACGGTGGAGGGATGGATGAACAGTAGCCCATGGATGGGTGGTTGAACAGGAGCCTGCGGAAAGGGCTGGTTGAACAGTAGACGGTGGAGTAGCGCACGGTGGAGGCTGAATAGTCGCAGGTGGAGGCTGGAGGAGGTCGACGGTGGTTAAACAGTAGCCTGTGGAGGCTGGAGGGGGTCGACGGTGGTGATGAACAGTATCCCATGGAGTCCCGTTTTGCGGTACGCCACACGCCTCCCGATGAACAGGACTCCCGTTTCGACTGTAGCGCTCCAACACAAGTCCGTTTCCTCCGTTTTGCGGTACGCCACACCCCTCCCGATGAACAGGACCCCCGTTTCGACCGAGCGCTCCAACACAAGTCCTTTTCCTCCGTTTTGCGGTGCGCCACACCCCTACCGGTCAACAAGACCCCCGTTTCGACTGTAGGAGGTCTGTTTCCACCGTTTTGTGGTACGCCAGACCCCTCCCGATGAACAGGATGCCATTTCGAACGTGACCGGTCGAACACAAGGCCGTTTCCTGCGTTCTCTAGTACGCCACGCCTCGTTTTCATCGGCTGTTCCGTCCAAGCCCTCCCGATGAACACGACGACGCATTCCGTTCCGACCCAGCCGGTTGGCTCCCCATGAACACGACGACGACGCTGTTTCTCCTTTCCGACCCAGCCATGTACACGAGCCCTGGCCGTACGTATGCGCGAGTAGGCGTTCGAGACCCTACCCGTATGTACGTATGTGGCCATATTTTCTTTCTTGCACACTTGCTGCTGTACGTACGTGTACATACTACGTGCGCGCCTCTACTACGACAAGTGCACGCCTCTACATCGACCAGTATGTACGTACACGTTCGCGACCAGAATGACAACACTACGTATGCTTCGACCAGGTGGGTCCCGACTGTCAGGCACTTCCTTGCGTGCGAAGATGTAGCTGGTGGGTCCCAGCAGTCAGGGGGACGAATCGTTTTTTTTGCCCGGACGCACTTCCTTGCGTGCGAAGATGTATCTGGTGGGTCCCAGCAGTCAGGGGGGCGAATCAATTTTTTTGCCGGGACGCACTTCCTTGCGTGCGAAGATGTAGCTGGTGGGTCCCAGCAATCAGGGGCAAATATTTTTTCGCGAAATACGGTGGCCCGTCCGGTGGGTCCCCGCTGTTAGGTGGAGGAATAATTATTTTGCGCATAATAAGGAGGCTGACGAGGTTACAGACCTAGGGTAGGGTCATAGGCCTGACCTAAAGGCCCCTCCCAAGGTCACTATCCTAGGAGATCAAAAGACAAGACCTACGACGTTGGAGACAGTCGACTGAGACGGTTCAAGGCGACACTTCACTCGACTGACTCACGTACCCAGGACGACTCAACTGCACTCGACTGGATCAAGCACTGGACCCCCGAAGACTAAACGTTTCTCAGAACAGCAACAGTCATATATTTACTCACTGTAATAAACACCATAACTACCCTTTACTGCAGGCGTTATCAATAACGCCTGCCTTAATGTACCTTTAAGCCCTTGGTAACAAGGAGCATGGCTGGGGTCTTGGCATACTATATAAGCCACCCCCCTTCTCCAAAACAAGGGTTCACACCTCTGTAACACATACATACACACATCAGTCGACCAAGCCTCCGGGCAACGAGACGTAGGGCTTTTACTTCCTCCGACAAGGGCCTGAACTCGCTAAACACTCTGTGTACAACCTCGCCATAGCTAGAACCTTGCCTCTCCATTCGTACCCCCTACCCTCACTGTCAGACTTAGAACCACGACAGTTGGCGCCCACCGTGGGGCAAGGCGTCTTAGCGACATTTGGTGAAGATGCAATCCATTCCCCGACTACTTTCATCATGGTGTCAGGCGGCGTTTCGGCGTCGGGGCGCGAGATCCGGCTCGGCGCCCTGGTCTTCGTCGCCGACAACTCCGCGTGGCTTCAGGAAGCCCCGCTCGACGTTGAGGCCCTACCTGCCCGCGGAGCAACTCACTTTCGCGCCGGAGCCGGCGGCGTCCTCCTTCTCCAGCCGTCGACCCGGTACTCATCGTCCACCATCCCCGCTGGACGCCGCCGTAAGCGATCCGGTCGTTCACGGCTCCAGCGGTGCGTAAAACATGCAGTGGCTCGTCAAACGGCCACCCCGCAAGTCGCGGCCATCGAGCCCGATGGTTACCTTTACGGACCGGCCGATCAGTCGGCCGGGCTCGAAGATTCCGTTTCCGAGTGCGGAAGCAGCGACCCCACGGCGGAAATCCTCATGGTCAATCCGCGCCGTAGCCCGCCAGGTTTTCCTCGCGGGGAGAACAGCGGCAGCGGCGGCGATCGGGCGCACGACAACGACGGCTACATCCCTCAGCCCCTCACCTCCGAGCAGAGAGCTGAGCTCTGTTGCCGCAACGGAGATGCGCTCTTCACCCCCATCGTGGGGGATTCCCCAGAAGCTTTGGCCCTCGAAGCCACACGCGTGTCCACCTTGGCCGAGCGCGCGCGCCTGGAAAACATCCAACGTTCACTCGACGAACAGGCCCGCCGACTGGCCCCCGAGTCCAGTCGACGGCCGCGGCAATCACGTCAGCGTGAGACTCAGGTGTTCCGCACACCGGTCCAAAACCTCGAAGCCGCGGCCCGTATCGCGGAGTCGATTCAGCCCTCCCAGTCGGAAGCTGGAAGGGGCCTTCAGCAGATCCGAGCTTTGCTCCGAACGGTTGAAGAGCAAAACGCGGCTGTCTCTCAGTCGCGCAACAGGATTCACAGCAGATCGGTGGCTGCAGACACCGTATGGTTGGCCCACAGTCCGAGATCGCCCCTGAGGCGTGAGGAACGTGGTCCGCGGCATGACCGGCACCTGGGCCGGAACGACGACCCACTCGACCGTCGACACGGACGCAACGACCGCCGCCGAGTGCCTACCCCTCCTCCGGGGAGTGGGTCACACTCGCCTCCGAGGCACGTGGGCAGGCACCTGCGAGACGACGAGCGTAGGATTCCCCCGGATCCCCGGTGGCCGGGCTTCAACGCGAGGTCCATCCTTGTGCAGGGCCGGGTCGACCGTAACCGGGCATCCAGGGACGCGCGAGGCGGAGACCAGCCTTCTGGCAGCCGAGCGCCGGCCTCCGGGCCTGAGTGCTTCTGTAGCGCAATCAGGGCCGCAGAGATCCCCCCGAATTCAGGCTGGCGGCCGGAGTAAGAAAATTCACCGGTGAGTCGAAGCCGGACACGTGGCTGGAAGATTACCGAGTGGCCGTGCAGATCGGAGGAGGCAACGACGACGTGGCTACGAAACACCTCCCCTTGATGCTGGGAGGCTCCGCTCGGGCGTGGCTCAACCAGCTAGCCCCCAAGAGCATATACAGTTGGGAAGAGCTTGCTCGGGTGTTCGTTCGGACCTTCGAAGGCACCTGCAAGCGGCCTGCCGGGCTCGCGGAGCTTCAGCACTGCACGCAGAAGCCGAGTGAAACTTTGAGGGACTACATCCAGCGGTGGACCACTTTGCATCACACGGTGGAAAACGTCTCCGAGCACCAGGCGGTGTGCGCTTTTGTTGGGGAACGTAGTATTTTAAAATTTTCCTACGCTCACGCAAGATCTATCTACTAGATGCATAGCAACGAGAGGGGAGAGTGTGTCTACGTACCCTCGTAGACCGGGAGCGGAAGCGTCAAGTGACGCGGTTGATGTTGTCGAACTTCTTCGCGATCCAACCGATCAAGCACCGAACGTACGGCACCTCTGCGTTCAGCACACGTTCAGCTTGATGACGTCCCACGAGCTCTTGATCCAGTTGAGCTTCACGGGAGAGTTTCGTCAGCACGACGGCGTGGTGACGGATATGATGTATTCACCGGCGCAGGGCTTCGCCTAAGCACCGCGACGGTATGACCGAGGTGTGTTTCTGTGGAGGGGGCACCACACACGGCTGGAACAATTCAACTTGTGTGTCTTTGGGTGCCCCCCTGCCCCCGTATATAAAGGAGCAAGGGGGAAGGCCGGCCGGCCCTTGTTTGGTGCGGCTAGGGTTGCAATCCTACTAGGAATAGGATTGCAATCCTATTCCTAGTAGGAATCACCAAAAGAAGGAAGAGAGGGAAAGGAAAAAGGAGAGGTGGCGCCCCCCCAATCCTAGTCCAACTAGGAACCCTAGGTGGGGCGCCGGCCAGCTCTATGGGCTGTCTCTCTCTTTCCCTTAAGGCCCACTATGGACCATCCCCCCTCGTAGGGGGTTCCGGTAACCCCCTCCGGCAATCCCGTTAAATCCGAAACTTTTTCGGTATACTTCCGGTGTCCGAATATAGTCGTCCAATATATCAATCTTTATGTCTCGGACATTCCGAGACTCCTCGTCATGTCCGTGATCTCATCCGGGACTCCGAACTACCTTCGGTACATCAATACTCATAAACTCATAATACCGATCGTCATCAAACGTTAAGCGTGCGGACCCTACGGGTTCGAGAACTATGTAGACATGACCGAGACTCATCTCCGGTCAATAACCAATAGCGGAACCTGGATGTTCATATTGGCTCCTACATATTCTACGAAGATCTTTTATCGGTCAGAACCGCAGAACAACATACGTTGTTCCTTTTGTCAACGGTATGTTACTTGCCCGAGATTCGATCGTCGGTATCTCTATACCTAATTCAATCTCGTTACTGGCAAGTCTCTTTACTCGTTCCGTAACACATCATCTCGTGACTAACTCATTAGTCTTTTGCTTGCAAGGCTTATTGTGATGTGTGTTACCGAGAGGGCCCAGAGATACCTCTCCGACACTCGGAGTGACAAATCCTAATCTTGATCTATGCCAACACCACGAATACTTTCGGAGACACCTGTAGAGCATCTTTATGATCACCCAGTTACGTTGTGACGTTTGATAGCACACAAGGTGTTCCTACGGTATTCGGGAGTTGCATAATCTCATAGTCATAGGAACATGTATAAGTCATGAAGAAAGCAATAGCAGAAAAACTAAACGATCATAGTGCTATGCTAACGGATGGGTCTTGTCCATCACATCATTCTCCTAATGATGTGATCCCGTTGATCAAATGACAACTCATGTCTATGGCTAGGAAACATAACCATCTTTGATCAATGAGCTAGTCTAGTAGAGGCATACTAGGGACATACTGTTTTGTCTATGTATCCACACATGTACTAAGTTTCCGGTTAATACAATTCTAGCATGAATAAAAGACATTTATCATGATATAAGGAAATACAAATAACATCTTTATTATTGCCTCTAGGGCATATTTCCTTCAGCTTTCAAGGAAGGCGTGCGCAATCGGGAGTTGAACCTGAAGTTTGGGCGAACATGCGACATGTCCCTGTCGCGAATGATGGAAATTGCCAGTCGGTACGCCAATGGCGAAGAGGCCGATCGGCTCCGTAGCGGCAAGAAGCCAGTCGGGCAGGACGACCAGAATCACAATCGGAAGAACAAGCGTAAGGCCGACCCAGCTGCTCAGGGAGAGGCCGCGGTGGTCAACCAAGGGAAGGGCAAAGGAAAGCCCAAAGGCTCCTGGGCCCCCAAGAAAGGAAAGGGTCAGGCTGGAGATGATATGCTCGACCAGCCGTGTCCCATACACACTAAGAAGGACGAAGAGGGAAACTTGGTATATCCCAAGCACACCACTTGACAGTGTCGACTCCTGATCCAGAGTTTCCAGAAGGACCAGTCTACTGAGAAAGAGAAGGAGTCAAAAGAGTCCAAAGACAAGGAAGGGGACGGAGGATACCCCCGCATCAACTCCACCTTGGTGATTTTCGCAGACGTCGAGAGCAAGACTCGACTGAAGATCATCAACAGAGAAGTGAACATGGTTACTCCAGCGACTCCCACGTTCCTGAAATGGTCGAAGACCCCCATCACTTTGACCAGTCCGATCATCCAGCGCACATCGCCACCCCTGGGCGGCAGGCGTTGGTGGTCGACCCAGTGGTCGAAGGCACTCGACTGACCAGGGTTCTTATGGATGGAGGCAGTGGCTTGAATATCCTGTATGCAGCAACCCTCCGGGATATGGTCATTCCGATGTCCAAGCTAAGGGAAAGTAACATGAGGTTCCATGGGGTAATCCCCGGGAAGAAGGCCGACTCACTTGGTCAGATCTCACTCGACGTCGTCTTTGGTGAGTCCAAGAACTACCGAAAGGAGAGGCTGATGTTCGAAGTGGTGGACTTTAACAGCGCCTATCATGCCATCCTGGGTAGGCCAGCCTACGCCAGGCTCATGGCTCGACCATGTTACGTCTACCTCAAGCTGAAGATGCCAGGACCCAACGGTGTCATAACCATCACTGGGAACCGGCAGAAAGCGGAAGAATGCTTCCAGAAAGGCTCGAAGATCGCCGACGAGCAGATGGCAACAGTAGAGATGGAGGAGTACCAGAAGCAAGTGGATCCAGGCGACCTGCTAAGGGCAAAGAAGCCGGCTTCCGAGTCAGCCTTTCAGTCGGCCGGGGACACAAAACCCGTGCACATCCACCCCACCGACCCCAATGCAGCACCGACCCACATCTCCACCACCCTCGACAGCAAATAGGAAGAAGCGCTCATCCAGTTCCGCCGTGAGAACTGGGACATCTTCGCATGGAAACTATCGGACATGCCGGGTGTGCCCAGGGGGCTGGCTGAGCACCATTTGCGAGTCGACCCGAAGGTGAAACCTGTGAAGGAACATCTCCGTCGATCCGCCTCGGAGAAGCGAAAGGCGATTGGCGAAGAAGTGGCTCGACTCCTAGCAGCAGAGTTCGTCCGCGAGATATACCACTCCGAGTGGCTCGCCAACGTCGTCATGGTGCCCAAGAAGGACAAGTCTCTCCGCATGTGCATCGATTTCAAGCACATCAATCGGGCCTGCCCGAAAGATCATCTTCCTCTCCCCCGCATCGATCAAATAGTCGACTCGACTGCGGGATATGAGCGTTTGTCCTTTCTGGACGCATATTCCGGATACCATCAGATCCGTCTGTATGGACCCGATGAAATAAAGACAGCCTTCATCACCCCTTTCGGGTGTTTTTGCTATGTCACCATGCCTTTCAGCCTAAAAAATGCCGGCGCCACCTTCATGCGCATGATCCAGAAATGCTTAATAAAGCAAATCAGTCGGAACGTCGAGGCGTACATGGATGACATCGTGGTCAAGTCACGGAAAGGTTCCGACCTACTGATTGACCTTGCTGAGACATTCGCGAACCTCAGAAGTTACGATATAAAGCTCAAGCCGTCAAAGTGTACATTCGGAGTTCCTGGTGGCAAGTTGCTCGGTTTTCTCGTTTCCGAACGGGGAATCGATGCCAACCCAGAGAAAGTCGGCGCCACCCTCCGAATGAAACGCCCCGAGCGTATACACGATGTCCAGAAGCTTACTGATTGCTTGGCCGCATTAAGTCGATTCATTTCTCGGCTCGGGGAGAAGGCACCGCCTCTCTACCGACTCATGAAGAAATCCGAAAAGTTCGAGTGGAATCCCGAAGCCGAAGCAGCGTTTGAGGAACTCAAAGCCCTGCTGTCCACCCAGCCGGTGCTCGCTGCCCCAGTCAGCGGAGAGCCTCTTCTGCTGTACATTGCTGCCACCGGACAAGTCGTCAGTACTGTACTCACGGTCGAGCGGGAAGAAGAGGGCAAGGCATACAAGGTCCAACGCCCGGTCTATTACATATCCGAAGTTTTGACTCCCTCCAAGCAAAGGTATCCACATTACCAAAAGCTTGTGTACGGGATTTACTTGACTGCAAAAAAGGTTGCCCATTATTTCTCGGATCACTCAGTCTCAGTCGTCAGCGACGCCCCATTATCAGAGATACTAAACAACCGAGATGCAACCGGTCGAGTGGCAAAATGGGCGATTGAACTTCTTCCGTTAGATATCAAGTTCGAAGCAAAGAAAGCCATCAAGTCTCAGGCCATATTGGATTTTGTGGCTGAGTGGATAGAACAAGAGCTTCCGACTCAAGTCCAGTCGGACCATTGGACTATGTTCTTCGATGGGTCCAAAATGCTGAACGGATCCGGTGCAGGCGTGGTCCTGATCTCTCCTAGGGGTGACAAGCTCAGCTACGTCCTTCAGATCCATTTTGATTCATCAAACAACGAGGCTGAATACGAAGCACTTTTGTATGGGTTGCGTATGGCCATCTCACTCGGCATCCGTCGCCTGATGGTCTATGGCGATTCCGACCTGGTGGTGAACCAAGTAATGAAAGAATGGGACGTCAGGAGCCCGACAATGACCAGTTATTGCACTGCAGTGCGAAAGCTTGAAAAGAAGTTCGAAGGCTTAGAGCTCCATCATGTGCCCAGAGCAAAGAATCAGCTAGCCGACGATCTCGCAAAAATTGGGTCGACTCGGAAGTCCATACCCAAGAATGTGTTCCTAGAACATCTGCACACTCCCTCTGTCAAGGAAGACCCCTTCACGGAAGAGCCCCCGCAGCCAGTCAGTGCAACCGATCCGACTGAGGTCGAAGTGCCTGCCGTGGTCGACTTGATCATGGAGGTCCTAGGAATCACACCTGATTGGACTGTGCCATATATATCATATCTGCTCAGGCAATAACTCCCAGAAGATGAAGAAGAAGCGCGCCAAATCGTCCGCCGATCCAAAGCGTTCATAGTCATTCAAGGTCAGCTCTACAGGGAAAGCGTCACTGGAGTCGCCCAGCGCTGCATCGATCCAGAGGAAGGTCGACTGATCTTGGATGAAATCCACTCGGGAACTTGCGGCCACCACGCTTCCTCTCGGACTATCGTGGCCAAAGCATACCGAGCCGGATTTTACTGGCCCCGCGCCAACGAGATGGCCAAGGATATGGTGGATAAATGCGCAGGTTGCCAGTTCTACTCCAACATGTCACACAAGCCAGCATCCGCCCTCAAAACCATCCCACTAGTCTGGCCCTTCGCTGTTTGGGGCTTAGATATGGTTGGCCCCTTCAGGACAGGCAGGAGCGGATTCACTCACCTTCTGGTGGCAGTCGACAAGTTCACCAAGTGGATTGAGGCCAAACCCATCCAGAACCTCGAGTCGAGCACCGCCATCAGCTTCATTAAGGAACAGATATTCAGATATGGGGTCCCTCACAGCATCATCACAGACAACGGCTCCAACTTTGACTCGGATGAATTCAGAGCTTTCTGTACTTCCCAAGGGACGCGAGTCGACTATGCCTCCGTAGCACACCCTCAGTCAAATGGACAAGCGGAAAGAGCGAATGGGCTGATTCTCCAAGGCTTAAAGCCATGGTTAATGCGCGACCTCAAGCATGCCGCCGGGGCTTGGGTAACCAAGATGCCCTCCGTCCTGTGGGGTCTGAGGACAACTCCGAATCGGTCGACTGGCCGTACCCCTTTCTTCCTGGTCTATGGGGCCAAAGCTGTATTGCCGAGTGACTTATTACACAATGCCCCCAGGGTGGAACTCTTCTCCGAAGCCGAGGCAGAGCAAGCTCGTCAGGATGCAGTCGACCTTTTAGAAGAGGAAAGAGAGATGGCCCTGATCCGGTCGACCATCTATCAACAGGACCTGCGTCGATTCCACGCTCGCAACGTGAGAAGTCAAGCGTTCCAGGAAGGAGACCTGGTCCTCCGAGTGCATCAGAAACGTCCGCACAAGCTTGCCCCAGCATGGGAAGGCCCGTTCATCATCACGAAGGTGCTGCGCAACGGAGCTTACCACCTCTACAATGTAGACCAGAAGAAAGACGAACCTCATTCATGGAATGCGGACCTACTCCGCCGTTTTTTCTCTTGAGGCACTCGACGGTCGAGTTGTAATAAAGATTCCCCAATTTGTTTCAATAGCAAGATAGCAATGATTCCCTAACAATTGGTGTCCTCCAAATCCCCCAGTGGGTGCTTAGCTGCGGTCCTCCGAGCTACGCCACAAGTACAAGGCGGTTCGGTCCTCCGAACTCCGCCACAAGTACAACGTAGCATGGAATCGCCTAAGTTATAAACATTCTACTCCTAGTGAAGAGCGACCCTCTCACTCGGGGGCTTAGCCGCGACCCCGTGACTCGCCTAAGTTACAACTATCTACTCCGAGTGAAGAGCAACCCTCTCACTCGGGGGCTTAGCCGCGACCCCGTGACTCGCCTAAGTTACAACTATCTACTCCGAGTGAAGAGCAACCCTCTCACCCGGGGACTTAGCTGCGGTCCTCCGAGCTGCGCCAGAAGTACAAAGCAGTTCGGTCGTCCGAACTCCGCCACAAGTACAACGTAGCTTGGAATCGCCTAAATTATAAACATCCTACTCCGAGTGAAGAGCGACCCTCTCACTCGGAGGCTTAGCCGCGACCCCGTGACTCGCCTAAGTTATAACAATCTACTCCGGGTGAAGAGCGACCCTCTCACTCGGAGGCGAATTTAATCGAAGGCGCTGACTCAAAGATTCAGATAGTCAGAAGAAGAGCAACGAACCAAAAGATCAAAATCAAATGAAAGCCTCGCAAGGTTCGGGCAAGAGTACCTGGGCCACAAACCCACCAGAGTTTAACGAGCACAAATCCACGCGGCATTCCGCGGCAAATAAAGGTTAATGTATCAAAGTCATGGCTCGGGAGGGGGCGGGCTTGTAGGTGCGACAAATTCGTCCAAATCAATCCCGTCAGCGATACGAGTGGCAGCCTCCAAGAAAGTCTCCATGAAGGACTGGAATTGGAGCTCCTTCGTGTTTGCGACCTTCAGCGCAGCAAGCTTCCTCTCCTTCACTTCCTTGCAGTGCACACGGACCAAAGCCAGCGCCACGTCTGCTCCTCCCTGGGCGGCCGATTTCTTCCATTCTTGCACTCGATCGGGGACCTCATTGAGTCAAGTCATCAAAGACTCGAGGTCGTTCTCCTGCACTACTCCCCTCCAGAGTGCAGCGTCGATTCGGGCCATCACCGCCTTCAGTCGTCCCAGGTAATCAGTGGCTGCAGTGAGGCGAGACTCCAGCCTCAGTATGTTCATGGAAACCTCGTCCTTCACAATGGAGTTGGCGGGGTCCAAGCCAGGCTCGACCCGGCTAGTCTCCTCTTCGAAGTTACGGCAGAACTCTGCACCAAGAATAGCAGTCGAGTTAGCAGATGCAACACGGGTCGACCAGCCCAATTTCAACCAATCCAAAGAGGACATACCTTCGAGCATGAGGTACCATTTTTTGGTGAGGTCGCCCAGATACGCCTCAAGATCAAGCCTCTTCCGGAACAGAGCCTCATACTTGTCGTTCAAGTCGGCCCTGGACTACTTCAGCTGAGCCACCTCCTTGTTGGCCGTGTCGAGTGAACCTTTCAGTCGGATAATCTCTGACTCGAGTGCACCCACAGAAGCCAGCTTCTTCTCCGCCAGCTCCGACTTCTCCTGGGCCGCCTGCTGCGCCACCGCCAAGTCAAGATCCTTTTGCTCTAAAGCTGCTCTCAGTTGACCTACCAAGGCCGCCACTTGACAGATGAACATGAAAGAACACTCTAAGCGAAAAGTCAGTCGACAAGAGACAGAAGTAAGTTACCAGCCGCATCGTCTTGCGTCTTCTTCAGATGGTCCCGGGCCAACTGCAAGTCAAGATTGAGCTGGATTTGCTTCTGCTCAAGATCCGCAAACTTGGCCCCGAACTCGCATGATTTCTGCATCAACAAGACAAAGCAAAGATTATAAGACTACAGTCAAGTCAGATTACTCAACCGCAGCCTCGGGGACTACACCCAGTGGGTGCGCTGAGCGTGCCCCCACTGGCTTCACTCGGCCGAGATCAGTCTGGCGCGAGCAAAAAAAACATGGAAGTTCTATAGTAAGACCATGGCCGACTGCAATCAGTCGACCATGGTCTCGGGGGCTACACCCAGTGGGTGCACTGAGCGTGCCCCCACTGGTTTCACTCGGCCGAGATCAGTCCGGCGCGAGCTCAAGGAAGACAGGAAAAGAAGAACACCCAGTGGGTGTTTTACCTCACAAAGCAAAACAAGCAGATTTTTTCCCGAAATCAGAAAGTACTCCGACAACATACCTGGACGTTGGCCCGAAGAGCAGAGCTGGCGTCGTAAGCCGCCATGCTGGCCTCATATGCCGCCTTCGTCTGCCCCATCATCACCTCCGCCTGGCGAACGGCCTCTTGTGCCGCCCCCACAGGGTCCTCCGGGAGGCGATAGGTGGAGAAAAGGACAGACGAAGCAGCGGGTGTTGAGCCGGCCGCAGGCGCTGGGTCGACGGCGCGGATCGGCGCTGAGTCAACAACCGGAGTGGACGCTGGGATGACAACCGAGGCAGGCACTGGGTCGACGCCCGGCGCAGGCGGTGGGTCGACGATGAGCGTGGTCGACACAGGGACAACGAATGAGACCGCGGTTCGAGCCACGTCCTCGGGTCGCTGGGCTCCTGGGCCAGAAGGCGCCTTCCGGCCCTTCCTCCTTGCGCGCCGGTAGTCCTCCCCCAGCCGCTCCTCGTCCTCGTCGTCGTCTGGTAGCTCTATGACAAGGCGCGGCGCTTCGGATCAAACAGGGAACCAAGTCAATCGACTATCGCCCGCGAAAGAAAAGAAAGACAAAAACGAATCTCATAGAGCCCATACCCGCTCGAGATGTCGCGGCATCCGCGATCTCCTCGTCGTCTCGACCCCGGTCGATGTCCATCGAGGTCATGGAAGCGGCGGCTCTGGAAGGTTAAGTCAAGAAATGATTCGACCAAAATTGCAGTCGACACCGAAGAAACAAAGAAAAGCAAGCCCGAGCGACACTTACGTGGAGGCGATGGGTACGTCCACCTTGATCCTTGGCAGGGCCTTCCGGGGCTTGGTGGTAGTGACTTTGGGCTGCTTGGGCGTCTTCTCCGCTGGCTCGGGGGTGGTCGTGCGAGTACGCTTGGGCATCCGGGACCCCGAAGGACCCGCGTGAGGTCGAGCGGCCCCAGGGTCGTTCTTCTCCTTGGACCGGCGCCCGACACGGGGAGGTGACTCGACCTCCTCCCCACTACTGTACTCCTCGCTCTCCTCTGTCTCCTCCTCCGACTTCCACTCGGCGGCGTCGCCCGTACCCTCCTCGACCTCCTGGCCCGAGTCTCCGTTGGGAAGCGAGTACATCTCTGTATATATCTGCGGAGAAAGGAAGTTCACCAAATACCAGTCGGAATCATCAATAAAGATCACGAATCAATCGACAGATACGTCACTCGGAAGCGGAAGGCTAACCTTGTCTGGCAGGTGGTCAGCGTCGAATGGGACGATCCTCCCCGACCCCCTGGGGTTTTCCTTGTTCCCGGTGACGCTCTTCAAGCACTGCACCGCGTACTTCGGGTCGGCCGCCTCCGGGTGGACTCGCGACGAGTCGTCAGTGCCGGAGTACAGCCACATCGGGTGGTCCCGGGCTTGGAGCGGTTGGATCCTCCGCGAGATATACACCTCGAGGAAGTCCATCCCCATGACCCCCTCGCGGACTAGCTGGACAACCCTCTCCATCAGCATGTCTACCTCGGCCCTCTCGGCCTTGCTCACTACCATCAAAGGAGGCGGGCTGGCTCGACCTAGGGTAAATGGAGGAAGGCCAGTCGACTGACCCGGAGTCGGACTGTCCCTGTAATAAAACCAGGTCGACTGCCAGCCCTGGATCGACTCTGGAAGGTTCATGGGGGGGGGGGGAAGGCACTCCTATTCCTAAGTTGGATCCTGAGCCCGCCGCACGCCTGAAGGACGTGCGTCTTGCCGTCACTCAGGTTCACTCTCTTAACGGTCTGGGAGCGGCAGGTGAAGATATGCTTGAACAATTCCCAGTGCGGTCGGCAACCGAGGAAGTTCTCGCACATGGAGACGAAAGCGGAGAGAAAGGCGATGGAGTTGGGCGTGAAATAATGCAGCTGGGCACCGAAGAAGATCAGAAATGCGCGGAAGAAAGGGGGCGAGGGAGTTGAAAAACCTCGGTCGACGTGGGTGGCGTGGAGTACACACTCACCCTCCCGCGGCTGAGGCTCGAGCTCTCCTCCCGGCGCCCGCCAGGAGCCGCCGGCGACCAGCCCCTCCTCCTCCAGCTCTTCCAGATCCTCCACCACGACGGTGGACCGGATCCAATCCCCCTGGATCCATCCAGCAGGGAGCCCGGACCTCGACGATGATTCGACCCGGCCGGCTCGCCGCCCCTTCCCCGACGCCACCTTCTTGGAGCGCTCCATGGCCGCAGTATTGTCCTTAACCATGGCTCGCGTGACGGCGGTTGCGGCGGAGAGAAGCTGGGAGGATTGGGGGCGCGGCGGAGAAGCAAAGACGCTGCGAAGAAGACAAGGCGAACGGGGGAAAGCTGGGCGCACAGTACCCCCCATAGCGGACTCAGCGCGCTTTTATAACGATTCGGTCGAGTGGCTGACCGGTGGCCCCGGGCGATCTTATCCGATCCCGTAACAGGCGCTGACGCGATACGTGGCAAAAAAGGGGGCGCGGGAATCGAGGCATTCGAACCGCACCCCTTCGATTGATGCGGCACGCCCCGTCCCGCGTGCTTCCCCAAATTTCGAAAGCCCCACAGAATCCGGCGGACAGAAGGCAACCGATTCCGTCAAAACAGCACACGCTCATGGCGCCCGATGCCTGGCGCAAAACTCAGTCGACGTAAGACACCCAGTCGACGCAAGACGTCCAGTCGATGCAGAGGCAACTAATTCACCAATGGCTTCAGAATCGATCGGGGCAACCAAGACACAACTGAGGAGACCTGCCCGAGCCACAAGCTCCAAAACAACATGCCCCGAGGACGTCGAGTCGGGACCAGAGCTTCCCTCAGCATCCCCTTGCTCAAGCCCCGATCCATTCGGGGGCTACTGACGAGGTTACAGACCTAGGGTAGGGTCATAGGCCTGACCTAAAGGCCCCTCCCAAGGTCACTATCCTAGGAGATCAAAAGACAAGACCTACGACGTTGGAGACAGTCGACTGAGACGGTCCAAGGCGACACTTCACTCGACTGACTCACGTACCCAGGACGACTCAACTCCACTTGACTGGATCAAGCACTCGACCCCCAAAGACTAAACGTTTCTCAGAACAGCAACGGTCATATATTTACTCACTGTAGTAAACACCATAACTACCCTTTACTGCAGGCGTTATCAGTAACGCTTGCCTTAATGTACCTTTAAGCCCTTGGTAACGTGGAGCATGGCTGGGGTCTTGGCATACTATATAAGCCACCCCCTCCTCCAGAACAAGGGTTCGCACCTCTGTAACACATACATACACACATCAGTCGACCAAGCCTCCGGGCAACGAGACGTAGGGCTTTTACTTCCTCCGAGAAGGGCCTGAACTCGCTAAACACTCTATGTACAACCTCTCCATAGCTAGAACCTTGCCTCTCCATTCGTACCCCCTTCCCTCACTGTCAGACTTAGAACCACGACAGAGGCACTTCCTTGCTGCGGCCGTGGACCCAACTGTCAGCCTCTCCATGTACAGTCCACGTCCGATGAAGCTGTTCCTTGACCACGTTGACCACGCTGCGCCGAGAGCACCAGGGTGGTGTACGACGGCGAGGCCTAGGAAGGGGACGACGCGGAGATGGGGAAGACGCGGCAGTGGATTCCCACGCGTAGAGGAGTACGAGGGTTCACTGGTTCGTTGCGGTGTGAGGCTGTCGTCGCCGCAGAATAACAGGGGGTCTGGGTGAGTAGAGGGATGGCCTGGCCAGTGGTGGGAATAGTAGGGGGCGGTGACTCCTCCGCGGCAGCACAGCTGGCCACGGGAAGCAGGAGCATGCGGCACGACCGGCGCTGCTTTGGGCGGCTCGAGCAACAAGACCAGAGGTTGAAGAAGCACTATGGTCGTTGGATGGACATTGTACGGTCACTGGAGCTAGAATCGTTCATATTGACTAAGTTGACAAAGCACAACGTCCCCATCAACTTAGTAGGCCCACAAGTCTGCCTCCCACCAAGCTGGGTCCCAACCAGCAGGGGGAGTATTCATTTTTTGTGCGTAATAAGGAGGCACTTCCGGTGGGTCCGAGCTGATAGCGGGGGGAATGATTTTTCGCGCAATAAGGTGGCCTGTCCGGTGGGTCCTAGCAGTCAGGGGGAACGTTTTTTCGCCAAATACGGTGGCCCGTCCGGTGGGTCCCTGCTGTCCGGTGGAGGAATAATTATTTTTCGCGTAATAAGCAGGCACTTCCTTGCGGCTGCCGTGGACCCAGCTGTCAGCCTCTCCACATACAGTACTCTTCCGATGGAAGTCGTTCCTTGACCACATTGACCATGCCGCGCCAAGGACACCAGGGCAGTGGACGACGGCGAGGCCTAGGAAGGGGACGGCGCGGAGCCGGGGAAGACGCGACAGTGGAAGCCCGCGGGGAGAGGAGTACGAGGGTTCACTGGTTCGGCTGCGGTGTGAGGCTGCCATCGCCGTAGGGCCTGGCCAGTGGTGGTAATAGTAGGGGGCGCCGAGGCCTCCGCGGCATCGCAGCCGGCCATGGGAAGCAGGAGCACGAGGCACGACCGGTGCTGGTTCGGGCGGCTGGAGCAAGAAGACCAGATGTAGAAGAAGCACTACGGCCGTTGGATGGACATCGTACGGTCAATAGAGCTAGAATCGTGCATATTGACTAAGTTGACAAAGCCCTCCGTCCCCGTCAACTTAGTAGGCCCACAAGTTAGCCTCCCACTATACTGGGTCCCAGCTAGCAGGGGGAGTATTCATTATTTTGTGCGTAATAAGGAGGCACTTCTGATGGGTCTGAGCTGACAGCGGGG
>LR738713.1:816192120-816286578 GCA_902687465.1 Secale cereale | reverse complement strand
GCTCAATATGATGGCCCGTTCGGTGGGACCCAGCAGTCAGGGGGGAAACGTTTTTTCGCCAAATACGGTGGCCTATCCGGTGGGTCCCTGCTATCAGGTGGAGGAATAATTATTTTCCGCGTAATAAGGAGGCACTTCCTTGCAGCTGCCGTGGACCCATCTATCAGCCTCTCCACGTACAGTACTCTTCCGATGGAAGTCGTTCCTTGACCACGTTGACCACGCCGCGCTGAGAGCACCAGGGTGGTGGCCTACGTCAAGGCCTAGGAAGGGGATGACACGGAGCCGGGGAAGACGCGGCAGTGGAAGCCTGCGCGGAGAGGAGTACGAGGGTTCACTCGTTCGGCTGCGGTGTGAGGCTGTCGTCTCCGCAGGGCCTGGCCAGCGGTGGGAATAGTAGGGGGCGGTGAGGCCTCCGCGGCAGCACAGCCGGCCACGGGAGGCAGGAGCTTTCGGCACGACCTGCGCTGCTTTGGGCGGCTGTAGCAAGAAGACCAGAGGTTGAAGAAGCACTACGATCGTTGGATGGACATCGTACGATCACTTGAGCTAGAATCGTTTATATTGACTAAGTTGACCAAGTACTCCGTCCCTGTCAACTTAGTAGGCCCACAAGTCAGCCACCCACCAAGGTGGGTCCCAACTAGCAGGGGGAGTATTCATTATTTTTGTGCGTAATAAGGAGGCATTTCCTGTGGGTCCGAGCCGGAAGCGGGGGGAACGTTTTTTCGCGTAATACGGTGACCCGTCCGGTGGGTCCCAGCAGTTAGGGGGAAACATTTTTTTCGCAAAATACGGTGGCCCGTCCGGTGGGACCCCGCTGTCAGGTGGAGTAATAATTATTTTGCGCGTAATAAGGAGGCACTTCCTTGCTATGGCCGTGGACCCAACTGTCAGCCTCTCCACGTACAGTCCATGTCCGATGGAAGCCGTTCCTTGACCGGTCGATCACGCCGAGCCGAGAGGACCAGGGTGGTGGACGACGGCAAGGCCTGGGAAGGGGACGACGCAGAGCCGGGGAAGAAGCGGCAGTGGATGCCCACGCGTGGAGTATGAGGGTTCACTGGTTCGCTATGGCGTGAGGCTGTCGTCGCCGCAGAATAACAAGGGGTGTGGGTGAGTAGAGGGATGGCCTGGCCAGCGGTGGGAGTAGTAGGGGGCGGTGAGGCCTCCACGGCATCGCAGCGGGCCATGGGAGGCAGGAGCACGAGGCACGACCAGCGCTGGTTTGGGCGGCTGGAGAATGAAGACCAGAGGTTGAAGAAGCACTACGGCCGTTGGATGGACATTGTACGGTCAATGGAGATAGAATCGTGCATATTGACTAAGTTGACAAAGCCTCCGTCCCCGTCAACTTAGTAGGCCCACAAGTCAGCATCCCACTATACAGGGTCCCAGCTAGTAGCGCAATTATTCATTTTTTGTGCGTAATAAGAAGGCACTTCCGGTGGGTCCGAGCTGACAGCGGGGGGAACGTTTTTTCACAAAATACAGTGGCCCGTCCGGTGGGTCCCAGCAGTCAGGGGGAAACATTTTTTCGCCAAATGCGGTGGCCCGTACGGTGGGTCCCCGCTGTCAGGTGGAGGAATAATTATTTTTCGCGTAATAAGGAGGCACTTCCTTGCGGCTACCGTGGACCCAGCTATCAGCCTCTCCACGACAGTACTCTTCCGATGGAAGTCGTTCCTTGACCATGTTGACCATGCCACGCCGAGAGCACCAGGGCAGTGGACGACGGCGAGGCCTAGGAAGGGGACGACGTGGGGCCGGGGAAGCCGCGGCAGTGGATGCCCACGCAGAGAGGAGTATGAGGGTTCGCTGGTTCGGTTGCGGTGTGAGGCTGCCGTCGCCGTAGAATAACAGGGGGTGTGAGTGAGTACAGGGATGCCCTGGCTAGCTGCGGGAGCAGGCGGTCCCGCCGGCGCTGGATTTGGCGGCTGGAGCAAGAAGATCAGAGATTGAAGAAACACGACGGCCGTTGGATTGACATCCAACGGTTACGTCTGCTAGAATCGTTTGTTGACATATATAATAACTAAAAAATCTTGCATACGCGTCAACTTAATAGGCCCATAAGTCAGACCATTCCATCTTTTTTAATAATTTATATATATAGCTCATTGCGACTTCTTATGCAATTTATTGCAGTCCGTTTTTTTGGTTGGCCAGGGCCAATTTCGCATATTTCTGTGGGTTCCAAACTATTTTTAATATCGAAATGTCGAGCTAGATTTAAAGTACTGTGAAGATATATTTAAATTAGGTTAATGGCGCCCAGTGAAATAGGAATCTGAAAATGTGAAAAAATTCAGAAATTATAAAGTAATTGCCAATTTGGCATCTGTTTTTATATTTACAGCCAATTTCATATTACTTTCAAGATTTACAGGCGTCTTGAAAGAGTTGCAGCCCAGCAGGGCGTAGAAAAATAAATAGGCCTGGATTGGGTATTGATACGTCCATTTTGCATCATGCTTATAAGTTGATATTTATTGCATTATGGGCTGTTCATACATGTTTTGTCACAATACTTATGCCTTTTCTCTCTTATTTTACAAGGTTTACATGAAGAGGGAGAATGCCGGCAGCTGGAATTCTGGGCTGGAAAAGGAGCAAACTCTGGAAACCTATTCGGCACAACTCCAAAAGCCCTGAAACTCCACAGAACATCGTTTCGGAAAATATAAAAAATATCTCGTGAAAGAAGCCCACGAGAGGGGCCACCAGCTGGCCTCGAGGGTGGGCGGGCACGCCCCCTTCCCAAGGCGCGCCCCCTACCTCGTGGGCCAGCCGGCAGGCCCCCGGTGCCCATTGATGGCTTCTCGCCCCTCGTTGGTTACCCCAAGTGGAAGGTTTGAGATGCAGTGTAGCGGAAGTTTTCCCTTGGCAATACCAAGGATCGATTTCCCTGAGACTCCCAGTTTCAACAAGAAGGTGTCAACTGCTAATGGCGCCAGATATATTAGCAATCAACGTGGACCTGCACACAGATACAAATAACTTTGCTCCCAACGAGTACAGAGAGGTTGTCAATCTCTCCGGCCTTGTAGTTTACAAAGGATCAAACGCAAGTGATAATAGTGATAGGTAATGCTGCAATAGTAAGTAAAAAGCGTAAAGTAAATAGCGGATGTGATCAAAGATGGTAATATGGACCGGAGTCTCATGATGTTCACTAGTGATGTCTCTCTCCCAAAAGACGATAAAACAGCTATGTGAGGTAAACGAATTACAGCTGGGAAATTGACAGGACCATGTGCGCAAACCAATGCTGACTAAGTTGCAAGAAAGGTAGAGGTTCAAAGCATGGGCGGAACGCCGAGGTAAGTAGACCGAAATCCATCTGCATCTACTACTAATCATCCACCTTGAGATATCTATCCAGAACATCTCGCTGGTATTAAGTTGCGAGTCCCACCCATAGTGTAAACTCAAAGCAACAGACAACTGCATTAAAAGAACTTTGCGTAAAGTAAACAATCCTTGCACCCGCGGGCACAAGCACCGTTGTTTTCCCCCTTGTGGCAACAGCACATCCCCTAGACTCATGTTTCTGTCACTCAAGCTAGTCATCGAGGGGCATGAACCCACAATCAAGCATAACGTTCCCTCTTGGAGTCACTACCTACTACTTGGCCAAAGCAATAAATAACAACGGAGAACATGCAAGAATTACTTACGAACATAAATATAAAAGAGGTGAATCAAATATATTACTCAAACACAATCTGAACATAATCTCATAATCCATCGGATCCCAGCAAACTCATCATAGCAACAGCATAAGGATTACATATGTGCCTCGATCATGTAGGGCAGCTCACGAGGACTAATTAGTGAAGCACAAGAACGGGAGGAGAACATCACATAGCTACTGGTCATGGACCCATGGTCCAAGGGAGACTACTCACAACTCATCCGGGAGGCGTCCATGGTGGTGGAGAAGCTCCCGGTGGTGATCCTCCCCTCCGGCAGGGTGCCGGGAAGGGTTCTCCTGGTGCTCTCGATCTTGGAAGCGGCGGCGACGGCGGAACAGAGATGAGATCGCGAAAAAGGATTTCCGTCTTGAGGGTTTTGGGAGACGGTCTAAATATATGCCAAAGGGGGGCACCAGACGAGGCTCGGGGGCCCAGGCGCCCCCCCGGCGCGGCCCAGTGGGGGGGGGGGCCGCCACCAGGGCGCCTGGAGCCCTGGTGGCCCCCCCCGGCTGTACTTCGGCTACCGGGAACCTTCTGGAACGCTGATTTTTTATATAATTTTTCCGGTATTTTTCTGACAGTTCTCGTAATGGGTAAACCTGAAATACAAAAACAGCCGAAAACAGGAACTGGCACTGGGGTGCACTGAGTTAATAGGTTAGTCCAAATATGATCAAAAGTGTATGGAAGTGTATAAATATCATAGCAATATCACCCAAAAGAGGCATGGAGCAAGCAGAAATTATAGATACGTTTTGGACGTATCACCCATCTTCTCCTATATGATGTGTTTTGACCTGGAAAAACTCATAAGGAGGCTTTCGGGACCAGACGCCGCTGTCTCGAGGCGGAACCGAGGCGGAAACCAATCTAGGGCTCCGACAGAGCTCTTCTGCCGGGGGTACTTCCCTCCGGGAGAGTGAAATCATCACCGCCGTCATCACCAACAACTCTCCCATCTTGGGGAGGGCTATCTTCATCAACATCTTCACCAACACCATGTCCTCCCAAACCCTAGTTCATCTCTTGTATCCAATCTTTGTACCCAAACCTCAGATTGGTACCTGTGGGTTGCTAGTAGTGTTGATCACTCCTTGTAGTTGATGCTAGTTGGTTTAATTGGTGGAAGATCATATGTTTAGGTCCATTATGCATATTTATATCCCTCTGACCTTCAACAATATAATGTATTGCGACTAGTTACTTTTGTTCCCGAGGACATGGGAGAAGTCTTCCTATTAGTAGTTATGTGAGTTTGGTCTTCGTTCGATATTTTAATGAGATGTATGTTGTCTATCCTCTAGTGGTGTCATGTGAATGGTGACTACATGACACTTCACCATTATTTGGGCCTAGAGGAAGGCATTGGGAAGTAATAAGTGGATGATGGGTTGCTAGAGTGACAGAAGCTTAAACCCTAGTTTATGTGTTGCTTCGTAAGGGGCTGATTTGGATCCCTATGTTTCAGGCTATGGTTAGGTTTACCTTAATACTTCTTTTGTAGTTGCGGATGCTTGTGCTACCTCTTAAGCTTGCGTTGTATTCCCTCGAAGAGGAAAGGGAGATGCAACACAGTAGCGTAAGTATTTCCCTCAGTTTTTGAGAACCAAGGTATCAATCCAGTAGGAGACCACGCGCGAGTCCCTCGCACTTGCACTACTAATAAGAACTTCGCAGCCAACGCGATAAGGGGTTCTCAATCCCTTTATGGTCACTTATGGGAGTGAGATCTGATAGAGATGATAATTATATTTTTGGTATTTTTAGTTTAATAAAACAGCAAATAAAAGCGGTAAAGGTAAAGTAGATGTAGATTGATATGTTGAGAATAGACCCGAGGGCCATAGTTTTCTCTAGTGCCTTCTCTCAAGATAGCGGTATTCTACGGCGGGTAAACAAATTACTATCAAGCAATTGATAGAAAAGCAAATAATAATGAGACTATCTAGGCATGATCATTGTATATAGGCATCACGTCCGAGACAAGTAGACCGACTCCTGCCTGCATCTACTACTATTACTCCACACATCGACCGCTATCCAGCATGCATCTAGTGTATTGAGTTCATACGAACAGAGTAACGCCTTAAGCAAGATGACATGATGTAGAGGGATAAACTCAAGCAATATGATGTAAACCCCATCTTTTTATCCTCGATGGCAACAATACAATACGTGCCTTGCTGCCCCTACTGTCACTGGGAAAGGACACCGCAAGATTGAACCCAAAGCCAAGCACTTCTCCCATTGCAAGAACTGCAGATCTAGTAGGCCAAACCAAACCAATAATTCGAAGAGACTTGCATGGATATTATGAGCACACATAAAAAGTTCAGCGAAGAACCAAATATCTTTCATAGATAACCTTGATCATAAACT
This sequence comes from Secale cereale, assembly GCA_902687465.1. Lineage (NCBI taxonomy): Eukaryota > Viridiplantae > Streptophyta > Magnoliopsida > Poales > Poaceae > Secale > Secale cereale. Next base: position 816,280,501 of record LR738713.1, on the reverse strand, counting down.
CACAATTCATCGGATCTCGACAAACGCACCGCAAAAAGAGATTACATCGAATAGATGTCCTTGAAGACCGAGGAGAACTTTGTATTGAGATCCAGAGAGAGAGAAGAAGCCATCTAGAGACTAGCTATGGACCCGAAGGTCTGTGGTAAACTTCTCACAATACATGGTTAGGGCGATGATGATGATGAAGGCCTCCGTGATGGATCCCCCTCCCGGAACAGGCTCCAAGATGGGATCTCCACGCGAACAGAAGCTACGGCGGTGGAATTACTGTTTTCCCTCCGCGTATGGAGTTTTTGTGGTACGTAGGTATATATAGGAAGAAGGAGGGCACCGGGGGCCACACGGGCCAGCCTCGAGGCAGGGGGTGCGCCCTGGGAAGGGGGGCGCGCCCCCACCCTCGAGGGCAGGCCCACTGTCCCCGGACTTGTTCCTAACGTTTCCCGTGCGTGATCTTCTCCAAAAATATCTCTCGCGAAGGTTTCATTCCGTTTGGACTCCATTTGATATTCCTTTTATGCAAAACCCTGAAATAGGCAAAAAACTACAATCTGGACTGGGCCTCTGTGTTAGTAGGTTAGTCCCAAAAATGATATAAAAGTGAATGATAAAGCCCATTAAACATCCAAGACTTCATAAATAATAGCATGGAACAATAAAAAATTGTAGATACGTTGGAGACGTATCAAGCATCCCCAAGCTTAATTCCTACTCGTCCTCGAGTAGGTAAATGATAAAGAAAGAATTTTTGATGTGGAATGCTAACCAATATAGTGTTTCAATGTAATTCTCTTAATTGTGGCATGAATGTTCAGATATGAAAGATTCAAGACAAAAGTCTATATTGACATAAGAAATAACAATACTTCAAGCAATACTAGCAAAGCAATCATGTCTTCTCAAAATACTATGGCTAAAGAAATTTATCCCTACAAAATCATATAGTGTTGGCTATGCTCCCTCGTTATCACACTAAATATTCATATCATGCACAACCCCGATTTCAGCCAAGCATTTGTTTTCATACTCTATCTTTTCAAACCTTTCAACTTTCACGCAATACATGAGCGTGAGCAATGGATATAGAACTATGGGTGGAATAGAGGTGGTTGTGGAGAAGACAAAAAGGAGGGAGATAGTCTCACATCGACTAGGCGTATCAACGGGCTATGGAGATGCCCATTAATAGATATCAATGTGAGTGAGTAGGGATTGCCATGCAACGGATGCACTAGAGCTAAATATGAATGAAAGCTCAACAAAAGAAACTAGTGGGTGTGCATCGAACTTTCTTGCTCACGAAGACCTAGGGCATTTGAGGAAGCCCATCGTTGGAATATACAAGCCAAGTTCTATAATGAAAATTCCCACTAGTATATGGAAGTGACTAAGCATGAGACTCTCTACAATGAAAAACATGGTGCTACTTTGAAGCAAAAGTGTGGAAAAAGATAGTAGCAATTGTCCCTTTTTCTTTTCTTTTTCTTTTCACTTTTTTTTCTTTTTTTGGGTGTTTCTTTTTTTTCTTTGGCCTTTTTTTTGCGGAGGGGCTTTATAGATTTTGCCTTTCCTCCCATGGGACAATGCTCTCATAATGATGATCATCACACTTTCATTACAACACAAAATTATAACTCGATACTACAAAAACAAAGTATGACTCTATATGAATGCCTCCGGCGGTGTACCGGTATGTGCAATGAAACAAGAGTGACATGTATGATAATTATGCATGGTGGCTTTGCCACAAATACGATGTCAACAACATGATCATGCGTGGTAATATGACAATATGATGCGTGTCATATAAATGGTACAGTGGAAAGTTGCATGGCAATATATCTCGGAATGGCTATGGAAATGCAATGATAGGTAGGTATGGTGGCTATTTTGAGGAACAATATGGTGGCTATTTTGAGGAAGGATATATAGTGGGTTTATGGCTCCGACGAAAGTTGCGCGGTACAAGAGAGGCTAGCAATGGTGGAAGGGTGAGAGTGCGTATAATCCATGGACTCAACATTAGTCATAAGAACTCATATACTTATTGCAAAAATTTACGACACATCAAAACAAAGCAATCAACGCATGCTCCTAGGGCGGAGGTTGGTAGGAGTTAACCATCGGGCGCCCCCGACCTCCACACAAAGGTTGGCACTCTACAAATACCTCATGCTTTAACTTAGTCACACAACGGTTCACCATACGTGCATGCTACGGGAATCACTAATATTAACACAAGTATTTCTCAATTTCATAATAACTCCACTAGCATGACTCTAATATTACTATCCTCATGTCTTAAAACAATTATCAAGCATCCAACATCTCTTTCTATTCAATGCACTTGGTGTGATTTTTTTTACTACATTGACATTAGATGTTTATCATGTGAAGACTATCTTCTTTAGCCTAAACACTTTACCATGATGTTTTAATAGACTCTCAAATAGATATAAGTGAAGCATGAGAGTTCAACAATTTCTACAAAATATTACCACCACCATGCTCTAAAAGATATAAGTGAAGCACTAGAGCAAAAACTATTCAACTCAAAAGATATAAGTGATGCACTTGGAGTGTTTAAAAATTTCTAGGCCATGTTTTACTCTCTCAAATAGGTGTGTCCAGCAAGGATGATTGTGGCAAACTAACAAGCCAAGACTCAAATTATACAAGACGGTCCAAGCAAAACACATAGCATGTTGCGAATAAAAATATAGCTCCAAGTATAGTTACCGATGGATGAAGACGAAAGAGGGGATGCCTTCCCGGGGCATCCCCAAGCTTAGGGTTTTGATTATCTTGAATTTACTTGGGTGCCTTGGGCATACCCAAGCTTAGGCCTTTGCTACTCCTTGTTCCATAGTCCATCAAATCAATACTCAAAACTTGAAAACTTCACAACACAAAACTTAGACAAAAATTCTCGTGAGCTCCGTTAGTAAGAGAAAGCAAACCACTACTCAAAGGTACAGCAATGAATTCATTCTTTGTTTATATTGGTGTTAAACCTACTGTAATCCAAGTTCTCTATGGTTCATATCCTCCAATATTACTCATAGATGCATCGGAATAAGCAAACAACACACGAAAAACAGAATCTGTCAAAAACAGATCAGTCTGTAGTAATCTGCAGGGTTCGCCTACTTCTGGAACTCCAAAAAATTCAAACTAAATTGGTAAATTTGCGAAATTTGTCTACCAATCAGCATAAAAAATAATCAAATAAAAATCACGCTTCAGTAAAATCCCACGACTACTTTAGCGAGCACTAACAATTCTGTTTTTCACAGCAAGATTATCTAAACTTCACAGAAGACTTACCAAAGGTTCTACTTGGCACAAACACTAAACAAAACATGAAACCACACCTAATCATAGTATAGATGAAATATTTATTACCTAACAGGAACAAAAGCAAAAAACATAAACTTGGGTTGCCTCCCAACAAGCGCTATCGTTTTACGCCCCTAGCTAGGCACGATACAAGATATGTCTAGGTATTGCCATCTTTGGAAGGCAATCCATAAGTGGCTCTCATGATAGATTCATATGGTAATTTGATTTTATTTCTACGAAATTGTTCCATGCCTTTCCTTAGAGGAAATTGGAATCTAATATTTCCTTCCTTCATATCAATAATTGCACCAATCGTTCTAAGGAAAGGTCTACCAAGAATAATAGGACATGAAGGATTGCAATCTATATCAAGAACAATGAAATCTACGGGCAAATAATTCCTATTGGCAACAATAAGAACATCATTAATTCTTCCCATAGGTTTCTTAATAGTGGAATCTGCAAGATACAAATTTAAAGAACAATCATCAAGCTCATGGAACCCTAGCAAATCACACAAAGTTTTTGGGATAGTGGAGACACTTGCACCCAAATCACACAAAACATAGCATTCATGATCTTTTATTTTTATTTTTATAGTAGCTTCCCACTCATCATAAAGCTTTCTAGGTATAGAAACTTCCAACTCAAGTTTTTCTTCATAAGATTGCATCAAAGCATCAACTATGTGTTTAGTGAAAGCTATATTTTGACTATAAGCATGAGGAGAATTTAGCACGGATTGCAACAAGTAAATACACTAAATCAAAGAGCAAATATCATAATTGAATCCCTTGAAATCCAAAGTAGTGGGTTCATCACTATGAAAAGTTTTAATCTCTTCGTTCCCACTTTTAGCAATTTTAGCATCAAGATCTAAAAACTCTGAATCATTGGGACACCTTAAAGCGGAATCATCTCCAATCCTATTCTCATCAAGATTAATATTACAAAACAAGTATCTAATAGGAGACACATCAATAACTTTCAGATCTTCATCTTTATTTTCACGATAACTAGAAGAACACGATTTAATATAATCTTCTCTTTTAGCGCGCATTCTAGCGGTTCTTTCTTTGCATTCATCAATGGAAATTCTCATGGCTTTGAGAGACTCATTGATATCATGATTAGGTGGGATAGATCTAAGTTTCAAAGAATCAACATCAAGAGTAATTCTATCCACACTTCTAGCCAATTCATCAACCTTAAGCAATTTCTCTTCAAGCATAGCATTGAAATTCTTTTGCGAGATCATAAACTCTTTACACTGTTTCAAATTCAGAAGGTATCTTTCAAAAAGAGTTGTTGTAGGAACACCAAAATTATTATAGGAATTACTAGGAAAAGGCCTAGGATTAAAATTACCTCTATAAGCATTGTTACCAAAATTATTCCTACCAACCAAATTCACATCCAAATATTCAATGTTATTCTCAATCAAAGTGGACAAAGGCATATCATTAGGATCAGAAGAAGCATTCTTAGCAGCAAACAATTTCATAAGTTCATCCATCTTTCCACTCAAAACACTAATTTCTTCGATAGCATGCAGTTTTTTACTAGTAGATCTTTCGGTGTGCCATTGAGAATAAGTAACCATAACATTATCTAGGAGTTTGGTAGCTTCTCCTAAGGTAGTTTAAATGAAAGTGCCTCCGGCGGCCGAATCTAAAAGATTTCTAGAAGCAAAATTCAAGCTAGCATAAAAGTTCTGAATAATCATCCATAGGTTCAAACCATGTGTAGGGCAATTACGTATCATCAATTTCATTCTCTCCCAAGCTTGTGCAACATGCTCATGATCTAGTTGCTTAAAATTCATAATATCGTTTCTAAGAGAGATGATCTTAGCAGGAGGGAAATACTTAGAGATAAAAGCATCTTTGCACTTATTCCACGAATCAATACTATTTCTAGGCAAAGAGGAAAACCAAGTTTTAGCACGATCTCTAAGCGAAAATGGAAATAACTTCAATTTAACAATATCGTTATCCGTATCCCTTTTCTTTTGCATATCACACAAATCAACAAAGTTGTTTAGATGGGTAGCGGCATCTTCACTAGGAAGGCCGGAGAATTGATCTTTCATGACAAGATTCAACAAAGCAGCATTGATCTCACAAGATTCAACAAGATTCAGCATCGGTAATAGGAGCAATCGGAGTGCTAATAAAGTCATTGTTGTTGGTATTGGAGAAGTCACACAATTTGGTGTTGTTCTGAGCCATAGTGACAAGCAAACAATCCAACACACACAAGCGAACAAGAAGCAAGCGAACGAAAAACACATGGCGGAAGAAGGGCAAATAAAACGGCAAGGGTGAAGTGGGGGAGAGGAAAACGAGAGGCAAATAAATGTAATGCGAAGGATAAGGGTTTGTGGTAGGTACTTGGTATGTGACTTTTGCGTAAGCCTCCCCGGCAACGGCGCCATAAATTCTTCTTGCTACCTCTTGAGCTTGCGTTGTATTCCCTCGAAGAGGAAAGGGAGATGCAGCACAGTAGCGTAAGTATTTCCCTTGGTTTTTGAGAACCAAGGTATCGATCCAGTAGGAGACCACGCGCGAGTCCCTCGCACCTGCACAAACTAATAAGAACTTTGCAGCCAATGCGATAAGGGGTTGTCAATCCCTTTACGGTCACTTACGAGAGTGAGATCTGATAGCGATGATAATTATATTTTTGGTATTTTAGTTTAATAAAACAGCTAATAAAAGCGGTAAAGGTAAAGTAGATGTAGATTGATATGTTGAGAATAGACATGGGGGCCATAGTTTTCTCTAGTGGCTTCTCTCATGATAGCGGTATTCTACGGCGGGTAAACAAACTACTGTCGAGCAATTGATAGAAAAGCGAATAATTATGAGACTATCTAGGCATGATCATTGTATATAGGCATCACGTCTGAGACAAGTAGACCGACTCCTGCCTGCATCTACTACTATTACTCCACACATCGACTGCTATCCAGCATGCATCTAGTGTATTGAGTTCATACAAACAGAGTAACGCCTTAAGCAAGATGACATGATGTAGAGGGATAAACTCAAGCAATATGATGTAAACCCCATCTTTTTATCCTCGATGGCATCAATACAATATGTGACTTGCCGCCCCTACTGTCACTGGGAAAGGACACCGCAAGATTGAACCCAAAGCCAAGCACTTCTCCCATTGCAAGAACTATAGATCTAGTAGGCCAAACCAAACCAATAATTCAAAAAGGCTTGCAAGGATATTATGAGCACACATAAAAAGTTCAGAGAAGAACCAAATATCTTTCATAGATAACCTTGATCATAAACTCACAATTCATCGGATCTCGACAAACACACCGACAAAAGAGATTACATCGAATAGATCTCCTTGAAGACCGAGGAGAACTTTGTAATCAGATCCAGGGAGAGAGAGAAGAAGCCATCTAGATACTAGCTATGGACTCGAAAGTCTGTGGTAAACTTCTCACAACAAAGAGGGCGATGATGATGATGATGATGAAGGCCTCCGTGATGAATCCCCCTCCCGGAATAGGCTCCAAGATGGGATCTCCACGGGAATAGAAGCTACGGCGGTGGAATTAGGGTTTTCTCTCTGCGTATGGAGTTTCTGGGGTACGTAGGTATATATAGGAAGAAGGAGGGCACCAGGGGCCACACGGGCCGGCCTCGAGGCAGGGGGCGCGCCCCCACCCTCGATGGCAGACCCTCTGTCCCCTGACTTGGTCCTGACGTTTCCCGCGCGTGATTTTCTCCAAAAATATCCACTACAAGAAATCTGTTAATACATGACGGATCTTATCCGCAACAAATCAGTACAAAACCATGACAAATGTGCATGCATGACGGATTTGAAATCCTTCATGTATATCGCGTCATAATTTGACTTTGTGCCTTCTATGACAGTATTGTACCGTCATGGGTCTACCCTAGGCCCGCCCAGCCCAAACTAAGCCCGAGCCTTTGTGACAGAAGAAACCGTCATGGAACCACATGACGTGGCAACTTATATGGCTCTGACGTGGCAGCCCAAGGCCCATCAGTTTTTGTTCTATACATTTTCAACAAAATATCTCGGTTTTACATTAAGCCAATTAAAAGTTTTGATTTTGTCCAATTGTTTTTGTTTTTCTTTTTCCCCACATCAGATGGAAATTAGAGTAATGTATTTTCTATCAAATTTTGGAGAAAAATATTCAATTAGGGACATAAATCGACTAGTATAATTTCACATAACAGCCAAAGCTTATTAAAATCAGGCTACTCTTTAGATGACCGGCAATACATATGTACATAGATGTAAAAAAAATTCACATAGGAGCTGAAGCTTATTACAAATCACGCTGCTGTGTGGATGACCCAACAATACATATTTACATAGATGGCTCACTAAGGATTTACAAACATCATTACTGCATCACTTTGCATTTTCTTGCAACCATTCTGAAAAGGAGCCTTAGATTTCTGTGTATTCACTTGCAAAAACCATATACAGCAGTGACCTGCACTAAAGAATCACATAAAAAACAAAGTTAACCACCACGAGGACAAATTTATATATTTGCAAAGAATTATCAGCTAGGCACATATGGATGCTTAGGGTAACTGTACATAAAAATTATGTCTAAACTATTTTAAGAGGACCAAGATGACAAATCTTGAGGCAGTGCATATATCTAACTTTGCATTGTTTCTAATAAATAAAACAAAGGGTGTAAAAAGGTTTCTTTGTACAACTTGTCTTGATGTAGCATTTAGTATGTACCATCCTGAACATGGGGCCATGTATTAGGAACCAGTAATAACTTCATGGCACTAATTTTGAAAGGAAAAGCTATACTTCAGTTACTTAAGTAAACAATAAAAGATCAAAACTACATCAGGAAAAACAAATACAACGGTTGAAGTTTGGAAAAGAAAACACTAAATAACACTTGACTACTAGATGATTCTGAATAGTCAGAAACTTTACAGATTTTGAATCAAATTCTAGGACGGAAGAGTACTTTAATATCAAAACACTAAACAGAACATGATGCCCAGTTAATACCATAACAGAAATCATGTCTCCAAATCCTATTTTAACAGAATGGATATTGCAGTATATAATCATATAAAGCGAACAAGTTGACATTGCAGTTTTTCAACAAAAATTGACATCGCAGTTAACATGCTTTGATTGCTCACAATACATCATTTTTAAGGATCTAGAATATGACTAATTATTATATACTTCATTGATTATAATATCCACAAGAAGGACGATTTTGTGCGCCTACCTTGAGAGTTGCAGAAAGAAGGAGCCATGCCCGCCCACCGTGCCCACCACCGACAACCAAATGCAGAATCAAAAGAAATATACTCGCTAGTTTGCGGAACATCAACCATGTAAATAACTCATAATAATAAAACAATAGTACTGTTTATTCATGTAAGACTAGCACTGGAACGAATCAATAAGGGTACAAACTTTACAGTATACATTATTTTTCCAGAGTATTTTGTACCACAGGTCCATCACACAAAAATTCCTAGACTTCTCCCAGAGTCGGCACACTATGTTATCCACTACTAAAGTAGTACTAATTCAGCAAGCAATCAGAGAATGTTTGAAGGAGCACACACATGTAGAAAAACAAACAAGAAAAACATAAGCATATGTACGTCTTCCGTTGCTACAAGTACCCAAGCAAGACCATCATAGGTAAGCACATCGACTCATGCACTTCGGTTATTAGCAGAAGAGAGGATACCATTTAATCAAGCAAATGTTGTATTTACACATTCTTAATTTCTTATCTTCTCTTAAGTGAGAACCTGCATAGATGACAGAACCTACATATATCCCAGTAGCTGAATTCTTTCATATAGTGATACTGAATACTTAAAATTGGGAGGTATACGTTGCCTACTTCCAGTCCATACAGCTACGAGCCTACAACTACAATTTGCTAAAAAACTACATGTACAACAGAGCCTAACAGTTGTGCTGGAGATCAACATGGTCCAATCAAAAGCGTGTACCAATACACAATGTATACAATAAAAAGCATGTACATATAAATAGTACTACATGTATGATAGAGCCTGCCATGTGTGTCTTCTTACGATTTAATACCATACAAAGAAATGAATGTGAACCTCATGGCTTGACAATCGTGAAGGCCATAAGAGAATGATCTTATCATTGTGTAGGCCACTTCAGTAGGGCAATAGCTAGGCCAAGGTGTCGAGGAAGCCAGCACGAGAGGTGGCCCAGGCACTGGTGACCAGTGGCGACTAGGGTTGGCTACTGCCTCCAGCGAGCCGTCGCAAGTCGCATACACCGGCCACTGCACGGCCGCTCCGCTCCGACAAGGCCATCGTCGGGGTTGAGCTCTGTGCCGAATCTGTGCGTGCCCAAGTTGCAGCTGCCATTGCTCCGATGGATTCCGTCGCGGCCGAACTCGCTAGATCAGAACAACAAGTGGGATGGGGGAGGAAGATTTACCACTGGGGTAGGGACTGGAGGATGTATGCGTGAGTCTGGGTAAGAGGGAGGGTGCGGGTGGGGAGATGGAGGAAGGAGGATTCGCCGGATCGGTGGGGCTGCGGAGGAGGTGTGGTGGACGGGATTGAGGAAGAGGGGTAAGGAGGGGATCGAGGAAGAGGGATAAGAAGATGGGGGCGGCGGCGGAGGAAGAAAAAGATCGGGGAAAGGTTTTGGGCGGGCTCAAGTGGGCTTTGGGCGGGCTGCCGGGCTGTACTAGATGGTCCATGACGGTTTTCGAAATTGTCACCAGAAATCTGTCATGAATTAACTGGTTTCTTGTAGTGATCTCTCGCGAAGGTTTCATTCCGTTTGGACTCCGTTTGATATTCCTTTTATGCAAAACCCTGAAATAGGCAAAAAGAAGCAATCTGGACTGGGACTTTGTGTTAGTTGGTTAGTCCCAAAAATGATATAAAAGTCAATGATAAAGCCCATTAAACATCCAAGACTTCCTAAATAATAGCATGGAACAATCAAAAATTACAGATACATTGGAGACGTATCAAGCATCCCCAAGCTTAATTCCTACTCGTCCTCGAGTAGGTAAATGATCAAGAAAGAATTTTTGATGTGGAATGCTAACCAATATAGTTTTTCAATGTAATTCTCTTAATTGTGGCATGAACGTTCAGATCTGAAAGATTCAAGACAAAAGTCTATATTGACATAAGAAATAACAATACTTCAAGCAATACTAGCAAAGCAATCATGTCTTCTCAAAATACTATGGCTAAAGAAAGATATCCCTACAAAATCATATAGTGTTGGCTATGCTCCCTCGTTATCACACTAAATATTCATATCATGCACAACCCCGATTTCAGCCAAGCATTTGTTTTCATACTCTATCTTTTCAACCTTTCAACTTTCACGCAATACATGAGCTTGAGCCATGGATATAACACTATGGGTGGAATAGAGGTGGTTGTGGAGAATACAAAAAGGAGGGAGATAGTCTCACATCGACTAGGCGTATCAACGGGGTATGGAGATGCCCATCAATAGATATCAATGTGAGTGAGTAGGGATTGCCATGCAACGGATGCACTAGAGCTAAATATGAATAAAAGCTCAACAAAAGAAACTAGTGGGTGTGCATCGAACTTGCTTGCTCACGAAGACCTAGGGCATTTGAGGAAGCCCATCTTTGGAATATACAAGCCAAGTTCTATAATGAAAATTCCCACTAGTATATGGAAGTGACTAAGCATGAGACTCTCTACAATGAAAAACATGGTGCTACTTTGAAGCAAAAGTGTGAAAAAAGATAGTAGCAATTGTCCCATTTTCTTTTCTCTTTTTTTTCTTTTTTTTCGGCATTTCTTTTTTTCTTTGGCCTTTTTTTTGCGGAGGGGCTTTATAGATTTAGCCTTTCCTCCCATGGGACAATCATATAATAATGATGATCATCACACTTTCATTACAACACAAAATTACAACTCGATACTACAACAACAAAGTATGACTTTATATGAATGTCTCCGGCGGTGTACCGGTATGTGCAATGAAACAAGAGTGACATGTATGATAAATTATGCATGGTGGCTTTGCCACAAATACGATGTTAACAACATGATCATGCATGGAAATATGACAATATGATGCGTGTCATATAAACGGAACAGTGGAAAGTTGCATGGCAATATATCTCGGAATGGCTATGGAAATGCAATGATAGGTAGGTATGGTGGCTGTTTTGAGGAACAATATGGTGGCTGTTTTGAGGAAGGATATATAGTGGGTTTATGGCACTGGCGAAAGTTGCGCGGAACAAGAGAGGCTAGCAATGGTGGAAGGGTGAGAGTGCGTATAATCCATGGACTCAACATTAGTCATAAGAACTCATATACTTATTGCAAAAATTTACGACTCATCAAAACAAAGCAATCAACGCGCGCCGCCGACCTCCACACAAAGGTTCGCACTCTACAAATACCTCATGGTTTCACTTAGTCACACAACGGTTCACCATACGTGCATGCTACGGGAATCACTAATCTTAACACAAGTATTTTTCAATTTCATAATAACTCCACTAGCATGACTCTAATATCACTATCCTCATGTCTCAAAATAATTATCAATCATCCAACATCTCTTTCTATTCAATGCACTTGGTGTGATTTTTTTACTACATTGACATTAGATGTTTATCATGTGAAGACTATCTTCTTTAGCCTAAACACTTTACCATGATGTTTTAATAGACTCTCAAATAGATATAAGTGAAGCATGAGAGTTCAACAATTTCTACAAAATATTACCACCACCATGCTCTAAAAGATATAAGTGAAGCACTAGAGCAAAAACTATTCAACTCAAAAGATATAAGTGATGCACTTAGAGTGTTTAAAAATTTCTAGGCCATGTTTAACTCTCTCAAATAGGTGTGTCCAGCAAGGATGATTGTGGAAAACTAACAAGCCAAGACTCAAATTATACAAGACGCTCCAAGCAAAACACATAGCATGTTGCGAATAAAAATATAGCTCCAAGTATAGTTACCGATGGATGAAGACGAAAGAGGGGATGCCTTCCCGGGGCATCCCCAAGCTTAGGATTTTGATTATCTTGAATTTACTTGGGTTCCTTGGGCATACCCAAGCTTAGGCCTTTGCTACTCCTTGTTCCATAGTCCATCAAATCAATACTCAAAACTTGAAAACTTCACAACACAAAACTTAGACAAAAATTCTCGTGAGCTCCGTTAGTAAGAGAAAGCAAACCACTACTCAAAGGTACAGAAATGAATTCATTATTTGTTTATATTGGTGTTAAACCTAATATAATCCAAGTTCTCTATGGTTCATATCCTCCAATATTACTCATAGATGCATCGGAATAAGCAAACAACCCACGAAAAACAGAATCGGTCAAAAACAGACCAGTCTGTAGTAATCTGCAGGGTTCGCCTACTTCTGGAACTCCAAACATTTTCAAACTAAATTGGTAAATTTGCGAAATTTGTCTACCAATCAGCATAAAAAATAATCAACTAAAAATCACGCTTCAGTAAAATCCCACGACTACTTTAGCGAGCACTAGCAATTCTGTTTTTCGTAGCAAGATTATATAAACTTCACAGAAGACTTACCAAAGGTTCTACTTGGCACAAACACTAAACAAAACATGAAACCACATCTAATCAGAGGCTATATGAAATATTTATTCCCAAACAGCAACAAAAGCAAAAAAACATAAAATTGGGTTGCCTCCCAACAAGCGCTATCGTTTTACGCCCCTAGCTAGGCACGATACAGGATATGTCTAGGTATTGCCATCTTTGGAAGGCAATCCATAAGTGGCTCTCATGATAGATTCATATGGTAATTTGATTTTATTTCTAGGAAAGTGTTCCATGCCTTTCCTTAGCGGATATTGGAATCTAATATTTCCTTCCTTCATATCAAGAATTGCACCAATCGTTCTAAGGAAAGGTCTACCAAGAATAATAGGACATGAAGGATTGCAATCTATATCAAGAACAATGAAATCTAGGGGCACATAATTACTATTGGCAACAATAAGAACATCATTAGTTCTTCCCATAGGTTTCTTAATAGTGGAATACGCAAGATGCAAATTTAAAGAACAATCATCAAGCTCATGGAACCCTAGCAAATCACACAAAGTTTTTGGGATAGTGGAGACACTTGCACCCAAATCACACAAAACATATCATTCATGATCTTTTATTTTTAGTTTTATAGTAGGTTCCCACTCATCATAAAGCTTTCTAGGTATAGAAACTTCCAACTCAAGTTTTTCTTCATAAGATTGCATCAAAGCATCAACTATGTGTTTAATGAAAGCTTTATTTTGACTATAAGCATGAGGAGAATTTAGCACAGATTGCAACAAGGAAATACAATAAATCAAAGAGCAATTATCATAATTGAATCACTTGAAATCCAAAGTAGTGGGTTCATCACTATGAAAAGTTTTAATCTCTTCGTTCCCACTTTTGGCAATTTTAGCATCAAGATCTAAAAACTCTGAATCATTGGAACACCTTAAAGCAGAATCATCTGCAATCCTATTGTCATCAAGATTAATATTAGAAAACAAGTATCTAATAGGAGACACATCAATAACTTTCAGATCTTCATCTTTATTTTCACGATAACTAGAAGAACACGATTTAATATAATCTTCTCTTTTAGCGCGCATTCTAGCGGTTCTTTCTTTGCATTCATCAATGGAAATTCTCATGGCTTTGAGAGACTCATTGATATCATGCTTAGGTGGGATAGATCTAAGTTTCAAAGAATCAACATCAAGAGTAATTCTATCAACACTTCTAGCCAATCCATCAACCTTAAGCAATTTCTCTTCAAGCATAGCATTGAAATTCTTTTGAGAGATCATAAACTCTTTAACACTAGTTTCAAGTTCAGAAGGCATCTTTCAATAAGAGTATTTGTAGGAATTACCAAAATTATTAGAGGAATTACTAGGAAAAGGCCTAGGATTAAAATTACCTCTATAAGCATTGTTACCAAAATTATTCCTACCAACAAAATTCACATCCAAAGATTCATTGTTATTCTCAATCAAAGTGGACAAAGGCATATCATTAGGATCAGAAGAAGCACTCTTAGCAGCAAACAATTTCATAAGTTCATCCATCTTTCCACTCAAAACACTAATTTCTTTGATAGCATGCACTTTTTTACTAGTAGATCTTTCGGTGTGCCATTGAGAATAATTAACCATAATATTATATAGGAGTTTGGTAGCTTCTCCTAAGGTAGTTTCCATGAAAGTGCCTCCGGTGGCTGAATCTAAAAGATTTCTAGAAGCAAAATTCAAGCCAACATAAAAGTTCTGAATAATCATCCATAGATTCAAACCATGTGTAGGGCAATTACGTATCATAAATTTCATTCTCTCCCAAGCTTGTGCAACATGCTCATAATCTAGTTGCTTAAAATTCATAATATCGTTTCTAAGAGAGATGATCTTAGCAGGAGGGAAATACTTAGAGATAAAAGCATCTTTGCACTTATTCCACGAATCAATACTATTTCTAGGCAAAGAGGAAAACCAAGTTTTAGCACGATGTCGGGACCCCGATCCTAAGTCACACAGGTCTAGCCTGTAACACATCATATCACTTTGCGGCCTCACGCACGGTATCCCCACGGGTGCCACCTTACCTGGCCCGGGACCGTTTGCGCATTTTGGCACACGTATATGATAGTGTCGCTAGCATCCATATGACAGAGAACCCGGGCCGACATGACTAGTTATAAACCAAAAGTGGCACTAAATTACAGGGACAGACATACATGACCCACCAACGAACGTGTCGATCATCAACGTATGAACCCAAGTCATAGCAAGCTACAAGGACTTAAAGGAACAACGCGTGACATTTCCCCTAAGGGACAGACACAGGAACGAAGAAGGACACATGCCGGCCAGCCTAAGTGTTCCGGAGCAGTAGCAAGCTACCAAGGCTCAGTGGAAGCACTAGGAGACATTTCCCTGTAAGGTACGCTACCAAAGGTAAACAACTAGGTGTCGGATCCCACACATAGCAATACACATTACACGTACGCATAACATGCAAGTATGTGCTATACAACAAGGCATCACAACATAACTCAACAACTCATATAGATAAAGGCCCAGAAGAGCCATCATAGCATTTATTACAAACAGAGGTCACATGACCCAACATACAGAGAATACAGGCAACGGAAGCATAACATGTCTGAGTACAGACAACTACAAATGAAATAGGCTGAGAAGCCTGACTATCTACCAGACCCTCCCAAGGGTACAAGATCGTAGCTGAGGTGACAAGCTAAACGTCGAAGTCCACGCGGAACCACTAGCGAGACTGAAGTCTCTCTGCAAAAACATAATTAAGAAAACGTGAGTACAAAGGTACTCAGCAAGACTTACATCAGAACTAGCTACATATGCATCAGTATCAACAAAGGGGTGGTGGTGTTTGACTGCAGCAAGCCAGCTTTGACTCGGTGGCTATCCTAAACTACGACTGCAAGTAGCTCTTTGAGGTGGCGCACACGAGTCCACATATTCACCAATCAATACACCACTATGGATCCGCTTCCGTCTCCTTGCGAGAAGGCCATCCATAGCACTCACGCTTATCTTGCGTGTTTTAGAGTATCCACTTTCACTTGTCTATGAACTGTTATAGGCAACCCAGAAGTCCATTTCCGCGGACACGGCTATTCGAATAGATCATATATAACCCTACAGGGGTGTACTTCTTCACACATGTTTCCACCACTTAGCGTCTGCACACGACATGTGCTCGGCAGACTTCAAGCGAAAGCCGACGTGGGTGTAGACCACGACCTAACCAACCACTCAAGTCTCTCGTCCAGGTTTATCGCCTATTTGGGTTCCATCCGTGGGGAGATCCGGCCGGGGTGTCGCTCACGGCCCCAAACGATGTGTACAGGGTTCCCGCGTCACCAAACGGGCGACCGGTACACCGTGCCACGTAGCTGCCGTGTCACAGCCCACCCCGAGGGTCAGCACTGCGCACGACCTCCAGTAAACTACAAACACCAAAAACTAGTTGCAACTCCTAGACAGAGAACAAGGGCAGTCAATAAGTCGAGCGGGGTCATATTTCAGGGCCCAATGTGTGGTAGTAGCTGTTTCCTGGATCAACCAACACAGAACTCAGTTCCTAAGGACGGCTTCAATGAGACAACCCACCATGTACTCCTACATGGCCTCTCATCGCTACCTTTACCAAATCGTGTTCACACACTTAGCTCACACACATTAGGACATGTTCATCACCACTCTAATTCATCCCCGATGAATCAGACCTGACACAACTCTAAGCAATAGCAGGCATAACCAGAAAGCATCAATGAGTAGGCACAACATGGCTCAAACAACTCCTACTCATACTAGTGGGTTTCAACTATTTACTGTGGCAATGACGGGTCATGCAGTGGAAAGGGGTTCAACTACCGCAGCAGGTAACAATTGAAGCGTTGTTGTCCTAATGCAGTAAAAGAGAGCAAGAGCGAGAGAGTGGGATTGTATCGGAATGCTCAATGGGGTTTTGCTTGCCTGGCACTTCTGAAGATATCAATGAGTCTTCATCGGTGTCATCAATCACATCGTCGGAACACGTCTACTGAAAGGGGATAAACACCGGCAACAGAGAAAGAACACAATCAATGCAATGCGACAATATGATGCATGATCATGACATGGCAATATGCTGTTGATTGAGCTAATGCAACTAGCAACCATATTAAATGAAGTTGGTTTGAACCAAAGATTCAAATTCAAACTCCATATGTGATTATTTAATTGTCATTTAATTGATTTGACCTGAACAGCAGGTTTAACTTGTTCAAACATGCATGAAAATGCCATAAACAGATTCCTCATATTTTTTTGATCATTTTTCATATACAAATTATTTTCATCTGAGCTACGGTTGATTTTATATGATTTTTAGAAGTTTAAAGCATTTTCTGAGAATAAATAAATCATTTAGATTTATATAAATTCCAGAAAAGGCTTTACTGCGTCAGCATGACGTCTGTGTGACGTCAGCAAGTCAACAGGCGGGTCCAGGTCAAACCTGACCAGTAGGGCCCACTGGTCAGTGACACTACTAGCTAACCCTATTAATTAGTGCTAAATTAAACCTAACTAAAGTGTCAGGGGGGTGGCCCACATGTCAGTCTCTCAGGCCTAATTAAGTTTAGTTTTTAAACTAAACTAATTTAACAGGAGCTGGCCCCACCTGTCATTGAGTTAGTGCTTAACTAAGGGCGTGGGGCCCATATGTCAGTGACTAGCCTAACTACTGATTTAATTAACATTTTACTTAATTAAACTAGCTAATTAGGGAAGGGGTGGCCCACGCGTCAGTGACCCAGGGGTGGTCAACCCCCCGGTCAAAAGAGTCAAACCCGCCGGCGATGTGATGCCGGCGAGGCCAAACACGGCGGCGAGCTTCGGAAATCGCCTACAGGGCATGGTTCGAGCCGCGGTTGGGCGCGTTGGAGTGCCCTCGCCGATGCGCGTCGAATAGTGGTGGTCGCCGGGCCTGTGGTGGCCGGAGGCGACGGCTACGAGCTCTGCAGCGGCGGCCGGCGTTCGGGCGTGTGTGGAGACGCGGCTGCGGTGGCCTAGGCGATGCGTGCGTGGCACCTAGCTCATCTACGTGCTGCGGCGAGTGAGATGGACGTGCGTCCGTGATCAAATGGTCACCGGAGCATCACCGGCGGCAAGCACGGCGGCGGTGGGTTTCGGTGATCAGCGGAGCAGCAGCTACGCGGCGCAAACGAAGCGGAGGAGGGAGGGATTCGGCGTAGGGGCTCACAGCGGTGCTAGCGAGCTCGACGGAGAGGTCGGGGACGCTCTGCAGGTCCTTAATCGACGGCGAGGAGCTCCGGCGATCCGAGGAGGGGGGCGACGGCGTGAAGGCGTTGCAGGGCTCCCGGCGATCCATGGCTCAGTGAGGAGGAAAAGGGCGTCGCGGCGATTCTTCTGGACACAACGGAGAGGCGTGGCAGTGGCTCTGGCCGCGGCGAACGACGAGCGGCGGCGGCGGCGTGTTCGGTGGTGCAAGGGGAGAGAGCCAGGGGAGGGAAGAGACACGGGAAGAGAGTGAGAGGGGTCCGGGGGGGTGCGTGGAGACGCCAGAGACGTCCAGGGCGAAGCGGCAAGCAGGAGGTGGCCATCGGTGGCCGTGCGCGTGCTGGCGCGCCGCGGGCACACGCCCTCGTGCCTTCTGACACGAGGTTGAAGGAGGCGGTGCTGGGCTGGGCCTCTACAGGAGTGGGCTGGGCCAACAGTGCTGGGCCGCCAGGCTGGACAGGTAACGGCCCAGGTAGTTCCTCTCTCTCTGTGTTTTCTATTTTAATTACTGTTTTCTATTTTTTTGATATTTGTTTTGGCTTTAGTAAAAATGCCAGAGCATTACCAAAAATCATGAAACTAAGCATGGCTACTGTTTAGAATAAAACCAACAGTAAACATTTTAGTTTATGATTATTTGAGCATTTAAAATAATATATAAAATTTAAATTCCCAAATGCAAATATGGTATGATTTAATTCAAAAATCCAGAATGGTCCTAGAAATATGTGCAACATTTTTGGCAGAGGTTTGTAATCAATCCAAAATGATGAACTTTTCCAAAGGGCATTTTGGGTTCATTGAAAAAGATTTTAATTTGACCCTAGTTGAATTCATTTAGTGCTAGGGTTTGAACATCCCAATTTCCAGTTTCTGAGAAATTTAAACATGATGACATGATGATCAGGCAAAGGCCACAGGGGTTGATCTAGGGATATGACAACTCACCCCCACTAAAACAAGAATCTCGTCCCGAGATTCAGGACGTGAGATAAGAAATCAGAGGGGACACTAACTAACACAATCTTCATGATCCAAGTGCCCTTCATATGAATGTTGATTGCTAGCATCATGTTGATCCTAACATCCTTGATTACCAGATCTTTGTCCAACACAGTGATAACAGAAGAAACTCTACAGTAATCTATCTTGCCAAAGATCGAGCAACTCAGATCAACTCATGGAGTGAGACGTTGAAACAGCTCTTGAGCCGAGATACAAAACACACATCCAAAGGGATGGAGTGAAACAAACGATGAAGGTTCACTTGGTAGGCAATAATTCCACACCTAAGAGGATGGTGATCGAGGTCACCAGACGGGGCACCTTAGTGAAGGTGACTCATAGAGTTATTCCCTTAAGTGGCAAAAAGAATTACTTTTGATATAGAGATCATTGAAACTCTCTATACCAGCCGGAGGCAAATCACATCCGATCGTTTGACGGAGTTCGAAAGAATGACATTCTCGGGCCAGAATGGATGATGTGGACTACCTTGTAAAGGACAATGCCAAGGGATGATTTGCTTATCATCGGAAATGAATGGGACCCATGGTAGGACCACTTTTGAGGATAATCCTGAGCAGCAGTGATTGAGAACGGTAACCCATGGAGAATTGGCACATTGGCGGTGCAAGCTGGGAACAAAATGCAAATGCTGGGAATGATTCTAGTAACTGGGAAGAAACCCAACAGTAGAGAGTAAATTGCTCTTTGAGAGGTTACAACATAACCAAGAACACTGGGAGCAATCCCGGTTAGTGTCGAGGATAACACCTAGTGCTTGTGCGTGCTCTCAAGAACTTGAGCATTCCCATATTCATCAAGGTTTTACCAATATCCGTGTCAAGGATCCTGGTAACACAACATACGACCATGATGAATAGCGATGGATGATGCAAATGCAAAGGAAGATAACACTTTCTCAGATTTCACCTTAGCGGTGTCAAGGGCAAAATCTGGATGATCGACCGAGAGACATTTAGCACTCCGCTTCTAATGTTCTCCTTGACGTGCTAGTGCAATCCATTTATTAAAATGGTTTGGTACCTAGAACGTCAAGTAAAAGATCGGACTTCAGGAGCACAAAAATCCATACGGAATAACTAGGGAGTAATTCCTACGAAGTCCTTATGGCGAGGTGGTCAACTTCTTCAAACAGGAAACTACAATAATAGGCCTTCCGGCTAGGTGTGTTGGCCACGACATCCACTTTACCGGTAATCGAGAGACCAATATTATAGTTCTTGGAAAATGCTCCAACCATCATAGCTGCCTGAGATTCAGTTCTGGTTGGTGTCAGGATATTCCAGACGTCATGTCTGGGAACGAAAGTTTGCAACACAAATCAACGAGATGGCGTTGCGAAATTCTCGGGGAGTGAACTACGATAGCAAGCTCCAAAACATGAGCTAGTTCTGCTACGTACCTGTGAACACGTTGTCCCAGACAAACGTGACCACATAGTAGTCTTATAATAAAATACTATCGAGTTCAGATTGGGAATCATCATTGGAGATAACGAAGTCTTGTGCATGTCCGTCCGGGCCCTTCGGGAATAGCATTTGAACTTCTTTTCTCTGAACAAATCAATCAGTGGCTTGGTGTGCTAGAGATACATACAGAATGAAGATGATCAGTCTATCAGACCATAGAATACTTCGCACGTATGCATGACTGACTTGGGATGACTCCAGAGGAGGTAAAAACATGCTTTCTCGAATTCACGGCGGCAACTTGCATCAAATGCACATGAATTAGAGGAGGTCACTTCTTTCTTCCGTACATATGCTTCACGAACGAGTCATGAAGATAATGCTTATAAAAGTTTCCAATAGTAGCTGGATGTTCAACATAGATCATGGAGAAGATAACAATGTTGCTGATGGGCTCAACAACAATTCATCCAGGTTTCCATATAGATGGAATTCCATGACATTGTGAACAAAGTGATAGCATTGGTCAGACCCAAAAGATATAATGGTGTATGCTCAAGGGAACGACCATGAGTAAGACAACATTACGAATATCGTTGGTTCTGATTTGACTTGACGATAACCCATACTCAAATCAAAGTTTGGACAAGACAATAGATCCACAAATGATTACGGGGATCAATTGGAGAAGATATCATCTTTTTTCAACACACACACGAAAGATATCCCTTGGAAGGAACTAAGTCAGGCAAGCTTTTATCTTCCAACTCTCCAAGTTGTCGTTTAGCTTAACCAGCTAGCTCAGGGTATCCAACACAGATTCTTGGAGAAAGGGTGGTTTAGAGAGAAACCAGCTTGATCTCGAGCTCAACATAACGGTCAGGGGACAACCTGGTAATACTTCTGGGAAGATAACCAGAAAATCACGATCCGCCGATATGTTACTAAGCTCGAGAACAATCTTGCTTTTCAGGGCAAGACGATATGATCAAATGAGCGAGGACTTAACAAAATCCTAACTCATCAATCGAGGAGTGCACCAGGAAAGTGGACTAGGTAGCACGATCAGCCTTAGGGTGGTGATTCAATAATCGACTCGCTAAGGATGAAGTTATTGTCCATTTAACTACCAAGCAACGGAGTTGCTAGGAGTATTGATTTCACACATCACAATCCACTTGTCAGCATTCCGGTTATAATAACACGGAGACCGAGGAATAAACAATGATGGCGAGAAGTATCACCTTATCAAAATTTTATAGGAGGTGGTGCAATCCCCATGACATTCTTGACATAAGGATGGTAATATTCCAAGATAGAACATATTAGAAGCTGGATTAACATTCTTCATCTGCGGAGTACAACTTCTTCGTCCCAATCCTGAATATGGATAAGGTACTGGAGTTTGTTTCTCCTAGTCATTCCAGAATAGAATGGCTTGACAGACCACAAGAGTAAAAGGCATCGATGAACACGGGTGCACAACTACTCCTGACTATCAATTGATAGCCGAGGGTCATAATACAACTAAAAGGAGACAACTCAAGGAACATATAACTTCTGAGTTGTGGATGCATAGATTAACATGTCGAACGAGTTCAACATATTTCTTCCGGATAACCCATGCAGAAAGTAGAATTGGCAGAGTCACAATATGAATGGAGTACTACTCAAGAGCACTCGGGTTGTGATCTTTTGGCTCAGAAGAACTTCTGCCATGATGGTTCATGGTATTTGGAAGAAGGATATACCACGGACCTCGAGGACTATCACAAGGTTACTAATAACCTAAAGGGACGAGCAAATACTACCAACATGAAGTAGGTAAAGTGAATCTCGGGTCCAAGAACCCAGGAGTAGAATGCCTACTAACTAAATGGCATCACGGGATGCTTTCGAGAATGATGGCCAGAATCATCACACTGGGAATATAAAGCATTACTAGATTACTGGTGATCTTCTAAGACACCTAGGGTCATAATAATAATTCCAACGTATATGTCGAGGTAACAGAGTACCTCAACATACTGACTAGTGTGCTTAGTCTGGCCCAAAGGTACATCGGAACATGAAGGAAGGGTTTGCAAATGCATCAGATTATTTAGAAACCTAGAATGACTCGGACAGCATAACGGCTGCAAATGCTCAAAATACTTTTGAGACTCGTGCACAAGATAGCATAACCACTCAACATCATAATGTCAAGGTTCTGAGACCAACAATTGAACACACAGTAGTAGAATAAACTGAACTGAGAGTTGAATCCACAATTAACGTGATCCTGATAGACATAAGAGAAAGCCTAGTTCTTAATCCCCGTTGAAAGAAGAAGGTGACTCAGATCAGAAGGTCATGGGGTAAAGGAGTAAAAGAGTCTTACGTTCCCTTCCACAATCAATTCCCTTATATAACTAAAGAATTTCTAGACACGACTTCGACCAGTTTGGCTTACTAATCCTACAGGCAGTCAAGCTCTGATACCAAAGCTGTCGGGACCCCGATCCTAAGTCACACAGGTCTAGCCTGTAACACATCATATCACTTTGCGGCCTCACGCACGGTATCCCCACGGGTGCCACCTTACCTGGCCCGGGACCGTTTGCGCATTTTGGCACACGTATATGATAGTGTCGCTAGCATCCATATGACAGAGAACCCGGGTCGACATGACTAGTTATAAACCAAAAGTGGCACTAAATTACAGGGACATGCATACATGACCCAGCAATGAACGTGTCGATCATCAACGTATGAACCCAAGTCGTAGCAAGCTACAAGGACTTAAAGGAACAACGCATGACATTTCCCCTAAGGGATAGACACAGGAACGAAGAAGGACACATGCCGACCAGCCTAAGTGTTCCGGAGCAGTAGCAAGCTACCAAGGCTCAGTGGAAGCACTAGGAGACATTTCCCTGTAAGGTAGGCTACCAAAGGTAAACAACTAGGTGTCGGAACCCACACATAGCAATACACATTACACGTACGCATAACATGCAAGTATGTGCTGTACAACAAGGCATCACAACATAACTCAACAACTCATATAGATAAAGGCCCAGAAGAGCCATCATAGCATTTATTACAAATAGAGGTCACATGACCCAACATACAGAGCATACAGGCAACGGAAGCATAACATGTCTGAGTACAGACAACTACAAATGAAATAGGCTGAGAAGCCTGACTATCTACCAGACCCTCCCAAGGGTACAACATCGTAGCTGAGGTAACAAGCTAAACGTCGAAGTCCACGCGGAACCACTAGCGAGACTGAAGTCTCTCTGCAAAAACATAATTAAGCAAACGTGAGTACAAAGGCACTCAGCAAGACTTACAACAGAACTAGCTACATATGCATCAGTATCAACAAACGGGTGGTGGTGTTTGACTCCAGCAAGCCAGCTTTGACTCGGTGGCTATCCTAAACTACGACTGCAAGTAGCTCTTTGAGGTGGCGCACACGAGTCCACATATTCACCAATCAATACACCACTATGGATCCGCTTCCGTCTCCCTGCGAGAAGGCCATCCATAGCACTCACGCTTATCTTGCGTGTTTTAGAGTATCCACTTTCACTTGTCTATGAATGATACGTCCAAAACGTATCTATAATTTCTGCTTGCTCCATGCCTCTTTTGGGTGATATTGCTATGATATTTATACACTTCCATACACTTTTGATCATATTTGGACTAACCTATTAACTCAGTGCACCCCAGTGCCAGTTTCTGTTTTCGGCTATTTTTGTATTTCAGGTTTTCCCATTACGAGAACTGTCAGAAAAATACCGGAAAATTATATAAAAAATCAGCGTTCCAGAAGGTTCCCGGTAGACGAAGTACAGCCGGGGGGGGGGGGGCACCAGGGCTCCAGGCGCCCTGGTGGCGCCCCCCCTGCGCCGCGCCGGGGGGGCGCCTGGGCCCCCCGAGCCTCGTCTGGTGCCCCCCTTTGGCATATATTTAGACTGTCTCCCAAAACCCTCGAGACGGAAACCCTTTTTCGCGATCTCATCTCTGTTCCGCCGCCGCCGGCGCTACCAAGATCGGGAGCACCAGGAGAACCCACCCCGGCACCCTGCCGGAGGGGAGGATCACCACCGGGAGCTTCTCCACCACCATGGACGCCTCCCGGATGAGTTGTGAGTAGTCTCCCTTGGACCATGGGTCCATGACCAGTAGCTATGTGATGTTCTCCTCCCGTTCTTGTGCTTCACTAATTAGTCCTCGTGAGCTGCCCTACATGATCGAGGCACATATGTAATCCTTATGCTGTTGCTATGATGAGTTTGCTGCGATCCGATGGATTATGAGATTATGTTCAGATTGTGTTTGAGTAATATATTTGATTCACCTCTTTTATATTTATGTTCGTAAGTAATTCTTGCATGTTCTCCGTTGTTATTTATTGCTTTGGCCAAGTAGTAGGTAGTGACTCCAAGAGGGAACGCTATGCTTGATTGTGGGTTCATGCCCCTCGATGACTAGCTTGAGTGACAGAAACATGAGTCTAGGGGATGTGCTGTTGCCACAAGGGGGAAAACAACGGTGCTTGTGCCTGCGGGTGCAAGGATTGTTTACTTTACGCAAAGTTATTTTAATGCAGTTGTCTGTTGCTTTGAGTTTACACTATGGGTGGGACTCGTAACTTAATACCAGCGAGATGTTCTGGATAGATATCTCAAGGTGGATGATTAGTAGTAGATGCAGATGGATTTCGGTCTACTTACCTCGGCGTACAGCCCATGCTTTGAACCTCTACCTTTCTTGCAACTTAGTCAGCATTGGTTTGCGCACATGGTCCTGTCAATTGCCCTGCTGTAATTCGTTTACCTCACATAGCTATTTTATCGTCTTTTGGGAGAGAGACATCACTAGTGAACATCATGAGACTCCAGTCCATATTACCATCATTGATCACATCCGCTATTTACTTTTCCGCTTTTTACTTACTATTGCAATTATACCTATCACTATTATCACTTGCGTTTGATCCTTTGTAAACTACAAGGCCGGAGGGATTGACAACCTCTCTGTACTCGTTGGGAGCAAAGTTATTTGTATCTGTGTGGAGGTCCACGTTGATTGCTAATATCTGGCGCCATTAGCAGCTGACACCTTCTTGTTGAAACTGGGAGTCTCAGGGAAATCGATCCTTGGTATTGCCAAGGGAAAACTTCCGCTACACTGCATCGCAAACCTTCCACTTGGGGTAACCAACGAGGGGCGAGAAGCCATCAAGCAAAGTTTTCTGGCGCCGTTGCCGGGGACTCCACTCTTCAGGATAGGGGAGTTGCACGCTATCTTTTACCTTTGCTTTTTAGTCTTGTTAGTTTACCTTTCAGTTTTGCTTTAGTATCTTTTATCGAAAATCACAAAAATAGTTATCTTGCTTGCTTACTACTATGGGTTCCACCGAGAACACCAAGTTGTGTGACTTCACTAGTCACAACAACGATGACTTTATCTGCACACCTATCACTACACCTGCCACTTCAGCACCTTCGTACGAAATTAAACCTGCTTTACTGAACTTAGTCATGAAAGATCAATTCTGCGGTGCTGGAGATGATCCTGCTTTACACTTGAACAACTTTGTTGAACTTTGTGATATGCAAAAGTACCGAGAAGTAGATGGTAATATTGTTAAGCTTAAGCTTTTTCCTTTCTCCTTGAGAGGAGGAGCTAAAATTTGGTTTCAGTCTTTTCCTAGAAAAAGCATAGATTCATGGGACAAGTGCAAAGATGCTTTTATTGGAAAATACTATCCACCTGCTAAAATTATCCAACTAAGAAGTAACATAATGAATTTTAAACAATTGGATAATGAACACGTTGCCCAAGCTTGGGAACATATGAAATCTCTTATGAAGAACTGCCCTACTCATGGTTTGACTACTTGGATGGTTATCCAAACTTTTTATGCAGGCTTGAACTTTACCTCGCGAAACTTGTTAGATTCGGCCGCGGGAGGAACCTTTATGTCAACTACACTTGGTGCTGCCACAAAGCTTCTCGATGAGATGATGACCAACTATTCCCAATGGCACACCGAATGCGCTCCAACAGGTAGGAAGGTAAACTCTGTCGAGGAGATTTCCTCCCTAAATGAAAAAGTTGACTTGATCATGTCTCTACTTTCGAAACAATCTTCTGTTGATCCTCGTGATGTTCCTTTAAATTCTTTGATTGCTCAAGAACAAGTAGATGTGAACTTTATCTCTAGAAACAATTTTAATAACAATGTTTATAGGAGTAATTTTGGTAGCAATCCTAGACCGTTCCCCTCTAATTCTTATGGGAACAACAATGCTTATCCTAGCACCAAGAACTCCACTACTGCACTAGATATTATGATTAAAGATTTCATCACTACCCAAAAAACTTTTAATAATAGTGTAGAAGAAAAACTAAACAAACTAGGTGATCTCTCTTCAAAGGTAGACAATTTAGCCAATGAGGTAGAATTGCTTAAAATTAGAACTTCTCCTCTTGAGGAGAGGAAGGTCACTCCTATTAATGCTATTCAAGTGCAAATTAATGAAAACATTAGGATGATGGCTAAACTTAAAGAGAGATGGGCTAGAGAAAGGGAGGAAGAAGATAGAATTAAGAGCCTTCCTACCCACCACACTGTTGCTACTATCCAAGTTGTGGAGGATATCCAAACTCTTAGCACCCAATGCACTCCTGGTACCGATGGACCTATTAATGGTGATGCTATGACTATAGAAACTACCAAACAAGCGAACCTAAAGGACACCACTACCACCTTACTTGATAGTAGTGACCTTGATTTTGACAATTGCACTCTTACAGAAGTTATTGATTTCCTTCACAAGATGTCTAGAGATCCCCGCACTAGCACGATTAACCTTGCCTTTACAGAGCATATCACTAATGCTCTTATCAAAGCTAGGGAGGAGAAACTTAGAGTAGAAGCCTCCATACCTAGAAAGCTAGAAGATGGTTGGGATCCTATGATAAAAATTAAGTTGAATAACTTCTCTTGCTTTGCTTTATGTGATGTTGGTGCTAGTACCTCTGTTATGCCCAAAAGAATATATGATATGCTTAAATTGAAACCTTTTGATTCTTGTTCTTTTGGTGTTCGTCTCATTGATTCTTCCATAAAGAAACCTTTGGGGAGGATCGACGATGTTCTTATCATTGTCAATGACAACTATGTTCCCGTTGATTTTACTATTATGGATATTGAATGTGAACCTTCTTGTCCAATTATTTTGGGACGTCCTTTTCTACGCACCGTTGGTGCTATCATTGACATGAAAGAGGGGAATATAAAATTTCAGTTTCCTCTCAAGAAAGGGATGGAACACTTCCCTCGAAAGAAGATTAAGTTACCTTTTGAGTCCGTTATACGGGCTAGCTATTCTTTTACTCTTGATAAAACTTGATCTCTATGCATTATGCCTAGCTTAAAGGCATAAAAGAAAGCGCTTTTGGGAGGAAGCCCA
The DNA here is from genome assembly GCA_902687465.1 of Secale cereale. NCBI lineage: Eukaryota > Viridiplantae > Streptophyta > Magnoliopsida > Poales > Poaceae > Secale > Secale cereale. Next base: position 816,252,336 of record LR738713.1, on the reverse strand, counting down.
ATGAATAAATTTTATTTTGTTTTTGTTGTGTCTTGATGTTGTTACTACTGTAGCATCATCATTGTATCTTTGCTTTTCAATTTTGTGCCAAGTATAGCCTCTGATTGCAAGAAAGTTCAAAAGTTGTGACGTGCTGTCCAGGAAACAGATTCTGTCCTTGGATAGAAAAATTCGTATAAAATCACCAGATCATCTTTTTAGTCTGAATTGTTTCGACAGCGTGCTCTATATAATTGTCTTTCGTGCGTATGTTCTGAGTTTTTTTATTAGAGTTGTAGAAGTGCCCCGAAAAAATCATTTACTACCTGCTGTTCTGTTTTTCACAGATTCTGTCCTGTTTTGTTTTTCCTTCATTTTGCAAACCTAGAGCTTGCTTTTTCTTTGCAAAAACCTTTTGGCAATCTTGAGAAATAGTAGAACTTCAAGAAAATCTTTATTTCCATCAAGGAACAATTATTTTATTATGGGTACTAACCTCGCTAATCAGATTATGATGAGTTATGTATGAAGGGAGTTTTCAAGTGTGCGAGGGAAGATGATAAAAAGATTCAGGAGTGTCAAACGCTCAAGCTTGGGGATGCCCCCATGCACCCCCAAGAAATATTCAAGGAGACTCAAGCGTCTAAGCTTGGGGATGCCCCCGTGCATCCCCTTCTCCATCAACATTATCAGTTCGTCTTTCGTTCCACTATATTTTAATCACTTCATGTGTTATGTGCTATGCTTGGAGCGTCTTGTTTTAGTTTTCCTTTTTAGTTTTCTTTAGCTTTGCATAACGAGTCGGAACTCAGCTTTCTTTATGTGGGAGAGAAACACGCTCCACTTCTACCTAGAACATAACATAGAATTTTCATGTCTATCCTTGCTGTGTGTGTTCTTTGTCTTTTAATAGCTACTATCATGCTTAGCTCTTAGTATTCATGCTTATCTTTTTAAAGAGCTTTTGTTTAGTTGGTTGCTTGAACTCTCTTTAGTTATCATGCTTATCTTATTAAGAGAGTTTTCTTCCGTTGCATTGGTTGATATGTCTATGATAAAGATTCTACGTGCATAATGGCGCTTAGTAGTTCATGTTTTCTTATGGTTAGTCTCAAATAACTGGGGGGTTCCCAATGTGTTATTGGAGTACCAACATGATTTGTTTGCCTATGATGTGGTATGGTTTAGTAATATCTTCCTTCGAGAATTTATTTTGATTGACTTGGCGTATGCTCACGCATATTTAAGACTGTAAAGAAAGTCTGTCAAGCCTTGATGATCTTTTGTTTCTGAGTAGCGATATAACTTCCATGCCTGATTCAATGTTGCTTTGTCGCTCTGCATGATTATGACCGTCATTGCTCAACAATTGAACACACAGTAGTAGAATAAACTGAACTGAGAGTTGAATCCACAATTAACGTGATCCTGATAGACATAAGAGAAAGCCTAGTTCTTAATCCCCGTTGAAAGAAGAAGGTGACTCAGATCAGAAGGTCATGGGGTAAAGGAGTAAAAGAGCCTTACGTTCCCTTCCACAATCAATTCCCTTATATAACTAAAGAATTTCTAGACACGACTTCGACCAGTTTGGCTTACTAATCCTACAGGCAGTCAGGCTCTGATACCAAAGCTGTCGGGACCCCAATCCTAAGTCACACAGGTCTAGCCTGTAACACATCATATCACTTTGCGGCCTCACGCACGGTATCCCCACGGGTGCCACCTTACCTGGCCCGGGACCGTTTGCGCATTTTGGCACACGTATATGATAGTGTCGCTAGCATCCATATGACAGAGAACCCGGGCCGACATGACTAGTTATAAACCAAAAGTGGTACTAAATTACAGGGACAGGCATACATGACCCAGCAACGAACGTGTCGATCATCAACGTATGAACCCAAGTCGTAGCAAGCTACAAGGACTTAAAGGAATAACGCGTGACATTTCCCCTAAGGGACAGACACATGAACGAAGAAGGACACATGCCGGCCAGCCTAAGTGTTCCGGAGCAGTAGCAAGCTACCAAGGCTCAGTGGAAGCACTAGGAGACATTTCCCTGTAAGGTAGGCTACCAAAGGTAAACAACTAGGTGTCGGATCCCACACATAGCAATACACATTACACGTACGCATAACATGCAAGTATGTGCTGTACAACAAGGCATCACAACATAACTCAACAACTCATATAGATAAAGGCCCAGAAGAGCCATCATAGCATTTATTACAAATAGAGGTCACATGACCCAACATACAGAGCATACAGGCAACGGAAGCATAACATGTCTGAGTACAGACAACTACAAATGAAATAAGCTGAGAAGCCTGACTATCTACCAGACCCCCCCAAGGGTACAACATCGTAGCTGAGGTAACAAGCTAAACGTCAAAGTCCACGCGGAACCACTAGCGAAACTGAAGTCTCTCTGCAAAAACATAATTAAGCAAACGTGAGTACAAAGGTACTCAGCAAGACTTACATCAGAACTAGCTACATATGCATCAGTATCAACAAAGGGGTGGTGGTGTTTGACTCCAGCAAGCCAGCTTTGACTCGGTGGCTATCCTAAACTACGACTGCAAGTAGCTCTTTGAGGTGGCGCACACGAGTCCACATATTCACCAATCAATACACCACTATTGATCCGCTTCCGTCTCCCTGCGAGAAGGCCATCCATAGCACTCACGCTTATCTTGCGTGTTTTAGAGTATCCACTTTCACTTGTCTATGAATGATACGTCCAAAACGTATCTATAATTTCTGCTTGCTCCATGCCTCTTTTGGGTGATATTGCTATGATATTTATACATTTCCATACACTTTTGATCATATTTGGACTAACCTATTAACTCAGTGCACCCCAGTGCCAGTTTCTGTTTTCGGCTGTTTTTGTATTTCAGGTTTTCCCATTACGAGAACTGTCAGAAAAATACCGGAAAAATTATATAAAAAATCAGCGTTCCAGAAGGTTCCCGGTAGCCGAAGTACAGCCGGGGGGGCCACCAGGGCTCCAGGCGCCCTGGTGGCGCCCCCCCCCTGGGCCGCGCCGGGGGGGCGCCTGGGCCCCCCGAGCCTCGTCTGGTGCCCCCCTTTGGCATATATTTAGACCGTCTCCCAAAACCCTCGAGACGGAAACCCTTTTTCGAGATCTCATCTCTTTTCCGCCGCCGCCGCCGCTTCCAAGATCGGGAGCACCAGGAGAACCCTTCCCGGCACCCTGCCGGAGGGGAGGATCACCACCGGGAGCTTCTCCACCACCATGGACGCCTCCCGGATAAGTTGTGAGTAGTCTCCCTTGGACCATGGGTCCATGACCAGTAGCTATGTGATGTTCTCCTCCCGTTCTTGTGCTTCACTAATTAGTCCTCGTGAGCTGCCCTACATGATCGAGGCACATATGTAATCCTTATGCTGTTGCTATGATGAGTTTGCTGCGATCCGATGGATTATGAGATTATGTTCAGATTGTGTTTGAGTAATATATTTGATTCACCTCTTTTATATTTATGTTCGTAAGTAATTCTTGCATGTTCTCCGTTGTTATTTATTGCTTTGGCCAAGTAGTAGGTAGTGACTCCAAGAGGGAACGCTATGCTTGATTGTGGGTTCATGCCCCTCGATGACTAGCTTGAGTGACAGAAACATGAGTCTAGGGGATGTGCTGTTGCCACAAGGGGGAAAACAACGGTGCTTGTGCCCGCGGGTGCAAGGATTGTTTACTTTACGCAAAGTTCTTTAAATGCAGTTGTCTGTTGCTTTGAGTTTACACTATGGGTGGGACTCGCAACTAAATACCAGCGAGATGTTCTGGATAGATATCTCAAGGTGGATGATTAGTAGTAGATGCAGATGGATTTCGGTCTACTTACCTCGGCGTACCGCCCATGCTTTGAACCTCTACCATTCTTGCAACTTAGTCAGCATTGGTTTGCGCACATGGTCCTGTCAATTGCCCAGCTGTAATTCGTTTACCTCACATAGCTGTTTTATCATCTTTTGGGAGAGAGACATCACTAGTGAACATCATGAGACTCCGGTCCATATTACCATCATTGATCACATCCGCTATTTACTTTTCCGCTTTTTACTTACTATTGCAATTATACCTATCACTATTATCACTTGCGTTTGATCCTTTGTAAACTACAAGGCCGGAGGGATTGACAACCTCTCTGTACACGTTGGGAGCAAAGTTATTTGTATCTGTGTGCAGGTCCACGTTGATTGCTAATATCTGGCGCCGTTAGCAGCTGACACCTTCTTGTTGAAACTGGGAGTCTCAGGGAAATCGATCCTTGGTATTGCCAAGGGAAAACTTCCGCTACACTGCATATCAAACCTTCCACTTGGGGTAACCAACGAGGGGCGAGAAGCCATCAAGCAAAGTTTTCTGGCGCCGTTGCCGGGGACTCCACTCTTCAGGATAGGGGAGTTGCACGCTATCTTTTACCTTTGCTTTTTAGTCTTGTTAGTTTACCTTTCAGTTTTCCTCTAGTATCTTTTATCGAAAATCACAAAAATAGTTATCTTGCTTGCTTACTAGTATGGGTTCCACCGAGAACACCAAGTTGTGCGACTTCGCTAGTCACAACAACGATGACTTTATCTGCACACCTATCACTACACCTGCCACTTTAGCACCTTCGTACGAAATTAAACCTGCTTTACTGAACTTAGTCATGAAAGATCAATTCTCTGGTGCTGGAGATGATGCTGCTTTACACTTGAACAACTTTGTTGAACTTTGTGATATGCAAAAGTACCGAGAAGTAGATGGTAATATTGTTAAGCTTAAGCTTTTTCCTTTCTCCTTGAGAGGAGGAGCTAAAATTTGGTTTCAGTCTTTTCCTAGAAAAAGCATAGATTCATGGGACAAGTGCAAAGATGCTTTTATTGGAAAATACTATCCACCTGCTAAAATTATCCAACTAAGAAGTAACATAATGAATTTTAAACAATTGGATAATGAACACGTTGCCCAAGCTTGGGAACATATGAAATCTCTTATGAAGAAATGCCCTACTCATGGTTTGACTACTTGGATGGTTATCCAAACTTTTTATGCAGGCTTGAACTTTACCTCGCGGAACTTGTTAGATTCGGCCGCGGGAGGAACCTTTATGTCAACTACACTTGGTGCTGCCACAAAGCTTCTCGATGAGATGATGACCAACTATTCCCAATGGCACACCGAACACGCTCCAACAGGTAGGAAGGTAAACTCTGTCGAGGAGATTTCCTCCGTAAATGAAAAAGTTGACTTGATCATGTCTCTACTTTCGAAACGATCTTCTATTGATCCTCGTGATGTTCCTTTAAATTCTTTGATTGCTCAAGAACAAGTAGATGTGAACTTTATCTCTAGAAACAATTTTAATAACAATGCTTATAGGAGTAATTTTGGTAGCAATCCTAGACCGTTCCCCTCTAATTCTTATGGGAACAACAATGCTTATCCTAGCACCAAGAACTCCACTACTGAACTAGATATTATGCTTAAAGATTTCATCACTACCCAAAAAACTTTTAATAATAGTGTAGAAGAAAAACTAAACAAACTAGGTGATCTCTCTTCAAAGGTAGACAATTTAGCCAATGAGGTAGAATTGCTTAAAATTAGAACTTCTCCTCTTGAGGAGAGGAAGGTCACTCCTATTAATGCTATTCAAGTGCAAATTAATGAAAACATTAGGATGATGGCTAAACTTAAAGAGAGATGGGCTAGAGAAAGGGAGGAAGAAGATAGAATTAAGAGCCTTCCTACCCACCACACTGTTGCTACTATCCAAGTTGTTGAGGATATCCAAACTCTTAGCACCCAATGCACTCCTGGTACCGATGGACCTATTAATGGTGATGCTATGACTATAGAAACTACCAAACAAGCGAACCTAAAGGACACCACTACCACCTTACTTGATAGTAGTGACCTTGATTTTGACAATTGCACTCTTACAGAAGTTATTGATTTCCTTCACAAGATGTCTAGAGATCCCCGCACTAGCACGATTAACCTTGCCTTTACAGAGCATATCACTAATGCTCTTATCAAAGCTAGGGAGGAGAAACTTAGAGTAGAAGCCTCCATACCTAGAAAGCTAGAAGATGGTTGGGATCCTATGATAAAAATTAAGTTGAATAACTTCTCTTGCTATGCTTTATGTGATGTTGGTGCTAGTACCTCTGTTATGCCCAAAAGAATATATGATATGCTTAAATTGAAACCTTTTGATTCTTGTTCTTTTGGTGTTCGTCTCGTTGATTCTTCCATAAAGAAACCTTTGGGGAGGATCGACGATGTTCTTATCATTGTCAATGACAACTATGTTCCCGTTGATTTTACTATTATGGATATTGAATGTGAACCTTCTTGTCCAATTATTTTGGGATGTCCTTTTCTACGCACCATTGGTGCTATCATTGACATGAAAGAGGGGAATATAAAATTTCAGTTTCCTCTCAAGAAAGGGATGGAACACTTCCCTCGAAAGAAGATTAAGTTACCTTTTGAGTCCGTTATACGGGCTAGCTATTCTTTTACTCTTGATAAAACTTGATCTCTATGCATTATGCCTAGCTTAAAGGCATACAAGAAAGCGCTTTTGGGAGGCAGCCCAATGAATAAATTTTATTTTGTTTTTGTTGTGTCTTGATGTTGTTACTACTGTAGCATCATCATTGTATCTTTGCTTTTCAATTTTGTGCCAAGTATAGCCTCTGATTGCAAGAAAGTTCAAAAGTTGTGACGTGCTGTCTAGGAAACAGATTCTGTCCTTGGATAGAAAAATTCGTATAAAATCACCAGATCATCTTTTTAGTCTGAATTTTTTCGACAGCATGCTCTATATAATTGTATTTCGTGCGTATGTTCTGAGTATTTTGATTAGAGTTGTAGAAGTGCCCCGGAAAAATCATTTACTACCTGATGTTCTGTTTTTCACAGATTCTGTCCTGTTTTGTTTTTCCTTCATTTTGCAAACCTAGAGCTTGCTTTTTCTTTGCAAAAACCTTTTGGCAATCTTGAGAAATAGTAGAACTTCAAGAATATCTTTATTTCCAGCAAGGAACAATTATTGTATTATGGGTACTAACCTCGCTAATCAGATTATGAGGAGTTATGTATGAAGGGAGTTTTCAAGTGTGCGAGGGAAGATGATAAAAAGATTCAGGAGTGTCAAACGCTCAAGCTTGGGGATGCCCCCATGCACCCCCAAGAAATATTCAAGGAGACTCAAGCGTCTAAGCTTGGGGATGCCCCCGTGCATCCCCTTCTCCATCAACATTATCAGTTCGTCTTTCGTTCCACTATATTTTAATCACTTCATGTGTTATGTGCTATGCTTGGAGCGTCTTGTTTTAGTTTTCCTTTTTAGTTTTCTTTAGCTTTTCATAACGAGTCGGAACTCAGCTTTCTTTATGTGGGAGAGAAACACGCTCCACTTCTACCTAGAACATAACATAGAATTTTCATGTCTATCCTTGTTGTGTGTGTTCTTTGTCTTTTAATAGCTACTATCATGCTTAGCTCTTAGTATTCATGCTTATCTTTTTAAAGAGCTTTTGTTTAGTTGGTTGCTTGAACTCTCTTTAGTTATCATGCTTATCTTATTAAGAGAGTTTTCTTCCATTGCATTGGTTGATATGTCTATGATAAAGATTCTACGTGCATAATGGCGCTTATTAGTTCATGTTTTCTTATGGTTAGTCTCAAATAACTGGGGGGTTCCCAATGTGTTATTGGATTACCAACATGATTTGTTTGCCTATGATGTGGTATGGTTTAGTAATATCTTCCTTCGAGAATTTATTTTGATTGACTTGGCGTATGCTCACGCATATTTAAGACTGTAAAGAAAGTCTGTCAAGCCTTGATGATCTTTTGTTTCTGAGTAGCGATATAACTTACATGCCTGATTCAATGTTGCTTTGTCGCTCTGCATGATTATGACCGTCATTGCTCTCTTAGTTGGTCGCTCCCAGTCTTTTGCTAACCTCCACCTGTACTAAGCGGACTGACTGCTTGTGCATCCACATTCTTTTATACCAGTTATGCCATATGAGTCCACCATACCTTCCTACATGGTATTTACCTGCCATTCCTAACGGAGACTTGCATGTACCATCTCGAAATTATTCAAAGAAAAGCATTCCTATTTTGTGCCTCTGTTGTAAGTCCATGAGGAAGTAGTAGTTAATTCATAATCTCTTTAAGTTGGACAAGCTTCACCCCGGGATTGCATGTATAATGTGCAAACCCATAATACGAGAAGGAACTGGCATTGAGTGCGCCCGGCTCAAAATTAATATAACAAACAAACCCTCCTTCACGCTTTGTTCATGAGAAATCAGAAAACTTTGGCAGTGATAAACAAAGGAGATTAAGAGGATGTGATCGTCCTCATTCGGGAGCCGTTCCTCGAAACTTGTCCATCTCAAGAAGTGATTGAGTTGTCTGCTAGCATTCGTTGACGAAACATGCATGATCTAAAAAAAAATATTATTACCTCTGTTTTAAAACCAAGAGCTCTGGTACATGTTTTGTCTTTGTTTCCGACTACGGGTTTTCAACCTTGCCAACAAAAGCCACGGTTCGAGAGTCTCCACCTTCTTTTAAAGCACCAACTACTGAGAGCATGATTGTCATTCTGAGTGTAATGTGCATTGTCCCAAAGTAGCATTGTCTTTTGCATGATTGTGATATCGTTTATTTTGAAATCATTGTATCTAGTCATCACTTAAACCTTGGAGGTGCCCCTGCATTTATGTTTTGCTTCACTAAAGGGGGCAAGCGAGATATCACTTTATCATATTGGCACACCATGTTCATTACAAATCTATTTGATGTTTCAGTATCACATTGTAAAACTTTCAGTTCTTTGCGATTTTCTCATGAGGCAACTTAATTACTATAGATTCATTGTCTCAGTAAGCTTTTGTCATATGACTATGAAAAAGTCCTATATGGTTAATAGCATGTCACCACAGAAATTATTCTTGTTATCATTTACCTACTCGAGGACGAGCAGGAATTAAGCTTGGGGATGTTGATACGTCCAAAACTTATCTATAATTTCTGCTTGCTCCATGCCTCTTTTGGGTGATATTGCTATGATATTTATACACTTCCATACACTTTTGATCATATTTGGACTAACCTATTAACTCAGTGCACCCCAGTGCCAGTTTCTGTTTTCGGCTGTTTTTGTATTTCAGGTTTTCCCATTACGAGAACTGTCAGAAAAATACCGGAAAAATTATATAAAAAATCAGCGTTCCAGAAGGTTCCCGGTAGCCGAAGTACAGCCGGGGGGGCCACCAGGGCTCCAGGCGCCCTGGTGGCGCCCCCCCCCGGGCCGCGCCGGGGGGGCGCCTGGGCCCCCCGAGCCTCGTCTGGTGCCCCCCTTTGGCATATATTTAGACCGTCTCCCAAAACCCTCGAGACGGAAACCCTTTTTCGAGATCTCATCTCTTTTCCGCCGCCGCCGCCGCTTCCAAGATCGGGAGCACCAGGAGAACCCTTCCCGGCACCCTGCCGGAGGGGAGGATCACCACCGGGAGCTTCTCCACCACCATGGACGCCTCCCGGATGAGTTGTGAGTAGTCTCCCTTGGACCATGGGTCCATGACCAGTAGCTATGTGATGTTCTCCTCCCGTTCTTGTGCTTCACTAATTAGTCCTCGTGAGCTGCCCTACATGATCGAGGCACATATGTAATCCTTATGCTGTTGCTATGATGAGTTTGCTGCGATCCGATGGATTATGAGATTATGTTCAGATTGTGTTTGAGTAATATATTTGATTCACCTCTTTTATATTTATGTTCGTAAGTAATTCTTGCATGTTCTCCGTTGTTATTTATTGCTTTGGCCAAGTAGTAGGTAGTGACTCCAAGAGGGAACGCTATGCTTGATTGTGGGTTCATGCCCCTCGATGACTAGCTTGAGTGACAGAAACATGAGTCTAGGGGATGTGCTGTTGCCACAAGGGGGAAAACAACGGTGCTTGTGCCCGCGGGTGCAAGGATTGTTTACTTTACGCAAAGTTCTTTTAATGCAGTTGTCTGTTGCTTTGAGTTTACACTATGGGTGGGACTCGCAACTTAATACCAGCGAGATGTTCTGGATAGATATCTCAAGGTGGATGATTAGTAGTAGATGCAGATGGATTTCGGTCTACTTACCTCGGCGTACCGCCCATGCTTTGAACCTCTACCTTTCTTGCAACTTAGTCAGCATTGGTTTGCGCACATGGTCCTGTCAATTGCCCAGCTGTAGTTCGTTTACCTCACATAGCTATTTTATTGTCTTTTGGGAGAGAGACATCACTAGTGAACATCTTGAGACTCCGGTCCATATTACCATCATTGATCACATCCGCTATTTACTTTTCCGCTTTTTACTTACTATAGCAATTATACCTATCAATATTATCACTTGCGTTTGATCCTTTGTAAACTACAAGGCCGAAGGGATTGACAACCTCTCTGTACTCGTTGGGAGCAAAGTTATTTGTATCTGTGTGCAGGTCCACGTTGATTGCTAATATCTGGCGCCGTTAGCAGCTGACACCTTCTTGTTGAAACTGGGAGTCTCAGGGAAATCGATCCTTGGTATTGCCAAGGGAAAACTTCCGCTACACTGCATCTCAAACCTTCCACTTGGGGTAACCAACGAGGGGCAAGAAGCCATCAATGAACTGTTATAGGCAACCCAGAAGTCCATTTCCGCGGACACGGCTATTCGAATAGATCGTATATAACCCTGCAGGGGTGTACTTCTTCACACATGTTTCCACCACTTAGCGTCTGCACACGACATGTGCTCGGTAGACTTCAAGCGAAAGCCGACGTGGGTGTAGACCACGACCTAACCAACCACTCAAGTCTCTCGTCCAGGTTTATCGCCTATTTGGGTTCCATCCGTGGGGAGATCCGGCCGGGGTGTCGCTCACGGCCCCAAACGATGTGTACAGGGTTCCCGCGTCACCAAACGGGTGACCGGTACACCGTGCCACGTACCTGCCGTGTCACAGCCCACCCCGAGGGTCAGCACTGCGCACGACCTCCAGTAAACTACAAACACCAGAAACTAGTTGCAACTCCTGGACAGAGAACAAGGGCAGTCAATAAGTCGAGCGGGGTCATATTTCAGGGCCCAATGTGTGGTAGTAGCTGTTTCATGGATCAACCAACACAGAACTCAGTTCCCGAGGACGGCTTCAATGAGACAACCCACCATGTACTCCTACATGGCCTCTCATCGCTACCTTTACCAAATCGTGTTCACACACTTAGCTCACACACATTAGGACATGTTCATCACCACTCCAATTCATCCCCGATGAATCAGACCTGACACAACTCTAAGCAATAGCAGGCATAACCAAAAAGCATCAATGAGTAGGCACAACATGGCTCAAACAACTCCTACTCATACTAGTGGGTTTCAACTATTTACTGTGGCAATGACGGGTCATGCAGTGGAAAGGGGTTCAACTACCGCAGCAGGTAACAATTGAAGCGTTCTTGTCCTAATGCAATAAAAGAGAGCAAGAGCGAGAGAGTGGGATTGTATCGGAATGCTCAATGGGGTTTTGCTTGCCTGGCACTTCTGAAGATATCAATGAGTCTTCATCGGTGTCATCAATCACATCGTCGGAACACATCTACTGAAAGGGGACAAACACCAGCAACAGAGAAAGAACACAATCAATGCAATGCGACAATATGATGCATGATCATGACATGGCAATATGCTGTTGATTGAGCTAATGCAACTAGCAACCATATTAAATGAAGTTGGTTTGAACCAAAGATTCAAATTCAAACTCCATATGTGATTATTTAATTGTCATTTAATTGATTTGACCTGAACAGCAGGTTTAACTTGTTCAAACATGCATGGAAATGCCATGAACAGATTCCTCATATTTTTCTGATCATTTTTCATATATAAATTATTTTCATCTGAGCTACGGTTGATTTTATATGATTTTTAGAAGTTTAAAGCATTTTCTGAGAATAAATAAATCATTTAGATTTATATAAATTCCAGAAAAGGCTTTACTGCGTCAGCATGATGATGACCCTCAACCGTAAGGGATCTGTTGCAGCGTTTTCGATAAGTAAGAGTGTCGAACCCAACGAGGAGCAGAAGGTATTGATAAGCGATTCTGAGCAAGAAATTACTGCAAGCACTGAAAGATAACTTTTAGGGGTTTTCTCGATATAAGCAACAGGAATGTAAAGGCAAGTAATGTAAAAGATACTGAGAGTAACAAGTGGCCCAATCCTTTCTTAGAAAAGGAGAGGCCTAGCAACTGAACTTATAAAGACTAAAGCGTTCTTGAGGACACACGGGAGAGGTAGTCACGTGCTTTCGCCATATTCCGTATCGATACTATGATATGTGTTGATAAGTGTTGAGTGGGTGGATCTATGCTAGTGCACTCTCTAGACTAAGATGAATGCACTCTTATGATTAAACACCTTGCAAGCATCCGCAAATACAAGATAGAATTTAAGGCAAAAGCCTAACCATAGCAATACGATCGAGGATCCATTATTCCCTTATGCAAAAGCGTGCGAACTGGGGTTCAGGTTTCTGTCACTCCGGCAACCCACCATAAGCATTCTTTATGCACAATGTATTCTCCTAGGTCCTTAATAAGGCGAAGTGTTGGGTGTTCGACTCACACAACACCACTAGTAGAATGACAACACAACTTAAGTATCAAACAACACATATTACTTCAACAGCATATGACTACTAACAACAAGACTTTCCCCATGTCCTCAAGAACTAAGGTAACTACTCACAAGACATAAAAGAGATCATGATCAGTGGGGATAAATATGTGATAAACAATCTGGACATAATAATATTTCTCCAACAAAACTCAATAGCATTCACCACAAAGTAGTAATCAACACCGATGGAGTAGAGAGGATAGGTAGTACAAGTTACAAGACGACTTGCGATGGAAAGATGAGATTTGGATGAAGATGGAGATGGTGCTGGTGTTGGGGATGATGTTGATGATGATCTCGATGATGCCCGTGATGATGGTGATGACGATGGCGACGATCTCCCCTTCCGGGAGGTGATCTCCTCGGCGGAATCTGCCCGCCGGAGATGCCCTTTTCTTCTCTGTAGGTTTCCGCCTCGAAGCGGCGGCGGAACTCCGTAAAAAGTCCCGTGCCTAGGGTTTTCGAGGGACGGAGAACATATATGCAAAAGGGGGCGACCAGAGGTGGGCCAGGGGCTCCAGGCGCCCCCCCGGCGCGGCCAGGGGGGGCGCCCCCAGGCCGCCTGGGCACCCTGTGGCCTCCCTCTGACTCCCCTTTTGCGTGTCTTCGTTATTCGTCTGAAAAATACCTCCCGTCGATTTTCAGGTAATTTGGAGGTGTTCTTCTTCAGCAACACAGTATCCACTTTTTCCTGCTGAATACTGCGTCTGCTGTTCCGGCACCGGAGAGTTGCAAACTATGTAAAATAGACCAAAACAACATAAGAACATCAACATAACGTGAAATATATCAATGAATAAAGATGAATTACGATACAAAATAGTGATGCATTTTGGACGTATCACATGACGTCTGTGTGACGTCAGCAAGTCAACAGGCGGGTCCAGGTCAAACCTGACCAGTAGGGCCCACTGGTCAGTGACACTACTAGCTAACCCTATTAATTAGTGCTAAATTAAAACTAACTAAAGTGTCAGGGGGGGTGGCCCACATGTCAGTCTCTCAAGCCTAATTAAGTTTAGTTTTTAAACTAAACTAATTTAACAGGAGCTGGCCCCACCTGTCATTGAGTTAGTGCTTAACTACGGGCGTGGGGCCCATATGTCAGTGACTAGCCTAACTACTGATTTAATTAACATTTTACTTAATTGAACTAGCTAATTAGGGAAGGGGTGGCCCACGCGTCAGTGACCCAGGGGTGGTCAACCCCCCGGTCAAAAGAGTCAAACCCGCCGGCGATGTGACGCCGGCGAGGCCAAACACGGTGGCGAACTTCGGAAATCGCCTACAGGGCATGGTTCGAGCCGCGGTTGGGCGCGTTGGAGTGCCCTCGCCGATGCGCGTCGAATGGTGGTGGTCGCCGGGCCTGTGGTGGCCGGAGGCGACGGCTACGAGCTCGGCAGCGGCGGCCGGCGTTCGGGCGTGTGTGGAGACGCGGCTGCGGTGGCCTAGGCGATGCGTGCGTGGCACCTAGCTCATCTACGTGCTGCGGCAAGCGAGATGGACGTACGTCCGTGACCAAATGGTCACCGGAGCATCACCGGCGGCAAGCACGGCGGCGGCGGGTTTCGGTGATCAGCGGAGCAGCAGCTACGCGGCGCAAACGAAGCGGAGGAGGGAGGGATTCGGTGTAGGGGCTCACAGCGGTGCTAGCGAGCTCGACGGAGAGGTCGGGGACGCTCTGCAGCTCCTTAATCGACGGCGAGGAGCTCCGACGATCCGAGGAGGGGGGCGATGGCGTGAAGGCGTTGCAGGGCTCCCGGCGATCTGTGGCTCAGTGAGGAGGAAGAGGGCGTCGCGGCGATTCTTCTGGACACAACGGAGAGGCGTGGCAGTGGCTCTGGCCGCGGCGAACGACGAGCGGCGGCGGCGGCGTGTTCGGTGGCGCGAGGGGAGAGAGCCAGGGGAGGGAAGAGACACGGGAAGAGAGTGAGAGGGGTCCGGGGGGTGCGTGGAGACGCCAGAGACGTCCAGGGCGAAGCGGCAAGCAGGAGGTGGCCGTCGGTGGCCGTGCGCGTGCTGGCGCGCCGCGGGCACACACCCTCGTGCCTTCTGGCACGAGGTTGAAGGAGGCGGTGCTGGGCTGGGCCTCTACAGGAGTGGGCTAGGCCAACAGTGTTGGGCCGCCAGACTGGACAGGTAACGGCCCAGGTAGTTCCTCTCTCTCTGTGTTTTCTATTTTAATTACTGTTTTCTATTTTTTTGATATTTGTTTTGGCTTTAGTAAAAATGCCAGAGCATTACCAAAAATCATGAAACTAAGCATGGCTACTGTTTAGAATAAAACCAACAGTAAACATTTTAGTTTATGATTATTTGAGCATTTAAAATAATATATAAAATTTAAATGCCCAAATGCAAATATGGTATGATTTAATTCAAAAATCCAGAATGGTCCTAGAAATATGTGCAACATTTTTGGCAGAGGTTTGTAATCAATCCAAAATGATGAACTTTTCCAAAGGGCATTTTGGGTTCATTGAAAAAGATTTTAATTTGACCCTAGTTGAATTCATTTAGTGCTAGGGTTTGAACATCCCCATTTCCAGTTTCTGAGAAATTTAAACATGATGACATGATGATCAGGCAAAGGCCACAGGGGTTGATCTAGGGATGTGACACACGATCTCTAAGTGAAAACGGAAATAACTTCAATTTAACAATATCGTTATACATATCCCTTTTCTTTTGCATATTACACAAATTAACAAAGTTGTTTAGATGGGTAGCGGCATCTTCACTAGGAAGGCCGGAGAATTGATCTTTCATGAAAAGATTCAACAAAGCAACATTGATCTCACAAGATTCAGCATCGGTAATAGGAGTAATCGGAGTGCTAATAAAGTCATTGTTGTTGGTATTGGAGAAGTCACACAATTTGGTATTGTTCTGAGCCGTAGTGACAAGCAAACAATCCAACACACACAAGCGAACAAGAAGCAAGCGAACGAAAAACACATGGCAGAAGAAGGGCAAATAAAACGGCAAGGGTGAAGTGGGGGAGAGGAAAACGAGTGGCAAATAAATGTAATGCGAAGGATAAGGGTTTGTGGTAGGTACTTGGTATGTGACTTTTCGTAAGCTTCCCCGGCAACGGCGCCAGAAATTCTTCTTGCTACCTCTTGAGCTTGCGTTGTATTCCCTCGAAGAGGAAAGGGAGATGCAGCACAGTAGCGTAAGTATTTCCCTCGGTTTTTGAGAACCAAGTTATCAATCCAGTAGGAGACCACGCGTGAGTCCCTCGGACCTGCACAAACTAATAAGAACTTCGCAGCCAACGCGATAAGGGGTTGTCAATCCCTTTACGGTCACTTACGAGAGTGAGATCTGATAGAGATGATAATTATATTTTTGGTATATTTAGTTTAATAAAACAGCAAATAAAAGCGGTAAAGGTAAAGTAGATGTAGATTGATATGTTGAGAATAGACCCGGGGGCCATAGTTTTCTCTAGTGGCTTCTCATGATAGCGGTATTCTACGGCGGGTAAACAAATTACTGTCGAGCAATTGGTAGAAAAGCGAATAATTATGAGACTATCTAGGCATGATCATTGTATATAGGCATCACATCCGAGACAAGTAGACCGACTCCTGCCTCCATCTACTACTATTACTCCACACATCGACTGCTATCCAGCATGCATCTAGTGTATTGAGTTCATACAAACAGAGTAACGCCTTAAGCAAGATGACATGATGTAGAGGGATAAACTCATGTAAACCTCATCTTTTTATCCTCGGTGGCAACAAGACAATACGTGCCTTGCTGCCCCTACGGTCACTGGGAAAGGACACCACAAGATTGAACCCAAAGCCAAGTACTTCTCCCATTGCAAGAACTATAGATCTAGTAGGCCAAACCAAACCAATAATTCGTAGAGACTTGCAAGGATATTACGAGCACACATAAAAAGTTCAAAGAAGAACCAAATATCTTTCGTAGATAACCTTGATCATAAACTCACAATTCATCGGATTTCGACAAACACACCGCAAAAAGAGATTACATCGAATAGATCTCCTCGAAGACCGAGGAGAACTTTGTATTGAGATCCAGAGAGAGAGAGAAGAAGCCATCTAGATACCAGTTATGGACCCAAAGGTCTATGGTAAACTACTCAAAACTCATGGTGAGGGCGATGATGATGATGATGAAGGCCTCCGTGATGGATCCCCCTCCCGGAACAGGCTCCAAGATGGGATCTCGAAGGGAACAGAAGCTACAGCGGTGGAATTAGGGTTTTCTCTCTGCGTATGTAGTTTCTGGGGTACGTAGGTATATATAGGAAGAAGGAGGGCAACGGGGGCCACACGGGCCAGCCTCGGGGCAGGGGGGTGCACCCCCACCCTCGAGGGAAGGCCCTCTGTCCCTTGACTTGGTCCTGACATTTCCTGTGCGTGATTTTCCCAAAAATATCTCTCGCGAAGGTTTCATTCCGTTTGGACTCCGTTTTATATTCCTTTTCTGCAAAACCCTGAAATAGGCAAAAAGTAGCAATATGGACTGGGCCTTTGGGTTAGTAAGTTAGTCCCAAAAATGATATAAAAGTGAATGATAAAGCCCATTAAACATCCAAGACTTCATAAATAATAGCATGGAACAATCAAAAATTATAGATACGTTGGAGACGTATCAGCTTGCATTAGAGGTTAATCATAAGTGGGAGGCTTGTCCAAGTAAGGGCAGCACCCAAGCACCGGTCCACCCACATACCAAATTATCAAAGTACAGAACGCGAATCCGATGATCGTGATGAAAACTAGCTTGACGATAATTCCCATGTGTCCTCGGGAGCGCTTTCCTTTATATAAGAGTTTGTCCAGGCTTGTCCTTTGCTACAAAAAGGATTGGGCCACCTTGCTGCACCTTATTTACTTTTACCTTTTGTCAATTGCTACCAATAACCTTATCACAAAACTATCTGTTACCTATAATTTCAGTGCTTGCAGAAAATACCTTACTGAAAACTGCCTATCATTTCCTTCTGCTCCGCGTTGGGTCGACACTCTTACTTATCGAAAGGACTACGATAGACCCCCGACACTTGTGGGTCATCAAGACTCTTTTCTAGCGCCGTTGCCGAGGAGTGAAGCGCCTTTGGTAAGTGGAATTTGATAAGGAAAAAAATATATAGTGTGCTGAAATTTATTGTCACTTGTTACTATGGCTCAAAATCCTTTGAGGGGCTTGTTCGGGGTATCTTCACCCCGAGCAAAAGAGCAAAGGGTTGCTCCTCAACCTACTGCACCTATTCAAAATGTTTGCTTTGATATTCCTTCGGGTATGATAGAGAAACTGCTTGAAAATCCTTTTACAGGAGACGGAACACTGCATCCCGACTTACATCTAGTCTATGTGGATGAAGTTTGTGGATTGTTTAAGCTTTCAGGTATGCCCGAGGATGTCATCAAGAAGAAGGTGTTCCCTTTATCTTTGAAGGGAGATGCATTGACATGGTTTAGGCTATGCGATGATATGGGTCATGGAACTATAATCGTCTGAAGTTGGAATTTCATCAGAAGTTCTACCCTATGCACCAAGTTCATCGTGATCGTAATTATATTTATAATTTATGGCCTCGCGAAGGAGAAATCATCTGTCGGGGAAACTGATCGCCCACGAACACCTATGGGACCGGAGCCCCTTTTCGGTCCGGCAAGGGAGCGGAGGGAGCACAAAGAGCAGATCGAGGGGCACACGCGGGCAGTTTACCCAGGTTCGGGCCGCACGGATGCGTAAAACCCTACTCCTGCCTTTGGTTGTATTGAGTTCTTGAGCTCGGGAGCTTGAAGATCTACAGTGCTAGCTACACTGAGCGTGGGAGTGATCAAGTCTCCGGGATCGAACCCCCTCTACGTTGTGCATGGGCCTCCTTTTATAGCTCAAAGGGGTCACCGACAGGTGTCAACGTAGAGGAGGGTAAAAGCGTAAAATAGGTGGTAGTTGTAACAGTGAATGTACAGTGTATGTACAGTGGTCAATACCTAACCCTGACGGTGGGGGACAAGGGCATTGAATGCCCGTCGCCGTCACCCCAAAAGCGTCCGCCCGGGCGTCTCCGCTTGCCACGATGGTGGCCTCGTCACCGCGGCTCGCCACCGTGTACCCCAGGCTGCACAGCCGTCCGCCACGTGCCCCTGGAAGGGCCCCCAGGGCGACGCGTGGACATATGAGCTGGAGCGCGGGCACACAGTGAAAGCTTCCCCCGGCAAGCACCTTGCCGGGGTTGCTCGCTTGCCGGGCCCGGAAGCTTGTCGCTTCCCGGGTCCTGCCGGGGCGCGTGATGCACCACGATATGTCTTCTGAGATGTTGTTTTCTGGTCTTCCTGGCAAGCTCCTCTTGCCAGGGTCTTGTGAAAAATAGAGTGTCTTGTGCTTGGAGCAGCCTTCCCGGCAAGCTCCTCTTGCCGGGGCCTTGTTCTTCTGTCTTGTATACTTTGTTCTTGAATGGCTTCAAGGGAACTAGAGCGGGTTTTGGCGGGCACGTGGTGAGCCCGACCACGGGACGCTGCTACTGCCCGTGCACAAGTCGGGATACTAATGTACCCCTACTTTAGCACACCGACAGGAGCCCCCGGGCCTGGGCCACACACGGTGCCGAGCGTTGTTGGGCCAGGCCCAAAACAGTGCACGGGCACACGCGGCCCATGGCGCGCCGTATCCCTCTCCGTATCCGCCGCATCTCTCCCACTTCCCCCTTAATGGGAAAATGCGGAACGTCCCCCACTTCCCCCTTAAAAGCAGAGGAAGCGGGGGCAGTTTCCCCCCATTGCTTTCATTGTGTCTTCAATCTCCAGAAACCCCCGCTGCTCTCCGCCTCCCCAAAGGTCGACAGAGAACCGAGCTCCACCCTTCCTCCGCCGTCTCCAGCATCCGTAGCGCCGTCGACCTCCCTTGCCATCCCCGCCATGGCCCCGAAGAGCGACAAGGCGAAGAGTGACAAGGCGAAGAAAGAGAAGTCCGACAAGGCGGCGAAGCTGGCAGCCATGCGGAAGAGGATGGTGGTCTTCCCGCCGAGGCTAGGCGCGAGGGAGCTGCGGGACAAGTATTACCTATTCTGGGCGAGGGAGACGAAAGCTCACCCACGCACCAGGGTCCTCCCTGCCGAAGCTGTCGACATGTACCCGGGAGGTTTCCACTACTTCGCTTTGTTCTTCCACTGTGGCCTTTGTCCTCCGTATTCTGAGTTTTTCTGTGATGTGATGAACACGTACGGCTTCCACCTCCTAGATTTCACCCCGAACGCCGTTCTTACAATGGCCGTTTTCGCACATCTATGCGAAAACTTTGTCGGGGTTCATCCAAACGTAGCTCTCTTCCGCCACTTCTTCACACCTAGAGTAGAGTCTGGATCCCCACTCTCCGGCGGCATCTCCTGGATCTTCAGGCTTAACAAGAAAGAGGCATACTTGATTGGAGAGCTTCGCGGCAAGTGGGAGGAGTGGAGAGCTGATTGGTGCTGGGTAATGGAAGAGGAACCCCAGCCGTTTACCTCCCCGCGCCGAGCGGCAATAGTGCGCGGCAAGGATTGGAGTGACTTGGCCCCGGAGGACGATAAGTTGCAGATTGCCCTCACTAGGATCCTTCGTCTCCGGGCCGCCCACCTTACTGTAGGCGAGGTCGGGGCGGATTTCCTTCGCCGCCGCATTGCCCCCTTGCAGGACAGGAAGAGGCCTGCTTGGGAGTTCGGCAACGCGGCAGACTTTATGAGGCTGTGCCCCGGGCTGAATTATAACTTCACCGTCTTGGAGCTCAAGGGGATGGTCCGGGAGCTATTCAAGCACGACCCAAAACACCCGGAGTGGTTCACCCCGTCGGACGGAGTAGTCCCATTATGCAACAACTCTGCCCTTAGTGCCATCCGTGCGGCAATGCCTCAGTGCGAATCCCACGGGGTTGTTCCTACTTGGCTGATGCCTTCAGAAGAGACCGTGCAGACCTTCTTCGACAACCAGGTTGAACGGCCGCGCAACCCCAACGAGAAGAAAGGTCTCAACCGCACGACCACCGAACGGGACGTGGCATACATAGCCAACAGGATGGAGGAGGCCGCCGCTGCGACGGCCGCGGGTGAGTTCGGGTACACCGTGGAGGAAGCGGAAGCAGCGGACGCAGTGAGCCGGGCCGAGGAGGAAGAAATCCTGAAGTTGCTGAGGCCTGCCGGGAAGTCAGCCGGGGAGCCTGCCGGGGAGCCTGCCGGGACGAGCGAGGCTGCCGGTCAAGGCACTAAGTCCAGTGAGCCCGCCGAGGAGGACGCCGAATCGGGCGATTCCGACGAAGATTCAGGCGGGTCACTGAACCTCGACAACCTTTCCTCATCCTCGGAGAACTCTCCGCCGCCGCCAAGTCCTCTGCCACAGCCGAAGAAGCGCCTCCGCAAGACCACTGAGACGGTGAAGCAGCCGGCGCCCCGACAGCAGCCGAAGCGCCGCGCGACACGCGCCACCACGACGAGCAAGGTCGTCAAGGAGGCGGCTCGCGTCCCAGCGGCAAGCGGAGGGGGATCTTCCCGGAGTGGTTCTGGTGTTCCTTCTGCTCCTCGGTCCTCGGCGAAGACCGGCACGGGGTCTTCGCAACCCACGGCTCCGGAGCCCGCCAAGCGCCCGAGGGAGCCTACTCCTCCAGCTCCTCGCGCTGGGATGCGCGAGGCGGAATTTGACTTCTCCGCCCTTAGCTCCGACGAGGAGGATGAAGAGTAAGCACTTGCTACTTTTATTTCCTTTGATTTTTGTTCTTGTCTTGAATCCTCTTGCTTGGTTCTGATCTTGTTTGGCTTCCAGGACCCTGACCCAGAGACTGGCGAAGAGGGCCAAGATCCCTGTGGTTGACCTTGAGGGCGACGAGCCTGTCGCCGCGGCAGGAGACGTGCCCGCGACAGGCTTGCCGGACCAGCCTGCTGCTCCAGAGAGCAGCCCCCAGCGTAAGTTCCTTGTTCACTTTTCTCCTTATCGGGCGCGCTTGAGCTTCTTATCCTTATTGATGTCTTGTTTGCTTGTTGTCTTGTGTAGAAGTGGAGCCGCAGCCGCAGGAGCGCCAAGATACTGCTCCCGACGAGCCGCTTGTCCCACCATCCCCGCCAAGGAGGAGCTCCCCGGCGAGGGAGGGTGCTCCGCCAAGGGCGGGTACTCCGCCAAGGGCGAGTACCCCGCCAAGGGCGAGCACCCCGACAAGGGAGGTCACCCCGCCAAGGGAAGGCGCCGGCAGCCCTCCGCCGGCGGGGGCCACTACAACGCCGCCAAGGGAGAACTCCCCGGCGAGGGACCCGGTTATTGAAGAGGCCCGCGCAGGTAAACCCTTGTACTTTCCTTCTTCTGAACTTCTTCTTTTTGGATATTTGCTTGACGATTCTTCTTTTCTTCTTTTTCTGTTGCCAGATCCGGCTCCCCCGGAGTCGATGGAGACGGAGACTATCGCCGAGGAGGAAGTGCGTGACAATGCTGGCGACGCCGCCACTGCTGACGAGCCCGTCGCCGACGAGACCCCCGCGGCCACTGACGCGGCAGCTGGGGAGGGGACCGGCGACCGCACTGACGGCCCCGAGGCCGCAGGAGCGCCGGACGCTGCACCGGCCGCCGACCCCTCCGCCGCCGCGACTGGGCCGGGCATCTATCTGGAGGCCGCCAACGGGGACTTCATCCAAGTCCCGTGGGCGTCCTCGTCAAGGGAACCCGTGGAAGGGGAGAGCTTCGCTGGAGAAGTCCTCGCCTCCGCCGGGCTGAAGGTTGTCGACGCGCCCGGCAGCAGCAGCGAGCCCGAAGAGGAGCAGCTCGTGCGCCGGCTTCTGGCCTTGTACCGAGCCAGGCAGGCCAAGCTGGAGTCCCGAGAGGCTCTGGCCGCCAAGGCCAACATCGACTTGGAGAAGCGCACCGCCGAGCTCCGCGCCGCCAACCAAGCGGCCCTCCGGAACTTGGCGGAGGAGCGCGAAGAGCTCGCCGAGGCGCACCAGGCGTTCATCCTCGAGAAGGCCGAGGTTGAGGAGCATCATCGACTGGCCGCCGAGGACCTGGCTCGGCGGGAGGGAGCGCTGAACCAGCGGAAGGTCAACCTCGACAGCCACGAGGACGACCTTGCCGCGCGTGAGCAGTCCATTGGCGGGGCTCTGCAGGAGGCGAGGTACGCCACTGCTGCCGCAGAGACCGCCAAGAGGGACCTGGAGGCAAGGGTGGCGCAGATGGAGTTGAGCTTGAAGACGAGCGAGGAGAGGGTTGCCGCGCTCAACTTGGCGCGGGAGAAGGACGCCCACACCAACTCGGAGCTGCAAGTCCGTCTCTCCGAGAAGGGCAAGGAGCTCAACGACGCCAAGGACTCCATCGCCGATCTGGAGCTGAAGGTTTCCACCCTCTCTGACTCACTTGACGCCGCCCGGGACCGCGAAACGAAGCTGAAAGATGACCTCCGGGCTGAAAGGGCGCTGCTGGACAGTGCCGCCCTGTCGCAGAACAACTTCCAGCGGACGGTGGAGCAGTGGACCGAGGAGCTCGTCGCCTCCGCCGCCAACATCGACAAGGAGATAGTGGCGCTGAGGGCGGAGCACCTCGTGTACTCCCCCGACGAGAGCCTCCCCCACAGCGCCAAGCTGAGCCTGTTCTTCCGAGGTGTGGCGCCTGCCCTCCCGCAGCTACGGGAGAGGGTCCCCACGCAGCTGGCTAACGAGGCGCGCCGGCTTTGCATGGGTACTATGGAGCGGGTGTTGACGAAGATCCTCTACCGCAACCCCGGGATTAATCTCGAGAATGTCCTCCGGACCTTGCCGCCCGAAGCTGACATGGAAGCGTTGAAGGCACGAGTTGCCCACATCGTGGCCAAGGCGGGCAAGATCAAGAGGGTCGACGGAGACCGTGTAGACTAAGCTCCTTTCTTTCTGCTTCCCTTGGCGCTGTCGATTAAGTCACGGGTAGTAGTTGGTTAGAACAGTGGCAAGTTATCTTGTAATATAACTTTATTTTGAATAGTCAATGCAGTGTTATCTCCCTTGCTTGATCCCTTCACTTCGTATGCTTTCCACCTTACGCTTTTTAGGGAACTTGCCGGCAAAGGGACCCTTGCCGCGAGCGCTGAGTACAGGACTCTTAGCAGCCTGCTGGCAATGCCCTTGCCGGCAAGAAACCTTGCCGCAGCTAGTCGCAGCACACTTAGGTTGCTGAGCAAGCTCGGAAACGAAACAAGGGCGCGACACTTGTCGCAGCTCACATAAGCTGTTGAGCGTGCTCGAAACAAAGTAAGGGCGCGGCTAGCCACGGGTAGGTTCCTCCGCGCACAGGTTTCCCATACAAATTGTGGTCGTTCAAGGAAGATAACTAAGAATTTTAAAATTTTGAATGCTCAAACTTTAGCAACTTAGCTTTTGTGTTTTGTTTGCTTCCCGGCAAGGCCTTCCTTCCTTGAACAGCACTTGGTCCATACCCCTATCTCCTTCCCCCCGGCAAACTTGTGTGCGAGGAACACTCCTTCTGCTTGAGAGAAAAAAAGAGGGGAGGAAACATAGATATGGAGCCTTGCGGCCTATTGACGTTTACCGGGATCGTGTGCTGCACAAAATGTCAGATAATACATGCAATGAAAACAAAAATGCATGAAACGACAAGCTGTGCGAAGCACAAAAGTTTTACTGATGCACGGGGTCTGCGCCCGGCTTTGTACAAAGGTTTACATGCAACAGCGGCAAGACATGTACAAAAGGTGGTTGCCGGAGCGGATCACGGCAACCGCGCCTCATGGGTGAAACTTGCGAAGATGCTCAATGTTCCAGGAGTTGCTCACCGGTAAGCCTTCTTCGGTCTCAAGGTGGACAGCGCCGGGCCTTGTGACTTGTCTCACCCGATAAGGGCCTTCCCACTTCGGCGTCAACTTGTTGGAGTTCTTGGCGGACTGAACGCGCCGAAGAACAAGGTCGCCTTCCTCGAGACTCATGGCCTTGACCTTGCGGCTATGATAGCGACGCAAGGCTTGCTGGTATCGAGCAGCTCGTACAGCAGCCTGGAGACGGTCCTCCTCGAGGAGTAGTGCATCATCTTGCCGCAGCTGCTCTTGCTCAATCTCATCGTAAGCGAGCACTCGAGGAGACCCGTATACGAGTTCTGTGGGGAGAACTGCCTCTGCTCCATAGACAAGAGCAAAGGGTGTCTGTCCGGTGGCTCGATTTGGTGTCGTCCTGATTGACCAAAGAGCCGCCGACAACTCCTCGATCCAGTTTCTTCCACACTTGTGCAGCCTGTCGAAGGTTCTTGTCTTGAGTCCGTGCAGCACTTCAGCATTTGCCCTCTCCGCTTGACCATTGCTCCTCGGGTGAGCAACAGAAGCGAAGCAGATGTTGGCGCCAAGGTCTTGGGCGTATTGCATGAAGGTGCGACTTGTGAACTGTGTGCTGTTGTCGGTGATGATCCGGTTAGGGATTCCGAAACGGCAAACGATCGATCTGAAGAACCTGACTGCTGACTGTGCGGTCACTTTTCTCACTGGTTCCACCTCCGGCCACTTTGTGAACTTGTCGATAGCAATGTAGAAGTACTCAAAGCCCCCGACAGCACGGGGAAAGGGGCCGAGGATGTCGAGCCCCCAGACCAAAAAGGGCCAGGACAAAGGGATCGTCTGGAGAGCTTGAGCTGGCTGGTGTATTTGCTTGGCATGGAACTGGCACGCTTCACACTTGGTTACTTGTGCAGTTGCATCTTGGAGGGCTTCTGGCCAGAAGAAACCTTGCCGGAACGCCTTCCCGGCAAGTGCTCTTGCGCCAATGTGGTGTCCACATATGCCTCCGTGGATTTCTGCCAACAGCTTCTATCCATCTTCCCGGGAAATGCACTTCAATCTAACACCATTGAGTCTTCTTCTGTACAGTTCATTGCCAACGAACTGGTACATGCTTGACTGCCTGGTTATTCTCTCTATCTCTTCTGGTTCTTCGGGAAGTTCTCCAGTTTGAAGAAAACGGACGATTTGCTGTGCCCATGCTGGAGCCTGAGGCTCAACAACAAGGACTAAAGGCACCAGTGCTGCTGCGGGAACGTCAGCTTCTACGGCAAAGACTTGGGGTTCTGCCGGAGCTTCACGTTCCCCGGCAAGCCTGCCGGGGTATGGCTTGCCGGGAACATCTGCTTCAACTGCACGAACCTTGGGGTCCGCAGGAGCAGAATGTTCCTCAGCAACTCGGTCGTTGATCTTGGGAACCTTGGCGGCGGCTTCAGGAAGATCCGCCGGCAAGTAGTCACCGGAGACCAACTTTCTTTTCTTGCTCTGCCCAACTGATGGTGTAACTGATGGTTGAGTTAACTTGAGCAGGAAGGTCCCTGGTTCCACAGGTAACTTCATGGCAGCGCACTTTGAGAGACCATCTGCGATATCATTTTGAGCTCTTGGAACGTGCTCCATCTGCAGGCCTTCAAAGTGTTCTTCAAGCTTCCACACTTCATCGACATAAGCTTCCATCAAAGGACTCTGGTAGCTCTTGTTTACTTGTCGGACCACCAACTGCGAATCTCCCCGCACAATCAGCTTCTTGATCCCAAGTTCGGCTGCAATTCTGAGGCCGGCAAGCAAACCCTCATACTCAGCAGTATTGTTTGTCGCTTGCTCCTTGGGAAAGTGCATTTGAACAACGTACTTGAGGTGTTCCCCAGCGGGTGCTACGAGTAACACACCAGCACCGGCGCCTTGCAGCGAGAAGGCACCATCGAAGTACATTATCCAATCCCTGCTTGCTTCCTTGATGGGGATGTTTGTCTCTTGAACTTCATCGTCTGGTGTTGGTGTCCATTCCACTATGAACTCTGCCAAAGCTCTGCTCTGTATAGTTGATGTGCTTTCAAACTTAAGACCAAAGCTTGACAGCTCCAGTGCCCACTCAACAATCCTACCCGTTGCTTCTGGATTTTGCAATATCCTCTTCAGCGGAAAGCGAGTGACCACTGTTATCTCATGTGCTTGGAAGTAATGGCGCAGCTTTCTCGAGGCCATGAGGAGGCCGAAAAGCATCTTCTGCACCCCAGAGTATCTTGATCTAGCCCCCTGCAAGAGGGAGCTTACAAAATAAACTGGGCGCTGCACCATCTTCTTTCGCACTTCTCCTTGTTCCTGCGCAGACTTGTCCTTGTCGGGGTCAGAGCTTGTCGGGGAAGCCCCCTGCTTGTCGCTGGATGTTCTTGTCGGGACTGTGGGCTCTTCCTCTGCATCCCTCTCTGCTACCAACGCAGCACTAACCACTTGATTGGTTGCTGCTAAGTACAGCAGCAACTTCTCTTGCGGCTTAGGTGCGACAAGTATAGGAGTGGAGGACAGGTATCCTTTCAAGTCATGCAGCGTTGCCTCCGCTTCCGGAGTCCATTTCATAGGACCTGCCTTTTTCAAGATTTTGAAGAAAGGCAGGGCGCGTTCTGCAGACTTTGAAATGAACCTGCTGAGGCCAGCCACACAACCAGCAAGTCCCCGTACATCCTTGACGCGCTTTGGTGCTTCGATCTGCTCGATGGCCTTGATCTTGTCGGGATTGGCTTCAATCCCCCTCTGTAACACGAAGAACCCGAGAAGCTTGCCGGAGGGTACTCCGAAGACGCACTTCTCGGGTTTCAGCTTGAGTTGTATCTTGCGCAGATTTGCAAAGGTCTCATCTAGGTCTTGGATCAGGGTATCTTTGTCCTTGCTCTTGACCACTATGTCATCCATGTAGGCTTCTACATTCCTGTGTATCTGTGGCTCAAAAGCAGTGTGGACTACCCTTGCAAATGTTGAGCCCGCATTCTTCAGTCCAAAGGGCATGCGTATGAAACAGTAAGTGCCACATGGAGTAATGAATGCGGTCTTTTCTTCATCCTCCTCAGCCATGAATATCTGGTGATACCCAGAGTATGCGTCAAGAAATGAAAGCAACTCACATCCAGCCGTGGAGTCAACGATCTGGTCAATGCGCGGCAAGGGAAATGGATCCTTGGGACAAGCTTTATTCACATCAGTGAAGTCTATACAAAGTCTCCACTTCCCATTAGCTTTGCGCACGACAACTGGATTTGCCAACCATGTGGGATGAAGTACACCTCTAACAAGGCCTGCTGCTTCCAACTTCTTGATTTCCTCGGCAATAAACTCTTGGCGTTCCACCGCTTGCTTCCTGACCTTCTGCTTGACGGGCCGCGCGTGAGGACAAACAGCAAGCTTGTGCTCAATTACCTTCCTGGGAACGCCGGGGATGTCAGACGGTTGCCATGCAAACACGTCGACATTCGCCCGCAGGAAAGCAACGAGCGCGCTTTCCTATTTGGGGTCGAGCGTAGCACTGATGGTGAAGGTACCACCAGTGTCGTCCTCCTTGGCGGACACTTTCTTGGTTGCGGGTGGAGCTGCCATTCCTTTCTTGCACTTGCCGGTGGAGCTCGATGGTGCGTCCTCGACGGCAGCGCAGCACTCCGAAGAGGTGCGTTTGCCGGAGTGGGCCCCAGAGTTCTTGCCGGACTTGGTCTTCCCCCCGGGAGCTTCAGCGGCAAGTGTCTTGCTGTCCGCCGCGGCTGCCGCGTCCCGGTAGATATTGTCGGCGCAAATAAGCGCGTCCTTCTTGTCGCCGGAGACAGAGATGACGCTTATTGGCCCTGGCATCTTGAGCATGTTGTATGCGTGGTGAGACGCTGCCATGAACTTGGCGAGCGCAGGACGGCCAAGTATCCCATTGTATGGCAATGGGATATCGGCGACGTCGAAGGTGATCCTCTCAGTCCTGAAGTTTAGTTCTCCGCCAAAGGTCACTGGCAGCGTGATCTTCCCCTTCGGCTTGCTCCTTCCCGGGTTGATCCCTTGGAAGGTCCCGGTTTCCTCGAGCTCGCTGTCGGGGATCTGCAGCTTCCGGATTACAGCAGAGGAGATTAAGTTTAGGCCGGCCCCGCCGTCAACCAGCATCTTGGTGACCTTGAGGTTGCGGATGGTCGGCGAAACCAACATTGGCAAGCACCCGACCGCAGTGGTGCGGTCAGGGTGGTCCTCAAGGTCGAAGATGATGGGCGTGCTGGACCACTTCAGTAGCTTGCGCGACTCGACGGGTGGCTCTGCCGCATTCACTTCCCGCACCCATTGCTTGAGTTGGCGGTGGGAAGTGTGCAGAGAGGCACCTCCATCGACGCACAAAACTTCTGTGGCCTTCTGGAACTCCTGCTCGCTGTTGTCTCCGTCGTCCATGTCCTCGTCGTCGTCTTCGTCTTCATCCTTGTCGAGGCCCCGGGGAGGTCTATCTCCTTGCCGCTGTTTGGCCTTGCCGCGGCGCCCTCCCCGGCCGTTGAATGGCCGCTTCTTGCCGGATTCACCTCCGCCTCCCTGGGCCTTCTCCTTGTCGCGTCGCTCGTATTCAGCCTTCTGCTGCTCTACGAGGTATTCGACTCTCTTGCAGTTCTGGAGATCGTGGCCCTTGGTGCGGTGGATCTTGCAGTACTGCTTGTCGGAGCCGTCATGCTTGTCGGCGGCGGCTACAGTGGCAGGCTCCTTGCCGGAGCCACCAGCCTGCAGTTTCTTGTCGCCAGCCTCCTTGCCGGACTTCTCCACAGCCAATACTTCCTTGTTCTTCTTCTTCTTGTTGTTCCGCCGCCGGTTCTTCCTTGCCGGGGCGGCATCCTCGCTGTCCGTTCCTCCTGCTCCAGTATCCTCTCCGGGGAGTCTCCTCCCTTCTTCGGCACGCGCACACTTGTCAGCCAGAGCGTAAAGCTCGCTGACGTCCCGGATCTTGGTCATTGCCATATCTTCCCCCATCCAGCGGTTACGCACGTTCTGGTGGAACGCGCTGATAATCGCGGCAGGGTGGACATCCGGGATGTTGTGCTGAACGCGGCTGAACCTCTGGATGTACTTTCGCAGGGACTCTCCCTCCTTCTGGGCAAGAATGTGGAGATCGCTCTCCTGGCCGTGGGGTTTGTGGCCGCCCGTGAAGGCGCCGACAAACTGGTGGCACAGATCTGCCCAAGAAGAGATGGAGTTCTCCGGCATGTGCATAAGCCAAGACCTGACGTTTGGCTTAAGCACGAGCGGGAAGTAGTTTGCTAGAATCCTCTCGTTGTGTCCCCCGGCAGCCTGCACCGTGATGGTGTAGATGCTGAGGAACTCCGAGGGATGGGTCTTGCCGTCGTACTTCTCGGGTACGTCGGGCTTGAAGTTCTTCCTGTTGGGCCACTGGACTTGTCGCAGCTCTCGGGTGAACGCAGGGCAACCTGCCGCATACGGCAAGTCGCCTGGTTCACCGGGCGCGTGCAAGTCGACAGCGGTCCCAGCGCGCTGGTCGGACTGTCGCCGTGCCTCTCTTCGACGCTCGATGCGAGTTCGAGCGTCCTCTTGTCGCCTGTCGTCGAGGACTTGGCGCTGATCGCGGCGAGCTCGCGGATCCGACGACGCCGTGGAGTCGTCGTCGACGTTGATCTGGCGAGCTGGTGATTTTTGCTTCTGCGGCGGGGAGTGCACGGTAGTTGCACCCCCGGCGGTCTTGTCTCCATCGGCCTTCGCTTGGCTGACTTGCCGCGGCCGTGATGTTGCCGGCTGCTGCGGCGAGTCGTTGTTGAAGAAGGCGATGAGGCTCTGGATTGTGGCCCTCCAGTCCTCGGCCTTGTCCGCCGCTGGAGGGAAGTCGAGGAGCAGCTGAGCCCTAGCTAGGGCTTCTGCTAGAGAGGAGGGAAGCGGTGGCGAGCGGTGCGAGGAGCGAGATATGCTCGGACTTCTAACAGCGTTAGAAGGAGCAGGTTCTCGCCCCCGCGACCGCGCCTTGCTCGTGCCGGCGCGCTGGCCTTGAGTGTCCCGCGACCCGCCGGCTTGGCTACGTCCCAGCAAGCGTATGGTACCTCCGGTACCACGCCGCTGCTGGTCCGGCGCCTCCTGAGAGGGACGTGGTGCATGGACGGACACCGATGTCTTGGAGTGGGCTCGGTCGTCCGTTTTGTCCTTGGACTTGGCGGCGCCGTGAGTGTCCTCACCGGCGTCCACCCTTCCGCCAGCGTCTACCCCACCAACCTTTGGTTCTGGTGGTGGTGGGATCGACGCGGACGGGCCTCCTACCTCCGAAGCTTTCTTCTTCGGTGGCATGCTGAGGTAGTCGATGAGGTTGATGAAGCTGGTGAAGTTGCTGAAGGTTGCGCCCGCGCGAGCGCCGGATCAGGTTCGCACAACCTCGACGCCCCCTACCTGGCGCGCCAAAGATGTCGGGGAAACTGATCGCCCACGAACACCTATGGGACCGGAGCCCCTTTTCGGTCCGGCAAGGGAGCGGAGGGAGCACAAAGAGCAGATCGAGGGGCACACGCGGGCAGTTTACCCAGGTTCGGGCCGCACGGATGTGTAAAACCCTACTCCTGCCTTTGGTTGTATTGAGGGTCTTGAGCTCGGGAGCTTGAAGATCTACAGTGCTAGCTACACCGAGCGTGGGAGTGATCAAGTCTCCGGGATCGAACCCCCTCTACGTTGTGCATGGGCCTCCTTTTATAGCTCAAAGGGGTCACCGACAGGTGTCAACGTAGAGGAGGGTAAAAGCGTAAAATAGGTGGTAGTTGTAACAGTGAATGTACAGTGTGTGTACAGTGGTCAATACCTAACCCTGACGGTGGGGGACAAGGGCATTGAATGCCTGTCGCCGTCACCCCAAAAGCGTCCGCCCGGGCGTCTCCGCTTGCCACGATGGTGGCCTCGTCACCGCGGCTCGCCACCGTGTACCCCAGGCTGCACAGTCGTCCGCCACGTGCCCCTGGAAGGGCCCCCAGGGCGACGCATGGACATATGAGCTGGAGCGCGGGCACACAGTGAAAGCTTCCCCCGGCAAGCACCTTGCCGGGGTTGCTCGCTTGCCGGGCCCGGAAGCTTGTCGCTTCCCGGGTCCTGCCGGGGCGCGTGATGCACCACGATATGTCTATTGAGATGTTGTTTTCTGGTCTTCCTGGCAAGCTCCTCTTGCCAGGTTCTTGTGAAAAATAGAGTGGTCTTGTGCTTGGAGCAGCCTTCCCGGCAAGCTCCTCTTGCCGGGGCCTTGTTCTTCTGTCTTGTATACTTTGTTCTTGAATGGTTTCAAGGGAACTAGAGCGGGTTTTGGCGGGCACGTGGTGAGCCCGACCACGGGACGCTGCTACTGCCCGTGCACAAGTCGGGATACTAATGTACCCCTACTTTAGTACACCGACATCATCGCTCAAGCTTGGGGGAGGCTTAAGTCAATGTTATATTCATGCCCCAATCATGAGCTTTCAAGAAAAATGATCATCCAAAATTTTTATGCTCGGCTTTCTCTCAATAATCGCACCATGCTCGATTATTCTTGTTCATGCTCTTTTATGATGAAGACTGTTGAATTTAAATGGGATTTATTGGAAATAATTAAACACAACTCTGAAGATTGGGATCTTGACGAAGGTAAGGAGTCGGGTATGACCCCTAAATTTGATTGTGTTAAAGCTTTTATGGATACCGATGTTTTCCGTGAGTTTAGCACTAAATATGGACTTGACTCTGAGATAGAAGCCTCTTTCTGTGAATCTTTTGCTACTCATGTTGATCTCCCTAAGGAGAAGTGGTTTAAATACCATCCCCCTATTGAAATAAAAGTAGTTGAACCTATTAAAGTTGAAGAAAAGACTATCACTTATAATGTTGATCCTGTTATTCCTACCGCTTATATTGAGAAACCACCTTTCCCTGTTAGGATAAAGGATCATGCTCAAGCTTCAACTGTAGTTCGTAAGAGTAATACTAGAACACCTACACCCTCTGAGGAAATTAAATTTGAACCTAGTGTTGCTATGGTTAAATATCTCTTGGTAGAAGATTTAGATGGACATGTTATTTACCTCCAAGAAGAGTCTGCTAGAATAGCCAAACCCAATGCTAGGAATAGACATAAACTGATTGTAGGCCTGCCTGTTATCTCTGTCAAGATAGGAGATCATTGGTATCATGGTTTATGTGACGTAGGTGCTAGTGCGAGTATTATCCTTCATGATTAGTATAACGAAATTATGCATGATATTGCACCTGTTGAGTTAGAAGGTATTGATGTTACTATTAAGCTTGCTAATAGAGATACTATTTCACCAGTTGGGATTGTTAGAGATATTGAAGTCTTGTGTGGGAAGGTTAAATACCCTGCTGATTTTCTTGTTCTTAGTTCCCCACAAGATGCATTCTGTCCCATTATATTTGGTAGACCCTTCTTGAATACCGTTAATGCCAAGATAGACTACATGAAAGATATTGTTACTGTTGGATTAGGGGATATGTCTCATGATTTTAACTTTGCTAAATTCCGTAGACAACCCCTTGAAAAGGCACCACCCAGTAAAGATGAAATTATTGGTCTTGCTTCTATTGCCGTGCCACCTAATGATCCTTTAGAACAATACTTGCTAGACCATGAAAATGATATGCTTATGAATGAAAGAAGGGAAATAGATGAAATATTCTTTAAATAGGGACCCGTATTGAAAAACAACTTGCCTGTTGAAATCCTAGGGGATCCTCCTCCACCCAAGGGTGATCCCGTGTTTGAACTTAAAGCTTTACCTGATAATCTTAAGTATGTTTATCATGATGAAAAGAACATATATCCTGTTATTATTAGTGCTAACCTTTCAGAGCAGGAAGAAGAAAAATTATTGAGAACTCTCAAGAAGCATCGTGCTGCTATTGGATATACTGTGGATGATCTTAAGGGCATTAGTCCCACTATATGCCAACACAAGATAAAATTGGAAGAAAATGCTAAACCGGTTATTGATCATCTGCGACGGTTAAATCCCAAGATGAAAGAAGTGGTAAGAAAGGAAATACTAAAGCTTCTAGAGGCAGGTATTATCTATCCAGTTGCTGATAGCCAGTGGGTAAGTCCTGTCCATTGTGTTCCTAAGAAAGGAGGTATGACTATTGTCCCTAATGATAAAGATGAATTGATCCCGCAAAGAATAGTTACAGGTTATAGGATGGTAATTGATTTCCGTAAGTTAAATAAAGCTACTAAGAAAGATCATTACCCCTTGCCATTTATTGATTAAATACTAGAAAGGTTATCCAAGCATACACATTTGTGCTTTCTAGATGGTTATTCTGGTTTCTCTCAAATACCTGTGTCAAAAGGGGATCAAGAAAAGACCACTTTTACTTGTCCTTTCGGTACCTTTGCTTATAGACGTATGCCTTTTGGTTTATGTAATGCACCTACTACCTTTCAAAGATGCATGATGGCTATATTCTCTGATTTTTGTGAAAAGATTGTTGAGGTTTTCATGGATGATTTCTCCGTTTACGGAACTTCTTTTGATGATTTCTTGAGCAACCTTGATCGAGTTTTGCAGAGATGTGAAGACACTAATCTTGTCTTGAATTGGGAGAAGTGCCACTTTATGGTTAATGAAGGCATTGTCTTGGGACATAAAATTTCTGAAAGAGGTATTGAAGTTGACAAAGCTAAAGTTGGTGCTATTGAAAAGATGCCATTCCCAAAGGACATCAAAGGTATACGAAGTTTCCTTGGTCATGCCGGGTTTTATAGGAGGTTCATAAAAGACTTCTCCAAAATCTCCAGGCCTCTGACTAATCTCTTACAAAAATATATTCCTTTTGTCTTTGGTGATGATTGTCTAGAAGCATTTGAAATACTTAAGAAAGCATTGATCTCTGCACCTATTGTCCAGCCTCTTGACTGGAATTTACCCTTTGAGATTATGTGCGATGCTAGTGATTGTGCTGTAGGAGCCGTTCTAGGGCAAAGAGTTGATTAGAAATTGAATGTTATCCAGTATGCTAGTAAAACTATAGATAGTGCCCAAAAAAATTATGCTACCACTGAGAAAGAATTTTTAGCAGTTGTGTTTGCTTGTGATAAGTTTAGACCCTATATCGTTGATTCTAAAGTAACTATTCACACTGATCATGCTGCTATCAAATACCTTATGGAAAAGAAAGATGCTAAACCTAGACTTATTAGATGGGTTCTCTTGCTACAAGAATTTGATTTGCATATTATTGATAGAAAGGGAGCTGAAAACCTCGTAGGAGATAACTTGTCTAGGTTAGAGAATATACTCGATGACCCACAACCTATTGATGATAGCTTTCCTGATGAACAACTAGCTGTCATAAGTACTTCTCGTACTGCTCCATGGTATGCCCGTAAGTTTGTCTTATCTTGTGATGAATGTCAAAGAATTGGTAATATTAGTAGACGTCAAGAAATGCATCTGAATTATTCACTTGTTATTGAACCATTTGATGTTTGGGGCTTTGATTATATGGGACCTTTTCCTGCCTCTAATCGGTACACACATATTTTTGTTGCTGTTGATTACGTTACTAAGTGGTAGAAGCTATTCCAACTAGTAGTGCTGATCATAACACCTCTATTAAGATGCTTAAAGAAGTTATATTTCTGAGGTTTGGAGTCCCTAGATATCTAATGACTGATGGTGGCTCACACTTTATTCATGGTGCTTTCCGTAAGATGCTTGCTAAATATGATGTCAACCATAGAATTGCATCACCTTATCACCTACAGACTAGTGGTCAAGTAGAACTAAGTAATAGGGAGTTGAAATTAATCTTGCAAAAGACAGTTAATAGGTCTAGAAAGAATTGGTCCAAGAAATTGATGATGCATTATGGGCCTATAGAACTGCATACAAAAATCATGCTGCTCCTTGTCGGCCTGAGCGATCTCTGCATCATGCTGCTCCCTGTCGGCCTGAGCTACTTCTGCTGTTGCAAGTGCTGTCAAAGTGTCGACTGGGGTTAATGCCCCTGTCGTTGAGGGCTGCTGCATGGATTGTGATCCGGCCATGAAAACAGCAACCCTGTTTGGCGGATCGAGGGGGTCCGGAAAACTATCGCCATCGGAACAACACCTCAGACCGGCCGTCCTGTAGCAGATACAAAGATTCGGTCTCTCCGGACGAAGATTCATCGCCGGAATAAATAACGGTCTCGCCGCCGGAGTCCGATCCGTCCTCGGCTTGTACTACATGCACTGCTCTGACGAAAACGTGTTTCACGGCGAGCTGAACCCGGGCAGGTCTCGCACGCTGAGCCGACTCGACGAGGTTGGGGAAGATGTCCGGCTCAGGGCCCGGTTCGCCGATCTTGCCGATGAAGACGTGGATGCCGCCGAAGGGGACCCGGTACCCGTATTCGATTGAATCGGCCTCGGGGCCCCAGCCTGCATCGTCGATGTAGATCCGGCTGCGACGACTATTAGTCATCCGGCCCACTGCGTAGCCCTTGAGCCCTTCAAATCTGCCCTTCAAGAACTCGAAACCATCGTGCGATAGCCCCATGGTGGGCGCCAACTGTCGTGGATTTAGCACGGCAGATGTCCTAGCAAAAGGACTTAGTCGTGAGGCCATCGCTCGGGTTAGCTCAAAGGGGTTAAAGCGGACGAAGGACACATGAGTTTTATACTAGTTCGGCCCCTTCGATGAAGGTAAAAGCCTATGTCTAGTTTGGTGTGGTATTGCTTGGGTTTCGATGACCAAGGAGCGAATCCGCTTTGCCTGTGTCTCGAGCTATTGTTTCCTGTCCTGAACCGTCGCCGGGTCATCCCTTTATATAAGAGGTGATGCCCGGTCCGGTTTACAGAGTCCCGAGGCCGTCTCATAATCGTGTCCTCCTCGGTCTCTGCTCTTTCTTACATCCCAAGTTTACATAATATGACGGTTTACAAGTCATGGGTCCTATCATATGGGCTCTAAGCCTCTTGAGCTATAACTTCCTTCTCCATACTCCGCTGGGCTTCTGATAATACAATCTGATAACTTAAACCGGACCCTCCTGGCCGGTTTATACCTGGTAGTAATTGTTGGAAATATGCCCTAGAGGCAATAATAAAAGTATTATTATATTTCCTTGTTCATGATAATCGTCTATTATTCATGCTTGAATTGTATTGTACGGAAACAGCTATACATGTGTGAATACATAGACTACAATGAGTCCCTGGTAAACCTCTAGTTACCAGCTTGTTGATCAACAGATGATCACGGTTTCCTGAACATGGACATGTGATGTCAGTGATAACGGGATCACGTCGTTAGGAGAATGATGTGATGGACAAGACCCAATCCTGAGCATAGCACGAGATCGTATAGTTCGTAATGCATAAGCTTTTCAGTGTCAAGTATTTATTCCTTAGACCATGAGGTTGTACAACTCCCGGATGCCGTAGGAATAATTTGGGTGTGCCAAACGTCACAACGTAACTGGGTGGCTATAAAGGTACGCATCGGGTATCTCCGAAAGTGTTTGTTGAGTTGGTACGAACCGAGACTGGGATATTGTCACTCCGTATGACGGAGAGGTACCTCTGGGCCCACTCGGTAAGACATCATCATAATGAGCTCAAGGTGACTAAGGAGTTAGTCACGGGATGATGGATTACGGAACGAGTAAAGAGACTTTCCATGACGAGATTGAACAAGGTATCGGGAATACCGACGATCGAATCTCGGGCAAGTACCGTACCGATGGACAAAGGGAATAACATACGGGATTGAGTGAATCCTTGACACGGTGGTTCATCCGATGAAGATCATCGAGGAACACGTGGGAACCAACATGGGTATCCAGATCCCGCTGTTGGTTATTGACCGGAGAGTGGTCTCGGTCATGTCTACGTGTCTCCCGAACCCGTAGGGTCTACACACTTAAGGTTCGGTAACGCTAGGGTCGTAGAGATACATGCACATGGAAACCCGAAAGTTGTTCGGAGTCCCGGATGAGATCCCGGACGTCACGAGGAGTTCCGGAATGGTCCGGAGGTAAAGAATGATATATAGGAAGTCTAGTTTCGGCCATCGGGTGATCTCCGGGGGTCACCGGGAGTGTCCCGGGACCACTGGAGGGGTCCCGGGGGTCCACCGGGTGGGGCCACCCATCCCGGTGGGGCCCCTAGGCCGCAAGGGGAAGTGGCCAGCCCTGGTGGGCTGGCGCACCACATGGGCCCTCCTCCCCATGCGCCTAGGGTTGAAACCCTAGGGGGGAGGGGGCGCCACGTTGCCTTGGGGGGCAAGAATCCCCCCCTTGGCCGCCGCCCCACCCTGCAGATGGGATCTGCAGGGCCGGCGCACCCCCCTGGCCCCCTATATATATGTGGGGGGGAAGAGGGCAGCCGCACCCTTGCCCCTGGCGCCTCTCCCCCTCCCGTCACACCTCCATCTCCTTACGCAGGGCACCGGCGAAGCCCTGCAGGATTCTCCACTGCATCCACCACCATGCTGTCGTGCTGCTGGATCTCCGACGACCTTTCCTCCCCCCTTGCTGGATCAAGAAGGAGGTGACGTTGCTGTACCAGACGTGTGTTGAACGCGGAGGTGCCGTCCTTTCGGCGCTAGATCATCGGTGATGAAGAACGTGAAGAGTACGACTACTCCATCCACGCTTCTTCGAAAGCTTCCGCTCGCGATCTACATAACGGTATGTAGATGCACTCTTATTTGCTCATTGCTAGATGTCTCCTTAATTGGATCTTGGTGAAAGCGTAGAAATTTTTTGAATTCTGCTACGTTCCCCAACACTGGCATCTGAGCTAGGTCTTATGCGTAGCATCTTGCACGAGTAGAACACAAAGCAGTTGTGGGCGTTTGAGTTTGCTCAATCTTCTTGCCGTTACTAGTCTAATCTTGATTTGGCGGTATTGTGGGATGAAGCGACCCGGACCGACTTTACACGTACGCTTAAGTGAGACTGGTTCCACCGACATACATGCACTAGATGCATAAGGTGGCTGGCGGGTGTCTGTCTCTCCTACTTTAGTCGGATCGGATTCGATGAACAGGGTCCTTATGAAGGGTAAATAGAAATTGAAAAATCACGTTGTTGTTTTGGCATAGGTAAGAAACGTTCTTGCTAGAAAACCTATAGAAGCCACGTAAAAACTTGCAACAACAATTAGAGGACGTCTAAGTTGTTTTTGCAGCATGTGCTATGTGATGTGGTATGGCCAAAAGAAGATGTGATGAATGATATATGTGATGTATGAGATTGATCATGTTGTTGTAATAGGGAATCACGACTTGCATGTCGATGAACTTGACAACCAGCAGGAGCCATAGGAGTTGTCTTAATTATTGTATGACCAGTGTGTCACTGAATAAACGCTATGTAATTACTTTACTTTATTGCTAAACGTTAGCCATAGTAGTAGAAGTAATAGTTGGTGTGATGACTTCTTCAAGACACGATGATGGAGATCATGATGATGAAGATCATGGTGTCGAGCCGGTGACAAGATGATCATGGTGCCCCGAAGATGGAGATCCAAGGAGCAAGATGATATTGGCCATATCATGTCACTTTAATTGATTGCATGTGATGTTTATCATGTATATGCATCTTGTTTACTTAGAACGACGGTAGTAAATAAGATGATCTCTCACTAAAATTTCAAGAATTGTGTTCCCCCTAACTGTGCACCATTGCTAAAGTTCATTGTTCTGAAGCACCACGTGATGATCGGGTGTGATAGGTTCCAACGTTCGCATACAATGGGTGTAAGCCAGATTTACACACGCAATACACTTAGGGTTCACTTGACGAGCCTAGCATGTACAGACATGGCCTCGGAACACGGAAGACCGAAAGGTCGAACACGAGTCGTATAGAAGATACGATCAACATGAAGATGTTCACCGTTGATGACTAGTCCGTCTCACGTGATGATCGGACACGGGCTAGTCGATTCGGATCATGTATCACTTAGATGACTAGAGAGATGTCATTCTGAGTGGGAGTTCATTGAAATTTGATTAAGATGAACTTAATTATCATGAACTTAGTCTAAATTCTTTACAATATCTCTTGTAGATCAAATGGCCCACGCTCAAGTTTCCCTCAACTTCAACGCGTTCCTAGAGAAAACCAAGCTGAAAGACGATGGTAGCAACTATACGGATTGGGTCCGTAACCTGAGGATTATCCTCATAGCTGCCAAGAGATCATATGTCCTTGAAGCACCGCTAGGTGATGCACCCAGTCCTGATGCGGCCCAAGACGTTTTGAGCGTCTGGCAGTCGCGTAGTGATGATTACTCCCTGGTTCAGTGCGGCATGCTTTAAAGCTTAGAGTCGGGGCTCCAAAAACATTTTGAGAACCACGGAGCATATGAGATGTTCGAAGAGCTGAAAATGGTTTTCCAAGCTCATGCCCGAGTCGAGAGATATGACGTCTCCGACGCATTCTACAGCTGTAAGATGGAGGAAAACAGTTTTGTCAGTGAGCACATCCTCAAGATTTCTGGATTGCACAACCGCTTGTCTCAGCTGGGAATGAATCTCCCAGATGAAGCGGTCGTTGACAGAATCCTCCAGTCGCTCCCACCAAGCTTCAAGAGCTTCGTGTTGAACTTCAATATGCAGGGGATGGAGAAGTCCATTCCCGAGGTGTGTTCGATGCTGAAATCAGCGGAGGTGGATATCAAGAAAGAACATCAAGTGTTGATGGTCAATAAAACCACTAAGTTCAAGAAAGGCAAGGGTAAGAAGAACTTCAAGAAGGACGGCAAGGGAGTTGCCGCGCCCGGTAAGCCTGTTGCCGGGAAGAAGCCAAAGCATGGACCCAAGCCTGAGACAGAGTGCTTTTATTGCAAGGGAATAGGTCACTGGAAGCGGAACTGCCCCAAATACTTAGCAGACAAGAAGGTCGGCAACGTCAAAGGTATATATGATATACATGTTATTGATGTGTACCTTACCAGCACTCGTAGTAGCTCCTGGGTATTTGATACCGGTGCGGTTGCTCACATTTGTAACTCAAAACAGGAGCTGCGGAATAAGCGGAGACTTGCGAAGGATGAGGTGACGATGCGTGTCGGGAATGGTTCCAAGGTCGATGTGATCGCCGTCGGCACGCTACCTCTACATCTACCCTCGGGATTAGTTTTAAACCTTAATTATTGTTATTTAGTACCAATTTTGAGCATGAACATTGTATCTGGATCTCGTCTTATGGGAGATGGCTACTCTTTCAAATCGGAGAATAATGGTTGTTCTATTTATTTAAGAGATATGTTTTATGGTCATGCCCCGCTGGTCAATGGTTTATTTTTTATGAATCTCGAACGTGATGATACACATATTCATAGTGTAGATGCCAAAAGATGTAAAGTTGACAATGATAGTCCCATATACTTGTGGCATTGCCGCCTTGGTCGTATTGGTGTCAAACGTATGAAGAAGCTCCATTCACATGGACTTCTAGAGTCTCTTGATTATGAATCATTTGACACGTGCGAACCATGCCTCTTGGGCAAGATGACCAAGACTCCGTTCTCCGGAACAATGGAGCGAGCAACCAACTTGCTGGAAATCATACATACCGATGTGTGCGGTCCAATGAGTGTTGAGGCTCGTGGAGGCTATCGTTATGTTCTCACCCTCACATATGACTTGAGTAGATACGGGTATATCTATTTGATGAAACACAAGTCTGAGACCTTTAAAAAGTTCAAGGAATTTCAGAATGAGGTTGAGAATCAACGTGACAGAAAAATAAAGTTCTTACGATCAGATCGTGGGGGTGAATATTTAAGTCATGAATTTGGCACACACCTTAGGAAATGTGGAATTGTTTCACAATTGACACCGCCTGGAACACCTCAACGTAACGGTGTGTCCGAACGTCGAAATCGTACTCTGTTGGACATGGTGCGATCTATGATGTCCCTCACCGATTTACCGCTATCTTTTTGGGGTTATGCTTTAGAGACTGCCGCATTCACTTTAAATAGGGCTCCGTCGGAATCCGTTGAGACGACTCCGTATGAACTTTGGTTTGGCAAGAAACCGAATCTGTCGTTTCTAAAAGTTTGGGGTTGCGATGCTTATGTCAAGAAACTTCAACCTGAAAAGCTCGAACCCAAATCGGAAAAATGCGTCTTGATAGGATACCCAAAGGAAACGATTGGGTACACCTTCTACCACAGATCCGAAGGCAAAGTCTTTGTTGCCAAGAATGGATGCTTTCTGGAGAAAGAGTTTCTCTCGAAAGAAGTGAGTGGGAGGAAAGTAGAACTTGATGAGGTGACAGTCACCCCTCCTGAAAGTAGCGCAGCGCAGGAAATTGTTCCTGAGGTGCCTGCACCGACAAGGGAGGAAGTTGATGATAATGATCATGAAGAAACAGATCAAGTTACTACTGAACTTCGAAGGTCCACGAGGGCACGTTCCGCACCAGAGTGGTACGGCAACCCTGTCCTGGAAATCATGTTGTTAGACAACGGTGATCCTTCGAACTATGAAGAAGCGATGGCGGGCCCGGATTCCAATAAATGGCTTTGAGCCATGAAATCCGAGATAGAATCCATGTATGAAAACAAAGTATGGACTTTGGTGGACTTGCCTCATGATAGGCACGCCATAGAAAACAAATGGATATTTAAGAAAAAGACAGACGCGGATGGTAATGTGACCATCTATAAGGCTCGGCTTGTCGCTAAAGGGTTATCGACAAGTTCAAGGGATTGACTACGACGAGACTTTCTCTCCCGTAGCGATGCTGAAGTCAGTCAGAATCATGTTAGCTATTGTCGCATTCTATGATTATGAGATATGGCAAATGGACGTCAAAACAGCATTCCTTAATGGCTTCCTCAAGGAAGAGTTGTATATGATGCAGCCGGAAGGTTTTGTCGATCCATAGAACGCTAACAAGGTATGCAAGCTCCAGCGCTCGATTTACGGGCTGGTGCAAGCATCTCGGAGTTGGAATATTCGCTTTAATGATGTGATCAAAGCGTTTGGATTTATACAGACTTATGGAGAAGCCTGTATTTACAAGAAAGTGAGTGGGAGCTCTGTGGCATTTCTCATATTATATGTGGATGACATATTGCTGATGGGAAATGATATAGAATTCTTGGAAAATGTAAAGGCCTACTTGAATAAGAGTTTTTCAATGAAGGACCTTGGAGAAGCTACTTACATATTAGGCATCAAAATCTATAGAGATAGATCAAGACGCCTCATTGGTCTTTCACAAAGTACATACCTTGACAAGATATTGAAAAGGTTCAATATGGATCAGTCCAAGAAGGGATTCTTGCCTGTTTTGCAAGGTATGAGATTGAGCAAGGCTCAGTCGCCGACCACGGCAGAAGATAGAGAAAAGATGAGTGTCATTCCCTATGCCTCGGCCATAGGTTCTATCATGTATGCCATGCTGTGTACCAGACCTGATGTGAACCTTGCCATAAGTTTGGTAGGGAGGTACCAAAGTGATCCCGGTATGGAACACTGGACATCGGTCAAGAACATCCTGAAATACCTGAAAAGGACTAAGGATATGTTTCTCGTTTATGGAGGTGACGAAGAGCTCGTCGTAAAGGGTTACGTCGATGCTAGCTTCGACATAGATCTGGATGACTCTAAGTCTCAAACCGGATACGTATATATTTTGAACGGAGGGGCAGTCAGCTGGTGCAGTTGCAAGCAAAGCGTCGTGGCAGCATCTACATGTGAAGCGGAGTACATAGCTGCTTCCGAAGCAGCGCAGGAAGGAGTCTGGATGAAGGAGTTCATCACCGACCTAGGAGTCATTCCAAGCGCGTCAAGCCCGATGACTCTCTTCTGTGACAACACTGGAGCTATTGCCATTACCAAGGAGCCCAGGTTTCACAAGAAGACCAAGCACATCAAGCGCCGTTTCAACTCCATCCGGAATTATGTTCAGGATGGAGACATAGATATTTGTAAAGTGCATACGGATCTGAATGTTGCAGACCCGTTTACTAAACCTCTTCCACGGGCAAAACATGATCAACACCAGAACTCTATGGGTGTTTGATTCATCATAATGTAACTAGATTATTGACTCTAGTGCAAGTGGGAGACTGTTGGAAATATACCCTAGAGGTAATAATAAAAGTATTATTATATTTCCTTGTTCATGATAATCGTCTGTTATTCATGCTTGAATTGTATTGTACGGAAACAGCTATACATGTGTGAATACATAGACTACAATGAGTCCCTGGTAAACCTCTAGTTACCAGCTCGTTGATCAACAGATGATCACGGTTTCCTGATCATGGACATGTGATGTCACTGATAACGGGATCACATCGTTAGGAGAATGATGTGATGGACAAGACCCAATCCTGAGCATAGCACGAGATCGTATAGTTCGTAATGCATAAGCTTTGCAGTGTCAAGTATTTATTCCTTAGACCATGAGGTTGTACAACTCCCGGATGCCGTAGGAATACTTTGGGTGTGCCAAACGTCACAACGTAACTGGGTGGCTATAAAGGTACGCATCGGGTATCTCCGAAAGTGTCTGTTGAGTTGGTACGAACCGAGACTGGGATATTGTCACTCCGTATGACGGAGAGGTACCTCTGGGCCCACTCGGTAAGACATCATCATAATGAGCTCAAGGTGACTAAGGAGTTAGTCATGAGATGATGGATTACGGAACGAGTAAAGAGACTTGCCATGACGAGATTGAACAAGGTATCAGGAATACCGACGATCGAATCTCGGGCAAGTACCGTACCGATGGACAAAGGGAATAACATACGGGATTGAGTGAATCCTTGACACGGTGGTTC
The DNA here is from genome assembly GCA_902687465.1 of Secale cereale. Lineage (NCBI taxonomy): Eukaryota > Viridiplantae > Streptophyta > Magnoliopsida > Poales > Poaceae > Secale > Secale cereale. Next base: position 816,208,077 of record LR738713.1, on the reverse strand, counting down.
ATCCGATGAAGATCATCGAGGTACATGTGGGAACCAACATGGGTATCCAGATCCCGCTGTTGGTTATTGACTGGAGAGTGGTCTCGGCCATGTCTACGTGTCTCCCGAACCCGTAGGGTCTACACACTTAAGGTTCGGTAACGCTAGGGTCGTAGAGATAGATGCACGTGGAAACCCGAAAGTTGTTCGGAGTCCCGGATGAGATCCCGGATGTCACGAGGAGTTCCAGAATGGTCCGGAGGTAAAGAATGATATATAGGAAGTCCAGTTTCGGCCATCGGGTGATCTCCGGGGGTCATCGGGAGTGTCCCGGGACCACCTGAGGGGTCCCGGGGGTCCACCGGGTGGGGCCCCTAGGCCGCAAGGGGGAAGTGGCCAGCCCTGGTGAGCTGGCGCACCACATGGGCCCTCATCCCCATGCGCCTAGGGTTGAAACCCTAGGGGGGAGGGGGCGCCACCTTGCCTTGGGGGGCAAGAATCCCCCCCTTGGCCGCCGCCCCACCCTGCAGATGGGATCTACAGGGCCGGCGCACCCCCTGGCCCCCTATATATATGTGGGGGGGAAGAGGGCAGCCGCACCCTTGCCCCTAGCGACTCTCCCCCTCCCGTCACACCTCCATCTCCTTACGCAGGGCACCGACGAAGCCCTGCAGGCTTCTCCACTGCATCCACCACCACGCCGTCGTGCTGCTGGATCTCCGACGACCTCTCCTCCCCCCTTGCTGGATCAAGAAGGAGGTGACGTTTCTATACCGGACGTGTGTTGAACGCGGAGGTGCCGTCCTTTCGGCGCTAGATCATCGGTGACGAAGAACGTGAAGAGTACGACTACTTCATCCACGCTTCTTCGAAAGCTTCCGCTCGCGATCTACATAACGGTATGTAGATGCACTCTTATTTGCTCGTTGCTAGATGTCTCCTTAATTGGATCTTGGTGAAAGCGTAGAATTTTTTTGAATTCTGCTATGTTCCCCAACAGTAATTTCCCTGACACCATGGGTATGTCTCCATATAAGATGGTATATGGAAAAGCTTGTCACTTACCTCTTGAGCTAGAACATAAGGCATATTGGGCTATTAAAGAGATCAATTATGATTTCAAACTTGCCGGTGAGAAGAGGCTATTTGACATTAACTGTCTCGATGAGTGGAGATCCCAGGCCTATGAGAATGCCAAACTGTTTAAAGAAAAAGTTAAAAGATGGCATGACAAAAGGATACAAAAGCGTGAGTTTAACATACGGGATTATGTCTTGCTATTCAACTCTTGTTTAAGATTTTTTGCAGGAAAACTTCTCTCCAAGTGGGAAGGTCCTTACGTTATCGAGGAGGTCTATCGTTCCGGTGCCATAAAAATCAACAACTTCGAAGGCACAAATCTGAAGGTGGTGAATGGTCAAAGAATCAAACATTATATCTCAGGTAATCCTATCAATGTTGAAACTAATGTTATTGAAACCATAACCCCAGAAGAATACATAAGGGACACTTTCCAGAACGATTCAGCCTCCGAAACGGAAGAGGTACGTGATACGGTCAGTAAACCGACTCCAAAACAACTATAAAGGAAATTTTTCTCCGTTTTGGAATATTTAGAAAAATAGAAAAATAAACTGCAGTCCCGAAGAGACACGAGGCGTCCTCGAGGGTGGAGGGCACGCCCCCCTTCCCAGGGCGCGCCCCCCTGCCTCGAGGGCACCCCGTGTGTCCCACAGACTCCGTTTTCTTGTGGCTTACTCCTTTCGTTCAGGAAAAAATAATTATATATACTCCCAAAGGTTTTGTCCTCTGTATCACGCAAAAATCCGCTGTTTTCGTTTCGAGCTGTTGTTTTTGACAGATCTAGATCATCATGGCATCCTCCAACACCCCCAAGGACAAGTTCTTCGAGAAGGTCATCAACCCCTACCTTGCGGAGGTGCTGCACCACCCCAAAACCATGGAGTTGCATGAGGGGGTGCTGCACATCCGTGATGTTGAGGGGCCGAGAAGGACTAGAAGCATGGAGACGAGACTCGAAGCGATGGTGCAACAAGTTTTCAAGTGCCAAGGTATGGTGGAACGAGGACTCGACGCCAACCACATGATGATCTCGGAGCTTGCCAACAACCTCAAGATGGACTCAATTATCTTCGGGGAAGCCATCTCCATTCTTCAAGAGAAGATCGATCACCTCCAAGCCCAGATCTATGACCTGCAGAACCAAAACTGTGAGTATGAATATAGATTCAAGAACATGAGTTTGGCTGCAGATTTGAGTATCCCGGAGACTCGATCATCCTTCTACGATGGTGAGCCCATGCCTTGGAATATGAACAACAAGCCTACATCGGCAACAACTCCATCATCACCACCCCCGAAGAAGGTGACATAATCATATGGGTATGGGCACTCCCCTTGGCAGCTGCCAAGCTTGGGGGAGTGACCCCGGTATCATATCACCATCACTCCTATCTTTACCATTTTACTTAGTTCGATCCTTTTTGTAGTATCTTGATCTATTAGAATAAAGTTAGCATGATCTAGTTGTGAGCTTTTTCTTTGTGAGCTTTATCCTTTGTAATCGAGTCCGTGAGCTATATAATAAAGATTAGTGTTGAGTTAAGGGCTTGATTTTCCTCACTTGGGTCATGATAAAAAGAAAGAAAACATAAAGAGTATCAAAGAGATCATATCGATCTTGTGGGAAGTAATGACTTCACATACAAGCGTATGATAAATAAAAGTTGTTGGGAGGTGACAAACATAGTTTTGGTCATCGTTGCAATTAATAGGAAGTAATAAAAAAAAGAGGCTTCACAGACAAATATACTATCTTGGACATCTTTTATGATTGTGAGCACTCATTAAAGTATGACATGCTAAAGAGTTGATGTTGGACAAGGAAGACAACATAATGGGACATGTTTTCTTATATCCGAAATAAAGTATATTGTCATGGATCATCCAACATGTTGAGCTTGCCTTTCCTCCTCATGCTAGACAAAACTCCTCGCACTAAGTAGAGATACTACTTGTTCTTCCATATATCATTAAACCCAGTTTTGTCATGAGAGTCCACCATACCTACCAATGGATTGAGAAAGATCCTTCCAAGTAAGTTGTCATGTTGCAAACCCGCTAAAATATGTATGATTTATTAGTGTGAAAGAAATTAGCTTTATACGATCTTGTGATATGGAAGTAATAAAAGCAACGGACTGCATAATAAAGGTCCTTATCACAAGTGGCAATATAAAGTGAAGTTCGTCTATGCTAAGACTTTGTGCATCCAACCATAAAAACACATGACAACCTCTGCTTCCCTCTGCGAAGGGCCTATCTATTATTCCTGTCTTATAAGTGTCAAGGTGAATTCCACCTTTCCTTTTTACATTTTATCCTTTGGCAAGCACATTGTGTTGGAAAGATCCTGACATATATACCCACTTGGATGTAAGTTTTCATGATCTATTACTGTTGACATTACCCTTGAGGTAAAAGGTTGGGAGGCAACACCATAAGCCCCTATCTTTCTCTGTGTCCGATTAAAACTCCATAAACATAAGTATTGCGTGAGTGTGAGCAATTGTGAAAGACTATAAGATAGTTGAGTATGTAGGCTTGTTGAGAAGCTCTTATATTGACTATTTCCGATATTACGATAAATTGCAATTACTTCAATGACCGAGACCAAAGTTCGTTAGTTTGCAATGAAGTTTATGATGCATACTTGATATTATGGATGAATTGTTACTTTAGCATAAGAATCATATGACTATATTTACTTAAGTTGCTGTTATGAGAATGATCATGATGCCCTCATGTCCATATTTTGTTTTTATCGACACCTCTATCTCTAAACATGTGGACATATTTTTCGATTTTGGCTTTCGCTTGAGGACAAGCAAGGTCTAAGCTTGGTGGAGTTGATACATCCATTTTGCATCATGCTTATAAGTTGATATTTATTGCATTATGGGATATTCATACATGTTTTGTCACAATACTTATGCTTTTTCTCTCTTATTTTACAAGGTTTACATGAAGAGGGAGAATGCCGGCAGCTGGAATTCTGGGCTGGAAAAGGAGCAAACTCTGGAAACCTATTCTGCAATACTCCAAAAGCCCTGAAACTCCACTGAACATCGTTTCGGAAAATATAAAAAATATCTAGCGAAAGAAACCCACGAGAGGGGCCACCGGCTGGCCTCAAGGGTGGGGGTCACGCCCCCCTACCTCGTGGGCCAGCCGGCAGGCCCCCGGTGCCCATCTTCTCCTATATGAGGTGTTTTGACATGGAAAAATTCATAAGGAGGCTTTCGGGACCAGACGCCGCCGTCTCGGGGCGGAACCGAGACGGAAACCAATCTAGGGCTCCGGCAGAGCTGTTCTGCCTGGGATACTTCCCTCCGGGAGGGGGAAATCGTCACCACCGTCATCACCAACAACTCTCCCATCTTGGGGAGGGCTATCTTCATCAACATCTTCACCAGCACCATCTCCTCTCAAACCCCAGTTCATCTCTTGTATCCAATCTGTGTACCCAAACCTTAGATTTGTACCTGTGGGTTGCTAGTAGTGTTGATTACACCTTGTAGTTGATGCTAGTTGGTTTATTTAGTGGAAGATGTTCAGATCCATTATGCATATTAATACCCCTCTGATCATGAACAATATTATGTCTTGTGAGTAGTTACTTTTGTTCCTGAGGACATGGGAGAAGTCTTGCTATTAGTAGTCATCTGAGTTTGGTCTTCGTACGATATTTTGATGAGATGTATATTGTCTATCCTCTAGTGGTGTCATGTGAACGTCGACTACATGAAACTTCACCGTTATTTGGGCCTAGAGGAAGGCATTGGGAAGTAATAAGTAGATGATGGGTTGCTAGAGTGATAGAAGCTTAAACCCTAGTTTATGCGTTGCTTCGTAAGGGGCTGATTTGGATCCATATGTTTCAGGCTATGGTTAGGTTTACCTTAATACTTCTTTGGTAGTTGCGGATGCTTGCATTAGAGGTTAATCGTAAGTGGGAGGCTTGTCCAAGTAAGGCAGCACCCAAGCACCGGTCCACCCACATACCAAATTATCAAAGTACCGAACACGAATCAGATGACCGTGATGAAAACTAGCTTGACGATAATTCCGATGTGTCCTCGGGAGGGCTTTCCTTTATATAAGAGTTTGTCCAGGGTTGTCCTTTGCTACAAAAAGGATTGGGCCACCTTGCTGCACCTTATTTGCATTTACCTTTTGTCACTTGATACCAATTACCTTATCACAAAACTATCTGTTACCAATAATTTCAGTGCTTGCAGAAAATACCTTGCTGAAAATTGCCTATCATTTCCTTCTGCTCCTCATTGGGTTTGACACTCTTACTTATCAAAAGGACTACGATAGATACCCTACACTTGTGGGTCATCAAGACTTTTTTTGGCGCCGTTGCCGGGGAGTTAAGCGCCTTTGGTAAGTGGAATTTGGTAAGAAAAAATTTATATAGTGTGCTGAAATTTAGTTTCTCTTTTTACTATGGCTCAAAATCTTTTGAGGGGCTTGTTCGGCGTATCTTCACCCCGATCAGAAGAGCAAAGTGTTGCTCCTCAATCTACTGCACCTATTGAAAATGTTTGCTTTGAGATTCCTTCGGGTATGATAGAGAAACTGCAAGAAAATCCTTTTACCGGAGACGGAACACTGCATCCCGATTTACACCTAATCTATGTGGATGAAGTTTGTGGATTGTTTAAGCTTGCAGGTATGCCCGAGGATGTTATCAAGAAGAAGGTCTTCCCTTTATCTTTGAAGGGAGATGCATTGACATGGTTTAGGCTAGGCGATGATATGGGATCATGGAACTATAATCGTCTGAAGTTGGAATTTCATCAGAAGTTCTACCCTATGCACCAGGTTCATCGTGATCGTAATTATATTTATAATTTCTAGCCTCACGAAGGAGAAAGCATCGCTCAAGCTTGGGGGAGGCTTTAGTCAATGTTATATTCATGCCCCAATCATGAGCTCTCAAGAGAAATGATCATTCAAAACTTCTATGCTCGACTTTCTCATAATAATCGCTCCATGCTCGATACTTCTTGTTCTGGCTCTTACATGATGAAGACTATTGACTTCAAATGGGATTTATTGGAAAGAATTAAACGCAACTCTGAAGATTGGGATCTCGACGAAGGTAAGGAGTCAGGTATGGCCCCTAAGTTTGATTGTGTTAAAGCCTTTATGGATACCGATGTTTTCCGTGAGTTTAGCACTAAATATGGACTTGACTCTGAGATAGTAGCTTCTCTTTGTGAATCCTTTGCTACTCATGTTGATCTCCCCAAGGAGAAGTTGTTTAAATACCACTCCCCTATTGAAGTAAAAGTAGTTGAACCTATTAAAGTTGAAGAAAAGGCTATCACTTATAATGTTGATCCTGTTATACCTACCGCTTATATTGAGAAACCACCATTCCCTGTTAGGATAAAGGATGATGCTCAAGCTTCAACTGTAGTTCGTAAGAGTAATACTAGAACACCTACACCCTCTGAGTAAATTAAAGTTGAACCTAGTGTTGCTATGGTTAAAGATCTCTTTGTAGAAGATTTAGATGGACATGTTATTTATCTCCAAGAAGAGTCTACTAGAATAGCTAAACCCAATGCTAGAAATAGACATAAACCGGTTGTAGGCTTGCCTGTCATCTCTGTCAAGATAGGAGATCATTGCTATCATGGTTTATGTGACGTAGGTGCTAGTGCGAGTATTATCCCTCTTGATTTGTATAACGAAATTATGCATGGTATTGCACGTGTGATTGATGTTACTATTAAGCTTGCTAATAGAGATACTATTTCACCAGTTGGGATTGTTAGAGATATTGAAGTCTTGTGTGGGAAGGTTAAATACCCTGCTGATTTTCTTGTTCTTAGCTCCCCACAAGATGCACTATATCCCATTATATTTGGTAGACCCTTCTTGAATACCGTTAATGGCAAGATAGACTGCGTGAAAGATATTGTTACTGTTGGATTAGGGGATATGTCTCATGATTTTAACTTTGCTAAATTCCGTAGACAACCCCTTGAAAAGGCACCACCCAGTAAAGATGAAATTATCGGTCTTGCTTCTATTGTCGTGCCACCTAATGATCCTTTAGAACAATACTTGCTAGACCACGAAAATGATATGCATATGAATTAAAGAAGAGAAATAGATGAAATATTCTTTAAACAGGGACCCGTGTTGAAAAACAACTTGCCTGTTGAAATCCTAGGGGATCCTCCTCCACCCAAGGGTGATCCCGTGTTTGAACTTAAGCCTTTGCCTGCTAATCTTAAGTATGTTTATCTTGATGAAAATAAGATATATCCTATTATTATTAGTGCTAACCTTTCAGAGCAGGAAGAAGAAAATTTATTGAAAACTCTGAAGAAGCATCGTGCTACTATTGGATATACTCTGGATGATCTTAAGGGCATTAGTCCCACTATATGCCAACACATGATAAAATTGGAAGAAAATGCTAAACCAGTTATTCATCATCAGCGACGGTTAAATCCTAAGATGAAAGAAGTGGTACGAAAGGAAATACTAAAGCTTCTAGAGGTAGGTATTATCTATCCAGTTGCTGATAGATAGTGGGTAAGTCATGTCCATTGTGTTCCTAAGAAAGGAGGTATGACTGTTGTCCCTAATGATAAAGATGAATTGATCCCGGAAAGAATAGTTACATGTTATAGGATGGTAATTGATTTCCGTAAGTTAAATAAAGCTACTAAAAAGGATCATTACCCATTGCCATTTATCGATCAAATGCTACAAAGGTTATCCAAACATACTCATTTCTGCTTTCTAGATGGTTATTCTGGTTTCTCTCAAATACCTATGTCAAAAGAGGATCAAGAAAAGACCACTTTTACTTGTCCTTTCGGTACCTTTGCTTATAGACGTATGCCTTTTGGTTTATGTAATGCACCTGCTACCTTTCAAAGATATATGATGGCTATATTCTCTGATTTTTGTGAAAAGATTGTTGAGGTGTTCATGGATGATTTCTCCGTTTACGGAACTTCTTTTGATGATTGCTTAAGCAACCTTGATCGAGTTTTGCAGAGATGTGAAGACACTAACCTTGTCTTGAATTGGGAGAAGTGCCACTTTATGGTTAATGAAGGCATTGTCTTGGGACATAAAATTTTTGAAAGAGGTATTGAAGTTGACAAAGCTAAATTTCATGCTATTGAAAATATGCCATGCCCTAAGGACATCAAAGCAAAAGAAAAAATTCTTCTATGATTTGAGACATTACTTTTGGGATGACCCACATCTTTATAAAGAAGGAGTAGATGGCATTATTAGACGTTGTGTACCTGAGCATGAACAGGAATAGATCCTACGCAAGTGCCACTCCAAAGCCTATGGAGGACACCATCCGGGAGATAGAACTGCACAAAATGTATTGCAATCCGGTTTTTATTGGCCTACTCTTTTCAAGGATGCCCGTAAGTTTGTATTATCTTGTGATGAATGTCAAAGAATTGGTAATATTAGTAGACGGCAAGAAATGCCTATGAATTATTCACTCGTTATTGAACCATTTGAAGTTTGGGGCTTTGATTATATGGGACCTTTTCCTGCCTCTAATGGGTACACACATATTTTACTTGCTGTTGATTACGTTACTAAGTGGGTAGAAGCTATTCCAACTAGTAGTGCTGATCATAACACCTCTATTAAGATGCTTAAAGAAGTTATATTTCCGAGGTTTGGAGTCCCTAGGTATCTAATGACTGATGGTGGTTCACACTTTATTCATGGTGCTTTCCGTAAGATGCTTGCTAAATATGATGTCAACCATAGAATTGCATCCCCTTATCACCCACAGACTAGTGGTCAAGTTGAACTAAGTAATAGGGAGTTGAAATTAATCTTGCAAAAGACAGGTAATAGGTCTAGAAAGAATTGATCCAAGAAACTTGACGATGCATTATGGGCCTATAGAACTGCATACAGAAATCCTATGGGTATGTCTCCATATAAGATGGTATATGGAAAAGCATGTCACTTGCCTCTTGATCTAGAACATAAGGCATATTGGGCTATTAAAGAGCTCAACTACGATTTCAAACTTGCCGGTGAAAAGAGGTTATTTGACATTAGCTGTCTCGATGAGTGGAGAACCCAGGCCTATGAGAATGCCAAACTGTTTAAAGAAAAATTTAAAAGATGGCATGACAAAAGCATACAAAAGCGTGAGTTTAACGTAGGTGATTATGTCTTGCTATTCAACTCTCGTCTAAGATTTTTTGCAGGAAAACTTCTCTCCAAGTGGGAAGGACCTTACGTTATCGAGGAGGTTTATCGTTCCGATGCCATAAAAATCAACCATTTCGAAGGCACAAATCCGAAGGTGGTGAACGGTCAAAGAATCAAACATTATATCTAAGGTAATCCTATAGATGTTGAAACCAATATTATTGAAACCATAACCCCAGAGGAATACATAAGGGACACTTTCCAGAACGATTCAGCCTCCGAAAGGGAAGAGGTATGTGATACGGTAAGTAAACCGACTCCAAAACAACTCTAAAGGCAATTTTTCTCTGTTTTGGAATACTTAGAAAAATAGAAAAATAAACCGCAGTCCGGAAGAGACACGAGGCGTCCTCGAGGGTGGAGGGCGCACCCCCCTTCCCAGAGCACGCCCCCCTGCCTCAAGGACACCCCGTGTGTCCCCCGGACTCCGTTTTCTTGTGGGTTACTCCTTTTGTTCGGGAAAAATTCATTATATATACTCCTGAAGGTTTTGACCTCTGTATCACGCAGAAATCCTCTGTTTTCGTTTCGAGCTGCTGTTTTTGATAGACTTAGATCATCATGGCGTCCTCCAACACCCCCAAGGACAAGTTCTTCGAGAAGGTCATCAACCCCTACCTTGCGGAGGTGCTGCACCACCCCAAAACCATGGAGTTGCATGAGGGGGTGCTGCACATCCGTGATGTTGAGGGGCCGAGAAGGACCAGAAGCATGGAGACAAGACTCGAAGCAATGGAGCAACAAGTTTTCAACTGCCAAGGTATGGTGGAACGTGGACTCGACGCCAACCACATGATGATCTCGGAGCTTGCCAACAACCTCAAGATGGACTCAAGGATCTTCGGGGAAGCCATATCCAATCTTCAAGAGAAGATCGATCACCTCCAAGCCCAGATCTATGACCTGTAGAACTAAAACTGTGAGTATGAATATAGATTCAAGAACATGAGTTTGGCTGCAGATTTGATTATCCCAGAGACTCGATTATCCTTATACGATGGTGAGCCCATGCCTTGGAAGGTGAACAACAAGCCTACATCATCAACAACTCCATCATCACCAACCCCGAAGAAGGAGACATAATCATAAGGGTATGGGCACTCCCCTTGGCAACTGCCAAGCTTGGGGGAGTGACCCCGGTATCATATCACCATCACTCCTATCTTTACCATTTTACTTAGTTCGATCCTTTTGGTAGTATCCTGATCTATTAGAATAAAGTTAGCATGATCTAGTTGTGAGCTTTTGCTTTGTGAGCTTTATCCTTTGTAATCGAGTCCGTGAGCTATATAATAAAGATTAGTGTTGAGTCAAGTGCTTGATTTCCTCACTTGGATCGTGATAAAAAGAAAGAAAATATAAAGAGTATCAAAGAGATCATATCAATCTTATGGGGAGTAATGACTTCACATACAAGAGTATGATAAATAAAAGTTGTTGAGAGGTGACAAACATAGTTTTGGTCATCGTTGCAATTAATAGGAAGTAATAAAAGAAGAGAGGCTTCACATACAAATATACTATCTTTGACATCTTTTATAATTGCGAGCACTCATTAAAATATGACATGCTAAAGAGTTGATGTTGGACAAGGAAGACAACATAATGGGTTATGTCTTCTTATATCCGAAATAAAGTATATTGTCATGGATCATCCAACATGTTGAGCCTGCCTTTCCCCCTCATGCTAGCCAAAATTCCTCGCACTAAGTAGAGATACTACTTGTGCTTCCTTACATCCTTAAACCCAGTTTTTCCATGAGAGTCCACCATACCTACCTATGGATTGAGAAAGATCCTCCCAAGTAAGTTGTCATGTTGCAATTCCACTAAAATATGTATTATTTATTAGTGTGCGAGAAATTAGCTTTATACGATCTTGTGATATGGAAGTAATAAAAGCGACGTACTGCATAATAAAGGTCCTTATCACAAGTGGCAATATAAAGCGAAGTTCTTCTATGCTAAAACTTTGTGCATCCAACCATAAAAACACATGACAACCTCTGCTTCCCTCTGGGAAGGGCCTATCTATTATTCCTGTCTTATAAGTGTGTAGGTGAGACCCACCTTTCCTTTTTACATTTTATCCTTTGGCAAGCACATTGTGTTGGAAAGATCCTGACATATAAACCCACTTGGATGTAAGTTTTCATGATCTATTACTGTTGACATTACCCTTGAGGTAAAAGGTTGGGAGGCAACGCCATAAGCCCCTATCTTTCTCTATGTCCGATTAAAACTCCATAAACATAAGTATTGCGTGAGTGTGAGCAATTGTGAAAGACTATATGATAGTTGAGTATGTAGGCTTGCTGAAAATCTCTTCTATTGACTCCTTCCGATATTATGATAAATTGCAATTGCTTCAATGACCTAGACCAAAGTTTGTTAGTTTCCAACGAAGTTTATGATGCATACTTGATATTGTGGATGAATTGTTACTTTAGCATAAGAATCATATGACTATATTTACTTAAGTTGTTGTTATGAGAATGATCATGATGCCCTCATGTCCGTATTTTGTTTTTATCGACACCTCTATCTCTAAACAAGTGGACATATTTTTCGATATCCGCATTCGCTTGAGGACAAGGGGAGGTCTAAGCTTGGGGGAGTTGATACGTCCATTTTGCATCATGCTTATATGTTGATATTTATTGCATTATGGGCTGTTCCTACATGTTTTGTCACAATACTTATGCCTTTTCTCTCTTATTTTACAAGGTTTACATAAAGAGGGACAATGCCGGCAGCTGGGATTCTGGGCTGGAAAAGGAGAAAATTCTGGAAACTTATTTTGCACAACTCCAAAAGCCCTGAAACTCAACAGAACAACGTTTCGGAAAATATAAAAAATATCTGGCGAAAGAAACCCATAAGGGGGGCCACCGGCTGTCCTCGAAAGTGGGGGGTGCGCCCCCTTCCCAGGGCGTGCCCCCCTGCCTCGTGGGCCAGCCGGCAGGCCCCCGGTGCCCATCTTCTCCTATTTGAGGTGTTTTGACCTGGAAAAAAATCATAAGGAGGCTTTCGGGACCAGACGCCGCCGTCTTGAGGCGGAACCGAGGCGGAAACCAATCTAGGGCTCCGGCAGAGCTGTTCTGCCGGGGATACTTCCCTCCGGGAGGGGGAAATCGTTACCGCCGTCATCACCAACAACTCTCCCATCTTGGGGAGGGCAATCTTCATCAACATCTACACCAGCACCATCTCCTCCCAAACCCTAGTTCATCTCTTGTATCCAATCTTTGTACCCAAACCTCAGATTGGTACCTCTGGGTTGCTAGTAGTGTTGATTACGCCTTGTAGTTGATGCTAGTTGGTTTATTTGGTGGAAGATCATATGTTCAGATCCATTATGCATATTAATACCCCTCTGATCATGAACAATATTATGTCTTGTGAGTAGTTACTTTTGTTCCTGAGGACATGGGAGAAGTCTTGCTATTAGTAGTCATGTGAGTTTGGTCTTTTGTTCGATATTTTGATGAGATGTATGTTGTCTCTCCACTAGTGGTGTCATGTGAACGTCGACTACATGACACTTCACCATTATTTGGGCCTAGAGGAAGGCATTGGGAAGTAATAAGTAGATGATGGGTTGCTAGAGTGACATAAGCTTAAACCCTAGTTTATGCGTTGCTTCGTAAGGGGCTGATTTGGATCCATATGTTTCAGGCTATGGTTAGGTTTACCTTAATACTTCTTTTGTAGTTGCAGATGCTTGCATTCAGGTTAATCATAAGTGGGAGGCTTGTCCAAGTAAGGGCAGCTCCCAAGCACCGGTCCACCCACATACCAAATTATCAAAGTACCGAACGCAAATCAGATGATCGTGATGAAAACTAGCTTGACGATAATTCCCATGTGTCCTCGGGAGCGCTTTACTTTATATAAGAGTTTGTCTAGGCTTGTCCTTTGCTACAAAAAGTATTGGGCCACCTTGCTGCAACTTATTTATTTTTACCTTTTGTCACTTGCTACCAATTACCTTATCAGAAAACTATCTATTACCTATAATTTCAGTGCTTGCAGAAAATACCTTACTGAAAACTGCTTATCATTTCCTTTTGCTCCTTGTTGGGTTCGACACTCTTACTTATCGAAAGGACTACGATAGATCTCCTACACTTGTGGGTCATCACCCAGAGAGGAGCTGAAGGAAATGATAGGTAGTTTTCAATAAGGTATTTTCTGCAAGCACTGAAATTATAAGTAACAGATAGTTTTGTGATAAGGTAATTGGTAGCAAGTGACAAAAGGTAAAAGTAAATAAGGTGCAGAAAGGTGGCCCAATCCTTTTTGTAGCAAAGGGCAAGCCTGAAAAAACTCTTATATAAAGGAAAGCGCTCTCGAGGACACATGGGAATTATCGTCAAGCTAGTTTTCATCACGATCGTCTGATTCACGTTCGGTACAATGATAATTTGGTATGTGGGTGGACCGATGCTTGGGTGCTATCCTTACTTGGACAAGCCTCCCACTTATGATTAACCTCTAATGCAAGCATCCGCAACTACAAAAGAAGTATTAAGGTAAACCTAACCATAGCATGAAACATATGGATCGAAATCAGCCCCTTACGAAGCAACGCATAAACTAGGGTTTATGCTTCTGTCACTCTAGCAATCCATCATCTACTTATTACTTCCCAATGCCTTCCTCTAGGCCCAAATAATGGTGAAGTGTCATGTAGTTGACGTTCACATGACACCACTAGAGGAGAGACAACATACATCTCATCAAAATATCGAACGAAGACCAAATTCACATGACTACTAATAGCAAGACTTCTCCCATGTCCCCAGGAACAAAATTAACTATTCACAAGACATAATATTGTTCATGATCAGAGGGGTATTAATATGCATAATGGATCTGAACATATGATCTTCCACCAAATAAACCAACTAGCATCAACTACAAGGACAAATCAACACTACTAGCAACCCACAGGTACCAATCTGAGGTTTGGGTACAAAGATTGGATACAAGAGATGAACTAGGGTTTGAGAGGAGATGGTGCTGGTGAAGATGTTGATGAAGATAGCCCTCCCCAAGATGGGAGAGTTGTTGGTGATGACGGCGGTGACGATTTCCCCCACCTGGAGAGAAGTATCCCCGGCAGAATAGCTCTGCAGGAGCCCTAGATTGGTTTCCGCCTCGAGACGGCGGCGTCTGGTCCCGAAAGCCTCCTTGTGATTTTTTCGAGGCCAAAACACCTCAAATAGGAGAAGATGAGCATCGAGGGTCATCGGTGGGCCCACGAGATAGGGGGGCGTGCCCAGAGAGGGGGGCGCGCCCCCCACCCTCATGAACAGCCGGTGGCCCCCTCGTGAACTTCTTTCGCCAGATATTTTTAATATTTTCTGAAACGGAGTTCTGTGGAGTTTCGGGGCTTTTTGAGTTGTGTAGAATATGTTTCCAGAGTTTGCTCCTTTTCCAGCCGCCGGCATTCTCCCTCTTCATGCAAACCTTGTAAAATAGGGGAGAAAAGGCATAAGTATTGTGACAAAACAAGTAATAACAACCCATAATGCAATAAATATCAACATATAAGCATGATGAAAAATGGACGTATCAACTCCCCCAAGCTTAGACCTTGCTTGTCCTCAAGCAAAAGCCGATATCGAAAAATATGTCCACATGTTTAGAAATAGAGGTGTCGATAAAAACAAAATACGGACATGAGGGCATCATGATCATTCTTATAACAGAAACATATATATTGTCATGTGATTTTTATGCTAAATAACAATTCATCCACAATATCAAGCATGAATCATAAACTTCATTGAAAACTAACAAACTTTGATCTCGGTCATTGAAGTAATTGCAATTTATTGTAACATCGCAAAGAGTCAATATAAGAGCTTTTCAACAAGCCTACATACTCAACTATCATATAGTCTTTCACAATTGCTCACACTCACGCAATACTTATGGTTATGGAGTTTTAATCAGACACAGAGAAACATAGGGGCTTATGGTGATGCCTCCCAACCTTTTACCTCAAGGGTAATGTCAACAGTAATAGATCATGAAAACTTACATCCCTGTGGGTATATATGTCAAGATCTTTCCAACACAATGTGCTTGCCAAAGGATAAAATGTAAAAAGGAAAGGTGAATTTCACCTTGACTGTCGGTGTACAAAAAGAGGGGTACACTTTTTGTACCCCTATGACTATGCACGGGCAGTCTGAGCCACGGACACCACCACACCAAGCATGGCAGGGGAGGTGAGCCAGGGTAAGACCGAAGCTTGATGGAACTGGAGCAACACCAAGAACAAGACCACAAACAGCAAAGGGACGAAGCGGCTTCCCCCGGCGAGATCCTTGCCGGGAGCTGATACGTCCAAAACGTATCTATAATTTCTGCTTGCTCCATGCCTCTTTTGGGTGATATTGCTATGATATTTATACACTTCCATACACTTTTGATCATATTTGGACTAACCTATTAACTCAGTGCACCCCAGTGCCAGTTTCTGTTTTCGGCTGTTTTTGTATTTCAGGTTTTCCCATTACGAGAACTGTCAGAAAAATACTGGAAACATTATATAAAAAATCAGCGTTCCAGAAGGTTCCCGGTAGCCGAAGTACAGCCGGGGGGGGCACCAGGGCTCCAGGCGCCCTGGTGGCGCCCCCCCCCCCC
>LR738713.1:816168712-816192058 GCA_902687465.1 Secale cereale | reverse complement strand
TGGGCCGCGCCGGGGGGCGCCTGGGCCCCCCGAGCCTCGTCTGGTGCCCCCCTTTGGCATATATTTAGACCGTCTCCCAAAACCCTCGAGACGGAAACCCTTTTTTCGCGATCTCATCTCTGTTCCGCCGCCGCCGCCGCTTCCAAGATCGGGAGCACCAGGAGAACCCTTCCCGGCACCCTGCCGGAGGGGAGGATCACCACCGGGAGCTTCTCCACCACCATGGACGCCTCCCGGATGAGTTGTGAGTAGTCTCCCTTGGACCATGGGTCCATGACCAGTAGCTATGTGATGTTCTCCTCCCGTTCTTGTGCTTCACTAATTAGTCCTCGTGAGCTGCCCTACATGATCGAGGCACAT
Organism: Secale cereale; assembly: GCA_902687465.1. Classification (NCBI taxonomy): domain Eukaryota; kingdom Viridiplantae; phylum Streptophyta; class Magnoliopsida; order Poales; family Poaceae; genus Secale; species Secale cereale. Next base: position 816,191,698 of record LR738713.1, on the reverse strand, counting down.
ATGTAATCCTTATGCTGTTGCTATGATGAGTTTGCTGGGATCCGATGGATTATGAGATTATGTTCAGATTGTGTTTGAGTAATATATTTGATTCACCTCTTTTATATTTATGTTCGTAAGTAATTCTTGCATGTTCTCCGTTGTTATTTATTGCTTTGGCCAAGTAGTAGGTAGTGACTCCAAGAGGGAACGTTATGCTTGATTGTGGGTTCATGCCCCTCGATGACTAGCTTGAGTGACAGAAACATGAGTCTAGGGGATGTGCTATTGCCACAAGGGGGAAAACAACGGTGCTTGTGCCCGCGGGTGCAAGGATTGTTTACTTTACGCAAAGTTCTTTTAATGCAGTTGTCTGTTGCTTTGAGTTTACACTATGGGTGGGACTTGCAACTTAATACCAGCGAGATGTTCTGGATAGATATCTCAAGGTGGATGATTAGCAGTAGATGCAGATGGATTTCGGTCTACTTACCTCGGCTTACTGCCCATGCTTTGAACCTCTACCTTTCTTGCAACTTAGTCAGCATTGGTTTGCGCACATGGTCCTGTCAATTGCCCAGCTGTAATTCGTTTACCTCACATAGCAGTTTTATCGTCTTTTGGGAGAGAGACATCACTAGTGAACATCATGAGACTCCGGTCCATATTACCATCATTGATCACATCCGCTATTTACTTTACGCTTTTTACTTACTATTGCAGCATTACCTATCACTATTATCACTTGCGTTTGATCCTTTGTAAACTACAAGGCCGGAGAGATTGACAACCTCTCTGTACTCGTTGGGAGCAAAGTTATTTGTATCTGTGTGCAGGTCCACGTTGATTGCTAATATCTGGCGCCGTTAGCAGTTGACACCTTCTTGTTGAAACTGGGAGTCTCAGGGAAATCGATCCTTGGTATTGCCAAGGGAAAACTTCCGCTACACTGCATCTCAAACCTTCCACTTGGGGTAACCAACGAGGGGCGAGAAGCCATCAAGCAAAGTTTTCTGGCGCCGTTGCCGGGCTATCTTTTACCTTTGCTTTTTAGTCTTGTTAGTTTACCTTTCAGTTTTGCTTTAGTATCTTTTATCGAAAATCACAAAAATAGTTATCTCATTATTTAGTTGTCATTATGTCAGGTCCTTTTGTCTTTGACGAGGCAGAAGTTCTCACCTTTAAACAAAGAGGTGGGGAAAGTCTAAAAGATGCTTGGTATAGAATTAATGATTCTCAAAAAAGAGCCACCAAGAAGCAACCTACTACTATCCTGCTTAGAAATTTTTATGTTGGAATTACTTCTTGGAATAGGTTTATTCTAGATACTGCTATCAATAGGAATTTCCTATAAGCCCCAGTTTGGGAGTCTCTTAGTATTATTGAAAATCTTGTTGGGAATCCCCCTGTTGTTAGCATTCAAGAGGACATCACCCTAGCTCACATTATGAAAAAACTTGAAAAAATAGAGCTAGAGATGCCAAGCATTAATAAGATAAATGAGTTGGATCGTAAGATCCAAGGGAATTTGAATAGGCTTGATAGCTCCATGCATAAAATTTTCAAAACTTTGGAGAGCGTCAAATTCCATGACTTGGACTCTTCTAGGATAGACAAGATTGAGGAAATCTTTGATACTCTAGGAACTACTTTCTTCTCAATCAAAACCAAAAAGGTAGAAACTCCGGCAAAGAGGGAGTCTAAGTTCGTTCACGTTCCAAAGGCTCCCCGTTCTAAAAGTAATCCATCTATTGCCAAAGGGGTTGAAACTGTAAAGACTTTGGAAGAAACACCACTCTTTGATGAATTTATAAAAGAATCTTCCCTTGACTTTTATCCTTTTGGTCTTCTCCCTAGAAGTATCTCTATGAGGCCTTTATTTGAAAGTCCTCTTAAGACTAGTTGTATTATTGAAGAGCTTTTTGATGATCTTGATGATGGTTCAATTGATACAACTTGATCTCTATGCATTATGCCTAGCTTAAAGGCATAAAAGAAAGCGCTTTTGGGAGGCAGCCCAATGAATAAATTTTATTTTGTTTTTGTTGTGTCTTGATGTTGTTACTACTGTAGCATCATCATTGTATCTTTTCTTTTCAATTTTGTGCCAAGTATAGCCTCTGATTGCAAGAAAGTTCAAAAGTTGTGACGTGCTGTCAAGGAAACAGATTCTGTCCTTGGATAGAAAAATTCGTATAAAATCACCAGATCATCTTTTTGGTCTGAATTCTTTCGACAGCGTGCTCTATATAATTGTTTTTCGTGCGTCTGTTCTGAGTTTTTTTATTAGAGTTGCAGAAGTGCCCCGGAAACATCATTTACTACCTGCTGTTCTGTTTTTCACAGATTCTGTCCTGTTTTGCCTTTCCTTCATTTTGCAAACCTAGAGCTTGCTTTTTCTTTGCAAAAACCTTTTGGCAATCTTGAGAAACAGTAGAACTTCAAGAATATCTTTATTTCCAGCAAGGAACAATTATTTTATTATAGGTACTAACCTCGCTAATCAGATTATGATGAGTTATGTATGAAGGGAGTTTTCAAGTGTGCGAGCGAAGATGATAAAAAGATTCAGGAGTGTCAAACGCTCAAGCTTGGGGATGCCCCTATGCACCCCCAAGAAATATTCAAGGAGACTCAAGCGTCTAAGCTTGGGTATGCCCCCGTGCATCCCCTTCTCCATCAACATTATCGGTTCGTCTTTCGTTCCACTATATTTTAATCACTTCATGTGTTATGTGCTATGCTTGGAGCGTCTTGTTTTAGTTTTCTTTTTAGTTTTCTTTTAGCTTTTCATAACGAGTCGGAACTCAGCTTTCTTTATGTGGGAGAGAAACACGCTTCACTTCTACCTAGAACATAACATAGAATTTTCATGTCTATCCTTGCTGTGTGTGTTCTTTGTCTTTTAATAGCTACTATCATGCTTAGCTCTTAGTATTCATGCTTATCATTTTAAAGAGCTTTTGTTTAGTTGGTTGCTTGAACTCTCTTTAGTTATCATGCTTATCTTATTAAGAGAGTTTGCTTCCGTTGCATTGGTTGATATGTCTATGATAAAGATGCTACGTGCATAATGGCGCTTAGTAGTTCATGTTTTCTTATGGTTAGTCTCAAATAACTGGGGGGTTCCCAATGTGTTATTGGAGTACCAACATGATTTGTTTGCCTATGATGTGGTATGGTTTAGTAATATCTTCCTTAGAGAATTTATTTTGATTGACTTGGCGTATGCTCACGCATATTTAAGACTGTAAAGAAAGTCAGTCAAGCCTTGATGATCTTTTGTTTCTGAGTAGCGATATAACTTCCATGCCTGATTCAATGTTGCTTTGTCGCTCTGCATGATTATGACTGTCATTGCTCTCTTAGTTGGTCGCTCCCAGTCTTTTGCTAACCTCCACCTGTACTAAGCGGACTGACTGCTTGTGCATCCACATTCTTTTATACCAGTTATGCCATATGAGTCCACCATACCTTCCTACATGGTATTTACCTGCCATTCCGAACGAAGACTTGCATGTACCATCTCGAAATTATTCAAAGAAAAATGCATTCCTATTTTGTGCCTCTGTTGTAAGTCCATGAGGAAGTAGTAGCTAATTCATAATCTTTTTAAGTTGGACAAGCTTCACCCCGGGATTGCATGTATAATGTGCAAACCCATAATACAAGAAGGAACTGGCATTGAGTGCGCTCGGCTCAAAATTAATATAACAAACAAACCCTCCTTCACACTTTGTTCATGAGAAATCAGAAAACTTTGGCAGTGATAAACAAAGGAGATTAAGAGGATGTGATCGTCCTCATTCGGGAGCCGTTCCTCGAAACTTGTCCATATCAAGAAGTGATTGAGTTGTCTGCTAGCATTCGTTGACGAAACATGCATGATCTAAAAAAAATTATTATTACCTCTATTTTAAAACCAAGAGCTCTGGTACATGTTTTGTCTTTGTTTCCGACTACGGGTTTTCAACCTTGCCAACAAAAGCCACGGTTCGAGAGTCTCCACCTTCTTTTAAAGCACCAACTACTGAGAGCATGATTGTCATTCTGAGTGTAATGTGCATTGTCCCAAAGTAGCATTGTCTTTTGCATGATTGTGATATCGTTTATTCTGAAATCATTGTATCTAGTCATCACTTAAACCTTGGAGGTGCCCCTGCATTTATGTTTTGCTTCACTAAAGGGGGCAAGCGAGATATCACTTTATCATATTTGCACACCATGTTCATTACAACTCTATTTGATGTTTCAGTATCACATTGTAAAACTTTCAGTTCTTTGTGATTTTCTCATGAGGCAACTTAATTACTATAGATTCATTATCTCAGTAAGCTTTTGTCATATGACTATGAAAAAGTCCTATATGGTTAATAGCATGTCACCACAGAAATTATTCTTGTTATCATTTACCTACTCGAGGACGAGCAGGAATTAAGCTTGGGGCTGTTGATACGTCCAAAACGTATCTATAATTTCTGCTTGCTCCATGCCTCTTTTGGGTGATATTGCTATGATATTTATACACTTCCATACACTTTTGATCATATTTGGACTAACCTATTAACTCAGTGCACCCCAGTGCCAGTTTCTGTTTTCGGCTGTTTTTGTATTTCAGGTTTTCCCATTACGAGAACTGTCAGAAAAATACCGGAAAAATTATATAAAAAATCAGCGTTCCAGAAGGTTCCCGGTAGCCGAAGTACAGCCCGGGGGGGGCCACCAGGGCTCTAGGCGCCCTGGTGGCGCGCCCCCCGGGCCGCGCCGGGGGGGCGCCTGGGCCCCCCGAGCCTCGTCTGGTGCCCCCCTTTGGCATATATTTAGACCGTCTCCCAAAACCCTCGAGACGGAAACCCTTTTTCGCGATCTCATCTCTGTTCCGCCGCCGCCGCCGCTTCCAAGATCGGGAGCACCAGGAGAACCCTTCCCGTCACCCAGCCGGAGGGGAGGATCACCACCGGGAGCTTCTCCACCACCATGGACGCCTCCCGGATGAGTTGTGAGTAGTCTCCCTTGGACCATGGGTCCATGACCAGTAGCTATGTGATGTTCTCCTCCCGTTCTTGTGCTTCACTAATTAGTCCTCGTGAGCTGCCCTACATGATCGAGGCACATATGTAATCCTTATGTTGTTGCTATGATGAGTTTGCTGGGATCCGATGGATTATGAGATTATGTTCAGATTGTGTTTGAGTAATATATTTGATTCACCTCTTTTATATTTATGTTCGTAAGTAATTCTTGCATGTTCTCCGTTGTTATTTATTGCTTTGGCCAAGTAGTAGGTAGTGACTCCAAGAGGGAACGTTATGCTTGATTGTGGGTTCATGCACCTCGATGACTAGCTTGAGTGACAGGAACATGAGTCTAGGGGATGTGTTGTTGCCACAAGGGGGAAAACAACGGTGCTTGTGCCCGCTGGTGCAAGGATTGTTTACTTTACGCAAAGTTCTTTTAATGCAGTTGTCTGTTGCTTTGAGTTTACACTATGGGTGGGACTCGCAACTTAATACCAGCGAGATGTTCTGGATAGATATCTCAAGGTGGATGATTAGTAGTAGATGCAGATGGATTTCGGTCTACTTACCTCGGCGTACCACCCATGCTTTGAACCTCTACCTTTCTTGCAACTTAGTCAGCATTGGTTTGCGCACATGGTCCTGTCAATTGCCCAGCTGTAATTCGTTTACCTCACATAGCAGTTTTATCGTCTTTTGGGAGAGAGACATCACTAGTGAACATCATGAGACTCCGGTCCATATTACCATCATTGATCACATCCGCTATTTACTTTACGCTTTTTACTTACTATTGCAGCATTACCTATCACTATTATCACTTGCATTTGATCCTTTGTAAACTACAAGGCCGGAGAGATTGACAACCTCTCTGTACTCGTTGGGAGCAAAGTTATTTGTATCTGTGTGCAGGTCCACGTTGATTGCTAATATCTGGCGCCGTTAGCAGTTGACACCTTCTTGTTGAAACTGGGAGTCTCAGGGAAATCGATCCTTGGTATTGCCACGGGAAAACTTCCGCTACACTGCATCTCAAACCTTCCACTTGGGGTAACCAACGAGGGGCGAGAAGCCATCAGGAGCCAGTTTCAGCAGCCCCAGCAAGATCCTTGCCGAAGCCGGCTTTAGCAGCCCCTGCAAGACCCTTGCCGCGGCAGCTCGCCCCACGCCTACGGAGCGGATCACCCTTTGAGTCCACTTCCCCCATAGGGCAAGGATTCGGGAGATATCCCCGTGGTGGCATGTAGATCTTTGTGAAGACATTCAAGATCAGATACACACTGAGAAGACGATGACCCTTGGCGGGATCCCAGCCAAGGAGGACCACAAGACCTCCGGCAAGCACCTTGCCGGGGATGACAGTAGGCGCCGCGGCAAGACCCTTGCCGGAGCCCCGGCAGTGCCCTTGCCGAGGACATCCGCAGGGCAGGCACCTGCGTGGCAACTTGCAGATCTTCGTGAAGACCCACCATTGCGCCACCTCAGCTGCCTGCCTGCCTACATGGCGTCTCAGGCATCGCTGGCCAGGGCGCGTGTCAACACAAGAAGGAGAGGCAACGGACAAGACGGATGTCTCCCCCGTCCCCGATAAAGCAAGGACACCTAAGCTAAGCGCATTAAATGCGCCTTGTCATGTAATGCGAGGGATAACCTCGCATCAATGTACCCTTTCCACCTCCTGTGTGCCACTTTGGCAACCCCTTTTCCCTATAAAAGGAGTGTCGAGGCGACCAGGAGAAGGATTCGGCTTTTTAGAACTCCTCACGATTCGGCTTTTTGGAGCTCCTCACTAGCTGAAGAACACAAACATATAATCCACCAAACCAGGAGTAGGGTTTTACGCATCTTTGCGGCCCGAACCTGGGTAAAGGAACCGTGTGCTAACTGTTGGATCCGCTCTTCTCTCAACCCCGCGCCCCGCAACCGTAGTAGGGATTCTTGTGATCCCATAGGTGTCGATCCAGTACCCCGACATCTTTGGCGCGCCAGGTAGTGGGCGCAGTTGTGAGAATCAGCTTTAGCAGTTAGTTCGACGCTCCTTCATCATCATGGCGCCCAAGAAGAAGACGACGGTGGCGGTTGGCTAGTCGGAAGCCGGGCAGCCCGTCCCGATGCGGGCGAGCAGCGGACCGGCCGCGGAAAGGACCCGGGGCGCTGCTCGCGAACACCAATGCCGTCCCAGCAGCCGGAGTTTGGGAGGTGGCGATGTTTGTGCGTCCGGTAATGGGCCACACACCGCCAGTTCCAAAGATAGAGCCAGGCCCTCCGCGAGTGGCTCGGGGCCTTCCAAGGTCGCTACCGCATCACCCGAAGGCGATGCAAGGGCCTCCAGAACTCCCACGCCGGCGCCAACAGCGCGCTTCTCTCAAGCAGCGTGCGACGAACGGCGTCGTCACGCCGAAGATCCCGGGCGACGCCATGGGAAGAACCCCGAGCGCCACTCCCGGGACGTAGAAGACCTGCCCGCCCGCCGAAGCACTGGTGGAGATGGTATGCGACCGCGGGATCGTGATGGAGCTCCTCCTGACATGGTCAGGGGTCGAAGCGCGTCGCGGTCCGTGCAGGTTTCGCTACCGTTAACCCCAGCCGAAGCCCTGGCGCGCGCGCAGTTGCTCCTCGACTTTCCTCCCGTTACGGGGAAACTCGATGAATGGAGAGCGACCATCCGAAGCCTTGTCGCAGTCGCCAACAAGGATGACCCAAATCCAGCGGAACTCCCAGGTCGACGCTCCGATGGAGTCCCACGCACCGGTGGTAGGAGGACCGGCAGCGCCGTGGCTACGGTGCATTCGCCTCCTCCTCACCCGGTATCGCGTGTGTCGACTCGTCGGGACGTTGCGGGCGACGCCATCTCCATAGCGTCGTCCGACCCACGGACCCACAGCGACCAGCGTCAAGTTCTTCAGGAGCGAGCTCATGAAGACGCTCGAACCACCATCGAGCGCCGGTGCGGAGCGCGCCACCAGTCAGACAGACGAGCGGGGCCTGCTGTGGACCGCCCAGCACCGGAGAGCCCTGGAGGTCTACCTTACGAGGTAGGCTGTCCGGCTTTTACCCGTGAGCTGCGGCAGTTCCAGTGGCCCTCTCACCGCACCTTCAAGCCCGACATTGGCGAGAAGTATAACGGCAAGACCCACCCGTCGGAGTTCCTTAGCATCTGCACCATCACGATGCAGGCTGCCGGAGCCCGCGACAATAAGGTGCTTGCGAATTACTTTCCATTGGCTCTTAAGCCCAACGCCATGTCATGGTTGATGCACTTGCCGGTAGACTCTATTTCCTCCTGGTCGGATTTGTGCCATGAGTTTGTTGGCGCCTTAACTGGGGGTCACCAAGCCCATGGCCAAGCAAGTGATCTGCACGTCATACCCCAGAAGGAAGGCGAGAGTCTGCGCAAGTACATACAGAGGTTCAGCCAGGTACAGTACAACATCCCTGATGTTCACCATGCCGCCATCATCAGCGCGTTCCATCAGAACTTGCGTAACCGCAAGATGCGTGAAGAACTGGCGATGACCAAGGTGAAAGATGTGGCAGAACTCTATGTTCTTGCTGACAGATGTGCCCGGGCTGAAGAGGGAAGGAAGTACCCCGGCGAAGATGCCGGTGCGGAAACCGACTCTTCAGATGAGGATACTACCGCCCCGGCGAAGAAAGGGCAACACCGCAACAGGAAGCGCAAGGGTAAAGCCGTGCTTCCCGTTGAGGGATCTGATGACGCCGGCTCTGCCAAGAAAACCAGGGCGGGTGACCCCGGCAAGGAAATTGCCGGGTGTGTCGCATGCCGGGCCTTGGCGGCTGCCGAGAAGCCAGGAAACTCCGGCAAGCGATACTGCAAGATCCATCGCACCAAGGGCCATGATCTCCAGGACTGTCGACAGGTTGAGCTCCTTGCTGAGAGGCAGAGGGCTGAATACGAGAGGCGGGACAAGGAGAAGGGACAGGATGGTGCTAAAGGGTCCGGCAAGAAGCGTGACGGCCAAGCAGGCCGTTGCGGCAAGGATAAACAGCAGGAGAGGCCCGCCCGGGGCCGTGACAAAAGGCCCGAAGACGACGATCACGAAGAGGACGACGAGTCCGGCGACCAGGAATTTCAGAAGGCTACACAGGCCATGTGCGTCGATGGCGGCGCCTCGCTGCATACTTCTCACCGCCAACTTAAATAGTGGGTGCGCGAGATTACAGCGGCAGAGCCGTCGTCCGGTGCCCAAAAACAGCTAAAATGGTCCAGCACACCTATCATTTTTGACACTGAGGATCACCCTGATCCCACTACTGCGGTCGGGTGCTTGCCATTGTTGGTTTCGCCGACAATACGCAACCTCATTGTGACAAAGATGCTAGTCGATGGCGGGGCCGGTCTGAACCTACTCTCGCCCATCGTGATCGAGAAGCTGCAAATTCCTGAGGGAGACCTCGAAGAAACGGTCACGTTTCAGGGGGTCAACCCGGGGATAAGTCAACCAAAGGGGAAGGTCACGCTGCCCGTGACTTTTGGGAGTGATCTGAACTACAGGACGGAACGGATCGTGTTCGATGTTGCCAAGATCCCCTTGCCTTACAACGGGATCCTTGCCGCCCAGCGCTGGCCAAGTTCATGGCAGCGTCACACTACGCCTACAACACCCTGAAGATGCCATGGCCTGTGACGATCATCACCATCCCCTCTGATAAGAAAGATGCGCTGATTTGCGCTGACCAACTATACCAGCAAGCGGTTGCAGCAGCTGCCGCTACGAGGGCACTTGCTCCTGCCACTGGAGCCCCGGGAGGGTAGAAGAAGAAGACCGGTGAGACCTCGGGCACCCACTCCGGCAAGCGCACCTCTTCGGAGTGTTGTGCTCCCGTCGAGGACGTGCCAGAGAGCTCCACCGGCAAGAAGAAGACCGGTGAGACCTCGGACACCCACTCCGACAAGCACACCTCTTCGGAGTGTCATGCTCCCGTCGAGGACATGCCAGAGAGCTTCACCGGCAGAAACAAGAGGTCCAGGGCCACACCGCCGGGAACCAAGAAGGTTTCCGTCAAGGAGGACGGCACGGGAGGGGCTTTCACCATAAGCTCCTCCCTTGACGACAAATAGGAACACACGCTCGTCACCTTCCTGCGGGCGAATGTCGACGTGTTTGCATGTCAAGCATCTGACATCCCCGGCGTTCCCAGGGAGGTGATTGAGCACCACCTTGCTGTCTGTCCTCATGCGCGGCCCGTCAAGCAGAAGGTCGGGAAGAAAGCTTTGGAATGACAAGAGTTCATCACGGAGGAGATCCGGAAACTAGAAGCGGCGGGTTTGGTAAGAGGAGTGCTCCATCCAACGTGGTTGGCCAATCCAGTGGTAGTGCGCAAGGCAAATGGGAAGTGGAGGCTGTGTATTGATTACACAAATATCAATAAAGCTTGTCCCAAGGACCCCTTCCCGTTGCCGCGCATCAACCAGATTGTTGACTCCACGGCTGGGTGTGACCTGTTGTCATTCCTCGATGCCTACTCCGGCTACCATCAGATCTTCATGGCAAGAGAAGATGAAGAGAAGACAACATTGATCACCCCATGTGGTATGTACTGTTTTGTACGAATGCCTTTCGGGTTGAAGAGTGTTGGCTCGACATTTACAAGGGCAGTCCAGATTGGTTTTGAACCCCAGCTCCATAGAAATATGGAGGCTTATATGGACGATATAGTGGTCAAAACCAAGAACAGGGCAACCTTTATACCGGATTTACAAGAAACATTTGTAAACCTACGCAAGATAAACCTCAAGCTGAACCCTGAGAAGTGCGTCTTCGGTGTCCCATCCGTCAAGCTTCTGGGGATCTTTGTGTCGCAGCGTGGGATAGAGGCCAATCCGGACAAGATCAAAGCTATAGAGCAGATCGAAGCACCTAGACGGGTCAAGGATGTGCGTTGGCTTGCTGGCTGCGTTGCCGACATGAGCAGATTCATTTCCAAGTCTGCCGAGCGCGCCCTTCATTTTTTCAAGATTTTTAAAAAGGCAGGCCTAATGGAGTGGACGCCAGAAGCCGAAGCAGCATTGCAAGACTTGAAGAGGTATCTTTCCTCCACACCGGTACTAGTTGCGCCTAGAGCACAAGAACCGTTGCTGCTATTCTTGGCGGCGATAAACCAGGTGGTCAGCGCCGCACTAGTGGCGCAGAGAGAAATTGATGATGAGGTGATAGCAGCGACAGAGCCTGATGCCATTGGTGTAGAGACGACACGGCCGGTTGGAGTGCCGCGAAGGAAGAAAATGATGCAGCACCCGGTCTACTTTGTTAGCTCCCACTTGCAGGGGGCTAGATCGAGGTACTCCGGTGTAGAGAAATTGCTCTTCGGCCTTCTTATGGCCTCGAGGAAGCTGTGTCACTACTTCCAGGCGCACGAGATCACCGTCGTCACTCGCCTCCCTCTGCAACGGATATTCCACAATCCAGACGCAATGGGAAGAATTGTAGAGTGGGCACTAGAGCTGTCCAGCTTTGGCCTCAAGTTTGAAAGTACCTCGACGATTCAAAGCCGAGTCTTAGCAGAGTTCGTTGCAGAATGGACCGCAACGCCTGATGAAGAGGTCCAGGAAACTGCTCTCCCCGGCAAAGAGGCGAGTTGCAACTGGATCATGTACTTTGATGGAGCTTTCTCCTTACAAGGCGCCGGGGCTGGCGTACTGCTGGTCGCGCCCACTGGAGACCACCTCAAGTACGTGGTCCAGATGCACTTCCCCAGGGAGGTATCAACGAACAACACTGCTGAGTATGAGGGGCTGCTTGCTGGTCTTAGGATCGCGGCAGACCTCCTAATCAAGAAACTCATTGTCAGGGGCGACTCGCAGCTTGTCGTCAAACAAGTCAACAAAGATTACCAGAGCCCGTTGATGAAGGCCTACGTCGATGAAGTGAGGAAGCTAGAAGAGCACTTTGATGGTATACAGGCGGAGCACGTTCCCCGAGCGGAGAACGACATCGCCGATTACCTGTTAAAGCGCGCTGCCCTCAAGCTACCTATGGAACCAGGTACCTTTGTGCTTCAGCTTTCTCAGCCATCCGTTGATCCATCAACAGAGCAGAACAAGAGGAGGAAATCAGGGCCCGACAAGTACTTTCCTGCCGAGCTCCCCGGAGCGGCCGGCAAGGATGTTGCCGGAGACACTGAGCCCGCCACTGGACGGCTAGATCCGGCGGAGCGTCAAGCTCTTGCCGTCGAGACAGCCGCTCCCATGGCGGAGGAAATGCCTTTAGTCCTCACCATCGAGCCCCAGGCTCCAGCGTGGGCACAGCATACCGTCCGATTCCTCCATACTAGGGAACTTCCTGAGGAGCAAGAAGAAGTGGAGAAAGTAGCCCGTCGGTCTGCTATGTACCAGTTCGTCGATGACGTCCTGTACAGAAAGAGACAGAACGGCGTGAAATTGAAGTGCATCCCTCGAGAGGAAGGACTGGAGCTGTTGGCGGAGATACATGGAGGCATATGTGGATCCCACATAGGGTCAAGAGCCCTTGCCGGCAAGGCATTCTGTCAAGGCTTCTTCTGGCCCACTGCCCTCCAGGATGCAATGGCACTGGTCACCAGGTGTGAAGCGTGCCAGTTTCATTCAAAGAAACTTCATCAACCAGCTCAAGCCCTTCAAACCATTCCTCTCTCCTGGCCCTTCTCGGTCTGGGGGCTCGACATACTGGGCCCTTTCACCCGCGCTGTCGGGGGCTTTGAGTACTTGTACATTGCAATCGACAAGTTCACGATGTGGCCGGAGGTGGAGGCAGTGAGGAAGGTCACAGCTCTGTCAGCCGTCAAGTTCTTCAAGGGACTAGTGTGCCATTTTGGTGTACCCAACAGGGTCATCACCGACAACGGCACGCAGTTCACAAGCCGCACCTTCATGCAATATACCCAAGACCTCGGCAGCAAAGTCTGTTTCGCTTCCGTTGCTCACCCCCGAAGCAATGGTCAAGTTGAGAGGGCAAACGCTGAAGTGCTGCGAGGCCTACGGACAAAGACCTTTGGCAGGCTGCACAAAAGTGGAAGGCGCTGGATTGATGAGTTGTCGGCGGTTCTTTGGTCGATCAGAACGACGCCAAATCGAGCCACCGGCCAGACACCCTTTGCCCTGATATACGGGGCAGAAGTAGTTCTCCCCACTGAAATCATATACGGGTCACCTCGAGTGCTCGCTTATGATGAGCTTGAGCAAGAGCAACTGCGGCAAGATGACGCAATGCTCCTTGAGGAAGATCATCTTTGGGCGGCTGTGAGAGCAGCACGCTACCAGCAAGCCTTGCGCCGCTACCATAGCCGCAAGGTCCATGCCCGAAGCTTTGAGGAAGGCGACCTTGTTCTTCGGCGCGTTCAATTGGCCAAGAATACAAACAAGTTGACGCCGAAGTGGGAAGGCCCTTATCGGGTAATACGAGTCACCAGGCCTGGCGCAGTCCGCCTGGAGACCGAAATTGCCATTCCGGTGAGCAATTCCTGGAATATTGAGCATCTTCGCAAGTTTTACCCATAAGGCGCGGCTTGCCGGCCCCCCCGGCAAGCCACCCTTTTGTACAAGCCTTGCCGGCAAGGCATGTAACCCTTTGTACAAAGCCAGGCGCAGACCCTAAGCATAAATAAATGAAGCGCTGGCGCCCTAAGTTATAGCATGTATGCTGAGTCGAGTCTCGTCCTTGGTTAGGGTTGATAGTGCTTAGCGGCGGCTAACCCCTAGCTTAGAGGTCGAGTTTGCATCCCTTTGTCTTTCTTTTATCTCTTTTGGTTCACAGGACGCACAGGTATCCTTGCCGAAACCACTTGGGGAGAAAGAAAAGGAACAAATCAGCATCAAGGCCCCGGCAAGCCAGTGTTGCCGGGGGCTACAAGAGCAAATATTCACCCACGGCGAACCAGGGTTGCCGGGGGCTGCAGCTTCAGATAAGTTCTTCATCCCCTATCATGCATTCCATTATGGACTTAGGTATGTGAAACCTCGTTGTTTTCCTTAAGCTACCGTGCTCTCATAACTCTAGGCCCTAGGGCTCGTTCCTGGGACTAAGTTTGGTCATAGTCACGGCAGCGAAAGGATGAAACGAGGAGCCTAAGCCCACTTCATCCCTGCCTCCGCCAAAGGCGTGAGAAAGGTCGAGCGGAGTAGGGAGACGGCAAGGCCTGTTAGCGGGCGAGAAAATGTTTGTCTTAAAAGATATCAAGGATTTATTCCTTGTCATGGGTTTAACCCACAAACAAATCACCCGGCAAACATCCCTTTTTCATTAAAAACATTCCATTCAGGTACAGTCCATAGGGAGTGAAAAACATGAGCAAGGGGATTACATGTTCTAAATTTAACAGGTGCCCGAAGGCTTACAAACTAAAAAGAGATAAGATGTCCGTAATGCCTTTCTTGTCCCTCTCCTCAGGAGGTAGGTCAAGGAGGCGAGAAGGGCAAAAGGAGAGCCTAGGCGAGCTACGGGTGGCAGAAGACTCCAAGAGAACATCTTGGTGGCCGCCCAAAGGCTGGATGGTGATGGCGGCGCCGGAAGCAGAGCTCGAAGACGAGGCGGCATGATGTCAGTACGCGTCGAAGGCGTCGGTGCCCGCGTACTCCGACATGACGACCTTGCCGCCCGCCTTCTTCCTCTTCCTCTTCCGCAGCCTCCCTACGCCAGCCGCCAAGCGGACGGCCCCGAGAAGTTCAAGGAGCCGGTGACGCGGATGATGGGGTCGCTGGTGCCACCGGGAGCGGCGCCCGACACCTAGTCGGACCCATCATCCTGCCGCCTACCGCCCTCGTCGTCGCTGCCGCTGTCCTCCTCCTCACCCTGTTCGAGGAGGAGTCTTCGACATCGGAGGAGCTCTCCACGCAGCACCTTGCATGAGTCCCGAAGTGCCCGAAGACCTTGACGGAGAGATGGCCATCCTCCATCAACTTGAAATGGAGAGTGAGCCCATCCGTCAGGCTGTGGATACGAGCAAACTTCTCCCACGCAAAAGGGGTCGGGAGACGAAGGCGACGGCGCTGCGGCCGCCGCAACCTGACGAAGAACTCGCAAGGGTCATCCCCAATATGGCTCTCCACTTGAGGAGGAGCTGCTAGCGGGGGCGAGGCCGGCGGGCCGCCACGTCCTCCTCTTCCCCGATCGCCCCGGCCTCACCCACGGCCTCGCCCCTCCCCCTTCCCCTCGTTGCCGGCTCTGCCACCACGAGTGCAGGAGAAGGAGGGACGCGTTGTCGAGCGGCGACCCTCACCGCCACCGTTGAAGGGCCGGGATTTGCTCTCTCCATGGCGAACGGTAGAGAAGAGCAGAAGCTAAAGGAGAAAGAAGATGGAAGAGTGCGGGGCGCCGTCCCTCCCCTCCCGCTTTTTATAAAGGGGCGGGGCTGGGGCTCGACCGCCCCGCTCGGCCAATAAAGACACAGAAGGCGCAGGGAGCCGGGACCGACCCGCCGCCCCAACCAGCGACGGCCCGGTGTCCCGCCTCCACCGTTTGCCACCCCAAGCGCATGGGAGGCATGTGGCAGACGTGCAGAACCGAGGGGACGGGTGAGGCAACCTCTCCCCACCCCATGATCGTATGGAGTGGACGCCTTGAGGACCGCGCCTCGGCCCCATTCAATAAAGGGGCCGCGTCTCCACACCCCCCCCCCCGGTTATGGGGAAGGTGCGAAGCCGCCCCTTTACTACGACGTGACGCATGCCTGCGGAAACCGCCCCGCACACGCCGCCCACGTCACGCACGCCCCTCCACCCCGCTCCATGCGCGCGGATCGTGGGAGGCACAACGCGCGGAAAATCTTACCTCGGTTAAAGCCGTCCTGCCTGCCCACGCACCATTCTGGGCCTAGCCCAACAACGCGTCGGGCTCATGTGTGGCCCAGGCCCGGGGGCTCCTGTCGGTGTACAAAAAGAGGGGTACACTTTTTGTAACCCTATGACTGTGCACGGGCAGTCTAAGCCACGGGCACCACCACACCAAGCATGGCAGGGGAGGTGAGCCAGGGTAAGACCAAAGTTTGATGGAACTAGAGCAACACCAAGAACAAGACCACAAAGAGCAAAGGGACGAAGCGGCTTCCCCGGCGAGATCCTTGCCGGGAGCCAGTTTCAGCAGCCCCGGCAAGATCCTTGCCGGGGTCGGCTCTAGCAGCCCCGGCAAGACCCTTGCCGCGGCAGCTCGCCCAACGCCTACGGAGCAGATCACCCTTTGAGTCCACTGCCCCCATAGCGCAAGGATTCGGGAGATATCCCCGTGGTGGCATGCAAATCTTTGTGAAGACATTCAAGATCAGATACAGACTGAGAAGACGATGACCCTTGGCGGGATCCCAGCCAAGGAGGACCACAAGACCTCCGGCAAGCACCTTGCCGGGGATGACAGTAGGCGCCGCGGCAAGACCCTTGCCGGAGCCCCGTCAAGGCCCTTGCCGAGGACATCAGTAGGGCCAACATCAGGCCCGCACCAACTGAGTTTCCACCGCCCCCTGCAGTTGCCGACCCAACCAGCTGGGCAGGCACCTGTGTGGCAACATGCAGATCTTCGTGAAGACCCACCATTGCGCCACCTCAGTTGACTGCCTGCCTACATGGCATCTCAGGCATCACTGGCCAGGGCGCGTGTCAACACAAGAAGGAGCGGCGACGGACAAGACGGATGTCTCCCCCGTCCCCGATAAAGCAAGGACACCTAAGCTAAGTGCATTAAATGTGCCTTGTCATGTAATGCGAGGGATAACCTCGCATCACTGTACCCTTTCCACCTCCTGTGTGCCACTGTGGCAACCCCTTTTCCCTATAAAAGGAGGCCCGAGGTGACCAGGAGAAGGATTCGGTTTTTTAGAACTCCTCACGATTTGGTCTTTTGGAGCTCATCACTAGCTGAAGAACACAAACATATAATCCACCAAAGCAGGAGTAGGGTTTTACGCATCTTTGCGGCCCGAACCTGGGTAAAGGAACTGTCGTGGAATTAACACGGCAGATGTCCGGTTTAACGGACTTAGTTGAGGAACCATCGCACGGGTTAACTTGAAGGGGTTAAAAGCACACAAAGGACACAGAGGTTTTATACTAGGTCGGCCCCTTCGAGGAAGGTAAAAGCCTACGTCTAGTTTGATTTGGTATTGCTTGGGCGTCGATGAACAGGGAGCGGATTGCTTGCTTGTGTGTCGACGGGTTGTCTCCTGTCCTTGAACCGTCGCCGGGTCGTCCCTTTATATAGAGGCGACGCCCGGTCCGGTTTACAGAGTCCCGAGGCCGGCTCATATTTGTGTCCGCCTCGGTCTCTGCTCTTCCTTCCTTGTCTCTCAAGTTACATGACGAGGCGGTTTACAAACCGTAACTCTATACATGGGCCCTAAGCCTTCACGGGCCGTAACCTCTACTGGATTTTACAATTACACAACTATATTATCATAATAGGGTTTACACTAGCCGGTTTACACCTGCTAGTAATATCCCTGACATTAGGCCCCAGAATGATTTGAACTTGTTCACATCAGTCTTCCCAGTCTTGCATAATCTTCTTTCTTGTATCTTCTCAGTTTTGTAAACCCGCGATGACGTCATCCTTGGAAATCATTTAATTCGATCATGACATCACTTCTGCATTTATCGCGCGCAGATGTCTGTTATTTTTGTTTAAAGGCTATCCCGAGAATCGAGGCGGCAGGGAATCTTTATCCAATCTCTCACTTCCTCAAATCCCGCACCTGCCGTTTCGTCTCCCCCCCTTTATAAATACCGCCGCATCTCTTCTCCATCTCTCCGCTCGTCTTCTTCCACTGTCACCCGAGCTCAAGCTTCCGCCATCGTCCGTCAAGCTCGGCGTCGCCAGCAAGTCCGGCTGCTGCATCAACCTGAACGCGACCAGATAACTCCGCCGCCGCTTCCTGCTGCCTCAGGTATTCTTTCTCCCTTGCTGTAGATCTGTAGCCTTAGGGTTCTTTCCATGCCTCCTCCATTAGACCTAGAAAAAGCTTCATCTGTTCGTCCTAGACGCCATGCTCGTAGTGGTTTCAACCTTTAGATTTGTCTTCGAAACTTGCTTCCGCTCCGCTGCCTTATGCTTAGATTTGGGCATTAGATTCAACCTTTAGATTCGTCCGCTCTGTATAAGACCCCTGTAGTTCTTTCTGTAATAGACCTGCATAATTTTTCTCTTTATCTTACCGCTCAGATCTGTTTTACCTTAGCTTTCTATAAAAACTTGTTTCTTCATCCTTATAGATCTGTAATATACTCGCCGGTTTAGTCGGTCATATGTTGCTTCTGTAATGCATCGACAATGAACACGACGGTTTAGCTCCTCTCTTTTGTTATCATGAACCGGTAGTAGCGTGTTTCCTGCTTACTTCCGGGTTAGCAATGTCATTAGGCCCTTGTCTAAACCATCGCTGTGATTTTGCATATGTGTTCTGGTTTATGCCTCTGTACTTGAATAATCCGGATTTTATACTTCACCCTTTCAGCACTTTCCTTCTACTACTATGTCTGCCAAACAGTTTGTTTCCTGCGACTGGGTCCCTTCCATCATTACGGAAGAAGACTTAGTTAATGCTGCTGCTATTGGCACTCTGGGTCCTCAAGCAGACCTAAGATGGCGGGCCCCAGGAAATGAATGTCCCCCTACTCCCAGAGAAGGGGAGGTTATTATCTTCTTTGACCACATGGCCCGAGGTTTTACTCCTCCCGGTTCGAAATTCTTCCGGGACGTGCTTGCTGCTTTTCAACTTCACCCTCAGGACATAGGTCCAAACTCCATTTCAAACATCTGCGATTTTCAAGTTTTCTCAGAGGTGTATCTGCAAGAGGAGCCATCAGTCGACTTATTCCGGGATTTTTTCCATTTGAACCGGCGAACTGAGTTTACTGGCGGTCCTCATCAAGAACTGGGCGGGGTCAGCATTCAGAAGAGAAGAGATGCAGTCTTTCCTCATGCCGCTCTCCATACACACCCCAAGGATTGGAACAAGTCTTGGTTTTATTGCCACGACACATCACCTGAAGGATAGAATCCACTGCCGGGTTATCGCGAACATCGTCTTCCTGAAGACCACCCTCTGCCGCAGCGTCTCAGTTCCTCAGAACGGCCCCAGTTCGCTTCTCAACTCGCCAAGCTCAAGGCCTTTATGGCCAACGGATTAACCGGAGTTGATTTTATGCGTTGCTGGCTTGCCTGGAGTATCCTCCCTCTGAGTCCGCGCTCCAGTTTGATGTGTAAGTATTCCAGAAAACCGGATGATCCTCAACGGTTTTCCAAGGTAACGCTTTCTGAATCGGAAGTCATTGAATCTGCCAAGAAGATGCTCAACGTCTCTTTGGAAGAATGTAGCCAAACCGGATTGGCTCCATACTATAAGAAGAACAAGCTGCCTGCAGTAAGCCTTAATCCCTTCTGTTCACTTTTAATCCGTCCATTTAAATTATCTTCTATTTATCTTTCTTGTGTACAGGCCGATGATCCTATTTGGAAGAGGAAACCTCAGGATAAGGCAGGTAAACAGCCGCGCCGGAAAACTTACGTTATTAAGAAGAAAAAGGCGGCTGCTGGCTCCGGTTCACATGCTGAAGAAGATGATCCGAACTCTGAGGTATGAGTTAATCCGGCTATGATTTGTTCACTTTTATCCAGACTTGTGTTAACGGTGTCTTTTCACAGGATTTGGCTGAAGGAGATAAAGCGACAGAAACTGAGGTAATCACTATTTCTTCAGATTCAGAACCGTCTCCACCAAAAATTCGTCGGGTAGTCCGGAAATATCAATTTTCTCATCCTTACGCTCAACTGGACCCCAATTTTCTTTTGAAGAAACAGCAACATGAAGCTCGCCGGGCTACACGCCATAGTGGCCTTTTAGTCGAGTCTTCCGGAATATCTCTTACTCCGGCTCGGAGGCGCCGCTCTGAGGTTATACTTTCTCCAACTCTTCTTCATCCCAATGTCGGGCTTATACGCAAACCACTTAAACCGTCTGACCCTAATTATCAGGAGACTCCTTTATCTTCTTCTGGCGAATCCACTGCCACACAAGTCCCATCCCTGAAAACTGTCCCAGGGTAAGTCCTTCATCTTATCCGGTTTATGATTGCATTTGCTTTTGTGACTCTGATTTATTTTCTAATTCCTTTCAGCAAGCCTAAGCCTAGCAAAAAGGCAAAGGCCAGCAAAACGGCTGCTGAGACTGCCACTGATGATTCGGCGATTGATCCGGATACAACCATCCCTCCGGAAGGCGAGCCCACAATTCAGCTTGAAGATCCTGCTCCCATGGATCACACTTATGCCACCGCTCCTGAGAATCCCAACACTGAAAACGTCCATGAACCGGTGAGTCCTGCCCGGGCCAACCCTCCTCGGACTAGCCCGGCTCCCGCTAGTCGGGTTCACACTGCTACTCCACCACCCGCAGCTGCTCCTTCATCGGATGTTCAAATAACCGGTACAGCTTACACCGCTCCTACTGAGCCCACTGTTTTAGCCAAGCATACAGCTAAAGCGGAGAAACTCCATCAAGAAAAGGGCAAATGGAGCACAGACTTGTCTAGTTTTGCCGAGCTGAGTGCCCAGGAGCTCTATTCCGGGTATTTGAACCGGCTTCATACCAGTCGAGATTATGAAGCGGGCTTGGTCAACATGATGAAGGAAAAATACGAGGTATCTCCCTTGTCTTTTGTTTTACCTTTGTTGTGTTTCTGTCTATATCACGGTAGAAGTTCCGGTTTAGCTATGTTTAGAAGGTGAACCGGTACTTCCAATTCGAGCAAATGATCTTTACATTAGCCCCCAAGTGCCAGGGGCATTCTTCGGTTTATGTGCCTGGGACTTGTCTGAATCTTTCCTTTGATGTTTTAACTATCCATTAGCCCCCAAGTGTCAAGTAGATAACTTGTTTGTGTGCTTGAGACTTGTTTTTGAAGTGCCACTCTTTGATACTTCAATAGCCCATTAGCCCCCAAGTGTCAAGTAGACAACTTGTTTGTGTGCTTGAGACTTGTTTTGAACTTATGTTATTTATCCCACTTGAATTCCCTTGCAGGCTGATTTAAACTGGAGGGCTGAAGAAATCACTGAACTCCGCAACAGACTTGCTGAAACTGAATCTGCTGCTGCCAAGGCCAAAAAAGGCTGGGCGCTGAGCTTAACTACTGCTGAACAACTGAGGAAATATTTTGAAGAGGAGCGGACAACCTTTGAAGTGCAAAAGAACGCACCGGAGAAAAGAGCAAAGGATGCTGAGGAAGCTCTTAATCCGGTGACAGAAGAACTGACTGGTTTAAAGCGGCAAATAGAACTGATGACTTCTGCCGTCTTCGGTAAATACTTAACCTGCACGCATGCTTTTATCCTTGCAATCTGTATTCCGTTCCGGTTTAACTTTCATAATCATATGTAGGGCGCCGCGTCACCCATCTTGGGGATGACTTACGGAAGAAACTCAAAGCGTCTTATACTCTGGTTGAGCAGCTGTATTTCGGCGCTCAAAAGATCATAAGCGCAATGTCTTTCAGTAAACCGGCCCCTACTACCATTCAAGGCACTCTGGAGAAATTGTCTATCTTGCCAGCACGCTTGGAAGAAGTAAAGAAGTCTGCTGCCCGAGCCGGTTCTCTCGTAGCGCTCACCAGAGCCAAAGCGTGGGTTCCAGACTTTGATTCGGAAGAAGCTCTGAACGGGTATCCCAGCACCAAAGAATATGGATCAGCCTTCACTGGTAAAGACCTGCATGCTTTGACGAAGGAGATGCGTCCTCTTGCCAGCAAACTTGCTGTGGAATCAGATTTGACCAGGTATCATCCGGCGTATGATTTACAGAATGAGCGGGTGGATCGACCGGTTTATGATACCGTGAATCTAATCCCACCAGTGCGCCCCCACACTTTCGCCCCAGATGTTGATCCGTCTGATCTTATTACGGAAGAGATGTACTTCTGTGCTTTGACAAAAATTGATTGGCGCGTCCCTGACTTTCAGCAGCTTCAAGAAGACGAAGAAGCTCCGGAACAGGTCGATCCTCAACCGTCCCAGCAGGAGGAAGCATAAGCCAATCAGTTTATCTTTGTAGCCTCGGTTTTACTTTGCCGGAAAAACTTTAATCCGTCCAGGCCTGCTGTGCCTTTGTAATAGGATAGCTTTGAACTATTGTCCTTCGTGATCCGGATGTCCCAACTTTGCTTTGGTATCTACCAAATTGAATCCTTTATCTGATATGTTTTAACTTGCATACTATCTGTTTCTGCATAGAAAACACTTAAAAGGTGTCCTAGCGGTTTACCACCGGACCCATTAAACTGCTCTCATAAATATATCAAATAAGTATCTGTTTACGACAGGAATAACTTCATACCTGCGATTAAGTATGCTTGATATCCTTAATCCGGCGAGCATTGTTGTTTCTGAGGAAGCCCTTGGCTCCGTCGGGGCATACCCAATTATTCCGGTTTTAGAAGAACTACCAGTTTTAAATAATGCTGGAGCTCTGCGTCCAAACTTTTGAAGAGATGCGGTCAACTTTGGAGTTGTTCCACTCCGGATCAAAGAACCATAAAACACAATACAAAAAATGCAAGTTTGCAAATAAAAACATGTAGTCGAGGCTTTTTGCGAGCTGCCAGGCTCCAAATCAAAACTTCTGATTCGAATACGATCAGTAAATCGGACCATAGGGGCTAAGCTAGGATTCGAATATGATCCTGCCCTCTACTGGCCTTTTAATTTTAGCCAAGCAGTGGATTCGAATACGATCCACTGAGCTTATGATTCGAATACGATCATACAAGCCGGACCATAGGGGCTAAGCTAGGATTCGAATACGATCCTGCCCCCTACTGGCCTTTTAATTTTAGCCAAGCAGTGGATTCGAATACGATCCACTGAGCTTATGATTCGAATACGATCATACAAACCGGACCATAGGGGCTAAGCTAGGATTCGAATACGATCCTAACCCCCTACTGGCCTTTGCCATGTTCTCTTTGGTTTGAATACGACCTATGTTTGAACAGAATGGCTATGTTCTCTTTGGT
>LR738713.1:816117880-816168702 GCA_902687465.1 Secale cereale | reverse complement strand
TAGTCGAGGCTTTTTGCGAGCTGCCAGGCTCCAAATCAAAACTTCTGATTCGAATACGATCAGTAAATCGGACCATAGGGGCTAAGCTAGGATTCGAATATGATCCTGCCCTCTACTGGCCTTTTAATTTTAGCCAAGCAGTGGATTCGAATACGATCCACTGAGCTTATGATTCGAATACGATCATACAAACCGGACCATAGGGGCTAAGCTAGGATTCGAATACGATCCTGCCCCCTACTGGCCATTTAATTTTAGCCAAGCAGTGGATTCGAATACGATCCACTGAGCTTATGATTCGAATACGATCATACAAACCGGACCATAGGGGCTAAGCTAGGATTCGAATACGATCCTAACCCCCTACTGGCCTTTGCCATGTTCTCTTTGGTTTGAATACGACCTATGTTTGAACAGAATGGCTATGTTCTCTTTGGTTCGAATACGACCTATGTTTGAACAGGAAATGGCTATGTTCTCTTTGGTTCGAATACGACCTATGTTTGAACAGGAAGCCCTTTAGTGATCACAGCTCCAGAGTCCATATACGGCAATTGTCCTGCACAATCAGATAGACAGATCAAAGTATTTTATTTTCTTTTAAAATATGACATATAATAAGAGATGGTATAAGCTGTAGATGGTTATCACCATAAGACACTTATATTGGAAAAAAGGCTGATCCCCCGGTTTACCGAGGGTGCCGGTTTATTCATTAATCATAATATATACATAGGATACAGCAGAGCTCATGGCTCAGGTATAGTAGGGCCGCAAGAGGGCGATGTTCCACGGCCTCTTTGTCTCTTCCTCCGATGTTCGTGAGTCCTTGTGTTCTCGAACGTCTACCAAGTAATATGAACCGTTGTGCAGATTCTTGCTGACCACAAAGGGCCCTTCCCAAGGCGGGTATAGCTTGTGCATATCTGTTTGATCTTGGATGAGCCGGAATACCAAATCTCCCTCCTAGAACGTCCCGGTCTTGATCCGTCGGCCGTGATATCTGCGCAAGTCTTGTTGATAAATTGCAGACCGTGCTGCTGCTATGTCACGTTCTTCATCCAGCCGGTCCAAACTGTCCTGTCTTGCCTGCTCATTGGCCGCTTCAACATAAGCCGTCACCCGTGGCGAATCATGACGGATATCACTTGGAAGGACCGCTTCAGCACCATACACCATAAAGAAAGGTGTATAACCTATGGACCGGTTCGGCGTAGTATTGATGCTCCAGAGGACAGAAGGTAACTCCTCAACCCAGCACCCTGGTGTTCTTTGCAGGGGAGTCATAAGCCGGGGCTTGATACCTCGCAAAATCTCCTGATTCGCTCTTTCAGCTTGACCATTGGATTGAGGATGAGCTACAGAAGATACGTCTAGTCGAATATGCTCGCGTTGACAAAACTCTTCCATCTCTCCCTTGGATAAATTGGTGCCATTGTCTGTGATGATGCTGTGTGGAAAACCAAACCGGAAAATTACCTTTTTGATAAATTTAACCGCTGTTGCCGCATCACACTTACTCACAGGTTCTGCCTCAATCCATTTTGTAAATTTATCCACAGCAACCAGCAGATGAGTTTTTTGATCCTGTGATCGTTTGAAAGGCCCAACCATATCAAGCCCCCAAGTCGCAAACGGCCAAGTAATCGGTATCATCCGGAGCTCCTGTGCCGGAACAAGAGCAGGTCGTGAAAATTTCTGACAAGCATCGCATTTCCGGACTAGATCCACTGCATCAGCATGGGCCGTCAGCCAATAGAACCCATGTCGAAAAGCTTTAGCCACCAAGGACTTTGAACCGGCATGATGTCCACAATCCCCTTCATGGATTTCACGCAGAATATCACAACCTTCCTCAGGTGACACACACCGCTGGAACGCTCCGGAAACACTGCGATGGTGAAGTTCTCCGTTTGCAATTGTCATGGATTTGGAACGCCGGATTATCTGTCTTGCTTCGATCTCGTCGTCCGGCAGCTCTCCTCGGCTCAAATACGCCATATATGGTAGCGTCCAATCCGGAATAACATGAAGTGCTGCAACTAGCTGTGCCTCCGGATCAGTAACAGCCAGGTCTTCCTCCGATGGTACTCGAACTGATGGACTGTGCAGCTCATCCAAAAAAGTATTCGGTGGTACCGGATTATGTTGAGAACCCAGCCGGCTCAGAGCATCGGCCGCTTCATTCCTTCGCCGGTCTATGTGATCCACCTGATACCCTTTGAAATATCCTGCGACTGCTTGAACTTCTCGTCTGTAAGCTGCCATGAGAGGGTCTCTTGAATCCCACTTGCCGGATACTTGCTGTGCCACTAAATCTGAATCGCCAAAACACTTGACCCGGCTCAAGTTCATTTCCTTGGCCATCCGTAAGCCATGAAGCAATGCTTCATACTCTGCTGCATTATTAGTACAAGGAAACAGTAAACGGAGGACATAACAAAACTTGTCCCCTCGCGATTCGCTGAACATCATTGATGCAAGCCGGTTTAGTCAAAGATGTTATTGCCTTGATCTTCTCCGGATTGGCTTCTATTCCTCTATTTGACACCAAGAATCCAAGGAGCTTGCCCGCCGGAACACCGAAAGCACACTTCTCCGGGTTAAGCATCATTTTATAGGCCCGAAGATTGTCAAAGGTCTCCTTGAGGTCCTCTATCAGCGTCTCCTCCATTCTTGATTTCACCACAATATCATCCACATAAGCATGAACATTCCTTCCTATCTGCCCCTTAAGACAATTCTGTACACAACGCTGATAGGTTGCTTGGGCACTCTTGAGCCCAAAGGGCATAGACACATAGCAAAAAGCACCAAAAGGGGTTATGAAGGATGTCTCCTCCTGATCTTTAACCGCCATCTTGATCTGGTGATATCCTGAATATGCATCTAAAAAACTTAACCGCTCACATCCCGCCGTAGCATCAATGATCTGATCAATACGAGGGAGAGCAAAAGGATCGGTTGGACACGCTTTGTCCAGGTCTGTGTAATCTACACACATTCTCCACCTCCCATTTTTATTTAACACCAGTACCGGATTAGCCAACCACTCCGGGTGAAAAACTTCAACTATGAACCCTGCGGCCAAAAGCCTGGCCACTTCTTCTCCTATAGCCTTGCGCCTTTCTTCGTTGAAGCGGCGCAGATGCTGCTTGACCGGTTTAAACTTCGGATCAATATTAAGACTGTGCTCAGCGAGTTCCCTCGGAATACCTGGCATGTCAGAAGGTTTCCATGCAAAAATATCCCGGTTCTCACGGATGAACTCGATGAGCGCGCCTTCCTATTTGCGATCAAGGTTAGCGCTGATAGTGAACTGCTTGGATGAATCGCCTGGCACAAAATCAACTTGCTTGGTCTCCTCCGCAGACTTAAACTTCAATGCCGGATCATGCTCTGTCGTTGGCTTCTTCAACGGGGACATATCTGCCGGATCAACATTATCCTTGTAAAACTTCAACTCCTCCGTGGCGCATACTGCTTCCGCGTAAGCAGCGTCTCCTTCTTCACACTCCAATGCAATCTTGCGACTTCCATGAACCGTGATGGTTCCTTTGTGACCCGGCATCTTGAGCTGTAGATAAACATAACACGGCCTGGCCATAAACTTGGCATGAACCGATCTTCCAAACAGAGCATGATAGGGGCTCCGGATCTTGACAACTTCAAAGGTTATCATCTCTGACCTGGAATCCCGTTCATCTCCAAAGGTAACTTCTAGGTCAATTTTCCCAACTGGGTAAGCTGATTTACCTGGCACCACCCCATGAAACACCGTGTTTGACTGTCTTAGCTTCTTATCCGTCAGCCCCATGCGACGGAAAGTCTCATAATACAAGATATTGATGCTGCTGCCGCCGTCCATCAAGACTTTAGTGAATTTGTAGCCACCCACCTGTGGTGCCACTACTAAAGCCAATTGGCCCGGATTATCCACTCGCGGCGGATGATCCTCTCGGCTCCACACGATAGGTTGCTCCGACCAGCGCAGGAACTGTGGTGTTGCCGGTTCAACCGCATGGACCGCCCGTTTTAAGATTTTTTGATCCCGTTTGCACAAACTCGTAGTGAACACATGATACTGCCCGCTACTCAGCTCCTTTGGATTACTCTGATATCCGGACTGCTGCTGACGCTGCTGATTGCCTTGGTTATTGTGATTACCCTGGCCCTGCTGTTGGTTGTTTTGGTTATTGTAACCACCCTGACCATGCTGCTGATTGCTTTGGTTATTATAACCGCCCTGACCATACTGATTATTGCCTTGGTTATTATAACCACTGTTGTTGCCACGATATCCTGATCCGGAGCCGTTCCCCTGGTGACCCGGACCGTAAAACCCGGGGCCTGATCCGCCGCCTGGTGGCCTGTTGTTAGATCTGAACCGGCTCATTGCTTCCATCATAGCCTTGCATTCTCCTATCGTGTGTTTAGCTGGATGTTCCTTTGATCCGTGTTTCGGGCAAGGCTCATTCAACTCCTGCTCCCAGCTAACCGGCCCTCCGCCGGTTTGTAGAGGTGGTTTACCCTTATTGCGCTGAAAGCCCCCTTGAACCTGGGTATTGGCCACGAAATCAGAGCCACCCTCCGCTTTTCGTTTGCCTAAGAAGCTTGTTCCGACCGGATTAGCCTGTGCCGGTTTACCGGGCTTATTGGCTTTTCCCGTTTTATCTCCATTCGACTCTGGATACTTAGTGTTGTCAGAGTCCCCGTACTTCACCAAAGCGCTCATGAGAGTTCCCATGTCATTACAATCCCGTTTGAGTCGTCCTAGTTTTAACTTCAGGGACTCAAACCGGCAATTGTTTTCCAGCATCACTATTGCCGTACTGGGATTGATACCGTTCGAAGAGTGCAAGATTTCTGATACACGCCGCACCCATGCACTTGTAGGCTCCTGGTCTCCTTGTACACAGGCTGCCAGATCCACCACTGACATTGGCTGCTTGCATGTATCCTTGAAATTTTTGATAAACTGGCGGCGTAACTCTCCCCATGATCCAATGGAATTAGGTGGTAAACCCTTTAGCCAGGTCCGGGCTGTATCCTCAAGCATCATGGTAAAGTAGTTCACGCAAGCCGCTTCATCCACGTCCAGCATCTCCATGGCCATCTCGTAACTCTCAACCCAAGCTTCCGGGGCCAAATCTGCTGTGTAATTAGGCACCTTACGTGGACCCTTAAAATCCTTGGGCAACTTTACGCTCCGTAAAGCGGGAACAAGACACTGCACCCCGAAGGAACTCGTCGTGACTCCTGTTTCTGTTGTGGTTGTGTGAACCGGCGTCATTTGGCGGACCTCTTCGTGAGCCGCAGATCTAACCCGGTCTTGCGCCCCCTGAGCTTGTGCCTCTACGCCCACCGGATTATCTTGTCTGTGACGGTGTCACCTCTGTTCACTACTAGACACCTCTGGTTCCTCCCAATGCCTAGTGTAATTCCGGCTGTGGCGGGGTGTTGAATGAAGCCTCTCCTTTCTATAAGAATATGCTTGCTGTTGTGTTAATGCCGTGTTAAGCAGATCCTTAACCCTGCGTGCCTCCATTGCCACGGGGGATGTCCCCTCAATGGGTAAAGCGGCCAGGCGTGCAGCGGCAGCAACAATGTTGTCCAAAGGATTTGAGTAATGACCCGGAGGGGTAGGGACGTGAGGCGCGGACATAATCCGCCGATCTTGCTCCGCAGCGGGCTGCTGAACTGGCTCACCCCTCGCCGGTGCCGCCCTCCGGTTATTGCCGGATCATTGCTGGCTCCTGCTCCTGGTGTCCTGAAAAGATCCGTCGCCTCGTAAACCGGCCATAGACGAGACTGGTACCTTCGATTCCTTACTCCCTGCGTAGAGGCCTGTTCCATCCTCAGCTGAAAAGCCTGATTATCCAGCTCTGCCTGCCTCATTGCTATCATAGCCTTCTCTGCCTTCAGATCCTCTTTTGCTTGATCGATCCGGCCCTTCAGCTGAAGGAGTTCTGCATCGTGTTGCGCCTTGTCTGCTGGAGCCACCTCTGCTACGGCCCGGGTTGTGAACTCCTCGATCAAGGTGGATAGAGCGTCAGAGGGCGAGAGGGCTTGGCCGCTCCCCCCTACACCAGCTTCTGCTGTCATCGCCCCGTTCACCGTGGACTGCGCGTAGGTTGTGATCCGGCCATAAAAACAGCCACCCGGTTTGGCGGATCGAAGAGGTCTGGAATACTGTCTCCATCGGACACACCCTCAGATCGGCCGTCCCGCAACAGATACAAGGACTCAGTCTCTCCGGACGACGATTCACCGTCGGAATAGATAACTGTCTCGCCACCGGAATCCGATCAGTCCTCGGCTTGAACACCGTGAATTGCTCCGACGAAAACACGCTTCATGGCTGGTTGAATCCGGGCCGATCTCGCACGCTGAGCCGGCTCGACGATGTTGGGGAAGATGTCCGGCCCAGGTCCCGGTTCACCAATTTTACCGATGAAGAGGTGGATACCACCGAAGGGAACCCGGTACCCGTATTCGATTGAATCGGCCTCCGGGCCCCAGCCTGCGTCGTCGATGTAGATCCGGCCGCGGCAACTCTGGGTCATCCGGCCGACCATGCAGCCCCTGAGCCCTTCAAAGCTAACCTGCAAGAACTCGAAACCATCGTGCGGAGGCCCCACGGTGGGCACCAACTGTCGTGGAATTAACACGGCAGATGTCCGGTTTAATGGACTTAGTTGATGAACCATCGCACGGGTTAACTTGAAGGGGTTAAAAGCACACAAAGGACACAGAGGTTTTATACTAGTTCGGCCCCTTCGAGGAAGGTAAAAGCCTACGTCTAGTTTGATTTGATATTGCTTGGGCGTCGATGAAGAGGGAGCGGATTGCTTGCCTATGTCTCGACGGGTTGTCTCCTGTCCTTGAACCGTCGTCGGGTCATCCCTTTATATAGAGGCGACGCCTGGTCCGGTTTACAGAGTCCTGAGGCCGGCTCATATTTGTGTCCGCCTCGGTCTCTGCTCTTCCTTCCTTGTCTCTCAAGTTACATGAATAGGCGGTTTACAAACCGTAACTCTATACATGGGCCCTAAGCCTTCACGGGCCGTAACCTCTACTGGATTTTACAATTACACAACTATATTATCATAATCCGGTTTACACTAGCCGGTTTACACCTGCTAGTAATATCCCTGACAGGAACCGTGTGCTAACTGTTGGATCCGCTCTTCTCTCAACCCCGTGCCCCGCAACCGTAGTAGGGATTCTTGTGATCCCATAGGTGTCGATCCAGTACCCCGACATTGACTCTTATAGAAGAATAATAGATAGGCCCTTTGTAGAGGGAAGCAGAGGTTGTCATGTGTTTTTATGGTTGGATGCACAAAGTCTTAGCATAGAAGAACGTCACTTTATATTGCCACCTGTGATAAGGACCTTTATTATGCAGTCCGTCGCTTTTATTACTTCCATATCACAAGATCGTATAAATCTAATTTCCTCCACACTAATAAATCATACATATTTTAGCGAGTTTGCAACATGACAACTTACTTGGAAGGATCTTTTCAATCCATAGGTAGGTATGGTGAACTCTCATGGCAAAACTGGGTTGAAGGATGTATGGAAGCACAAGTAGCATCTCTACTTAGTGCGAGGAGTTTTGGCTAGCATGAGGGGGAAATGCAAGCTCAACATGTTGGATGATCCATGACAATACACTTTATTTTGAATATAAGAAAACGTAACCCATTATGTTGTCTTCCTTGTCCAACATCAACTCTTTAGTATGTCATACTTTAATGAGTGCTCACAATCATAAAAGATGTCCAAGATAGTATAATTGTATGTGAAGCCTCTCTTCTTTTATTACTTCCTATTAATTGCAACGATGACCAAAACTATGTTTGTCAACTCACAACAACTTTTATTTATCATACTCTTATATGTGAAGTCATTACTTCCCATAAGATCGATATGATCTCTTTGATACTCTTTATGTTTTCTTTCTTTTTATCATGACCCAAGTGAGGAAATCAAGCCCTTGACTCCACACTAATCTTTATTATATAGCTCACGGACTTGATTACAAAGGGTAAAGATCATATGGCAAAATCTCACAACTAGATCATGCTAACTTTATTCTACTAGATCAAGATACTACCAAAAGGATCGAACTAAGAAAAAATGTAAAGATAGGAGTGATGGTGATACGATACCGGGGTCACTCCCCCAAGCTTGGTAGTTGCCAAGGGGTGTGCCCATACCCATATGATTATGTCTCCTTCTTCGGGGGTGGTAATGATGGCTTCTTCCTCAGCTTACGCTTAAGGAAAGAATTTTGCTCTTTTAGATCATTGATCTCTTGCTCAAGATTTAATATCCTCTTGCATAGTGCCTGCTTGTTTTCCCGCAAGAGGTTAAAAGTGATAAATTCGATATTAGGTTTATTTACTCTGTCGGGGAGGCTTGACTTTTTGAACTCCACATGCATGTCCCCGGGTTGAGGTAGTGGGACTTCGTCTTCATCTGAGCTGGTCCAATCCTTTCCCTTGGGATCATGGTCCTCTTCTTCCTCCGTGGTCCAACCATAATGCTCCCAGTCCCCATAGGTTTTAGGGTCAGCAAGGGAATCAGCTACATGGCTTTCTCCCTCCAAATCCTGGGATGACATGTTGCTTTTATCTGCGACAGAAATAGCTCGAAACAAGAACAGAGGATTTTTGCGTGATATAGAGGTCAAAACGTTTGGGAGTATATATAATGAATTTTTACCGACCAAAAGGAGTTATATATAAGAAATCGGAGTCCGGGAGGCACACGAGCTGCCCACGAGGCAGGGGGGCGCGGCCAGGGCAGGGGGCGCGCCCTCCACCCTTGTGGACGGCTCGTGTCTCTTCCGGACTGCCACTTATTTTTCTATTTTTCTAAATATTCCAAAACGGAGAAAAATCGCCTTTAGAAGTTTTGGAGTCGGTTTACTTACCGTATCACATACCTCTTCCTTTTCGGAGGCTAAATCGTTCTAGAAAGTTTCCCTTATGTATTCCTCCGGGGTTACGGTTTCAATAACATTGCTTTCAACATTTATCGGATTACCTGAGATATAATGTTTGATTCTTTGACCGGTCACCACATTCGGATTTGTGCCTTCGAAGCTGTTGATCTTTATGGCACCGGAACGATAGACCTCCTCGATAACGTAAGGTCCTTCCCACTTGGAGAGAAGTTTTCCTGCAAAAAATCTTAAACGAGAGTTGTATCGCAAGACATACTCACCTACGTTAAACTCACGCTTTTGCATCCTTTTGTCATGCCATCTTTTAACTTTTTCTTTAAACAGCTTGGCATTCTCGTAAGCCTGGGTTCTCCATTCATCAAGATAGCTAATGTCAAATAACCTCTTTTCACCGGCAAGTTTGAAATCGTAATTGAGCTCTTTAATAGCCCAATATGCCTTATGTTCTAGCTCAAGAGGTAAGTGGCAAGCTTTTCCATATACCATCTTATATGGAGACATACCCATAGGATTTTTGTATGCAGTTCTATAGGCCCATAATGCATCATCAAGTTTCTTGGACCAATTCTTCCTAGACCTATTAACTGTCTTTTGCAAGATTAGTTTCAACTCTCTATTACTTAGTTCTACTTGACCGCTAGTCTGTGGGTGATAAGGGGATGCAATTCTATGGTTGACATCATACTTTGCAAGCATCTTGAGGAAAGCACCATGAATATAGTGTGAGCCACCATCAGTCATTAAGTATCTAGGGACTCCAAACCTTGGAAAAATGACTTCTTTAAGCATCTTAATAGAGGTGTTATGATCAACACTACTAGTTGGAATAGCTTCTACCCACTTACTAACGTAATCAACAGCAACTAAAAAATGTGTGTACCCATTAGAGGCAGGAAACAGTCCCATATAATCAAAGCCCCAAACATCAAATGGTTCAATAACAAGTGAATAATTCATAGGCATTTCTTGATGTCTACTAATATTACCAATTCTTTGACATTCATCACAAGATAAGACAAACTTACGGGCATCCTTGAAGAGAGTAGGCCAATAAAAACTGGATTGCAATACCTTTTGTGCAGTTCTATCTCCCGCATGGTGTCCTCCATAAGGTTCAGAGTGGCACTTGCGTAGGATATGTTCCTATTCATGCTCAGGTACACAACGTCTAATAATACCATCTACTCCTTCTTTATAAAGATGTGGGTCATCCCAGAAGTAATGTCTCAAATCATAGAAGAACTTTTTCTTTTGCTGGTATGTGAAGCTAGGAGGTATAAACTTAGCAACAATATAATTAGCATAATCAGCATACCATGGAGTAGTACGAGAAGTATTTATGATAGCTAATTGTTCACCAGGAAAGCTATCATCAATAGGTTTTGGGTCATCAAGTATATTCTCTAACCTAGACAAGTTTATTTGCAACGGGGTTCTCATCTCCCTTTCTATCAATAATATGCAAAACAAATTATTGCAGCAAGAGAACCCATCTAATAAGTCTAGGTTTAGCATCTTTCTTTTCCATAAGGTATTTGATAGCTGCATGATCAGTGTGAATAGTTACTTTAGAATCAACAATATAAGGTCTGAACTTATCACAAGCAAATACAACTGCTAAAAATTCTTTCTCAGTACTGGCATAATTTCTTTGGACATTGTCTAGAGTTTTACTAGCATACTGAATGACATTCAATTTCTGATCAACTCTTTGCCCTAGAACAGCACCTGCAGCATAATCCCTAGCATCGCACATAATCTCAAAAGGTAAATTCCAGTCAGGAGGTTGGACAATAGGTGCAGAGATCAATGCTTGCTTAAGTATTTCAAATGCTTCTAGACAATCATCATCAAAGACAAAAGGAATATCTTTTTGTAAAAGATTAGTCAGAGGCCTGGATATTTTGGAGAAGTCCTTTATGAACCTCCTATAAACCCCTGCATGACCAAGGAAACTTCGTATAACTTTGATATCCTTAGGGCATGGCATCTTCTCAATAGCATCAACTTTAGCTTTGTCAACTTCAATACCTCTTTTAGAAATTTTATGTCCCAAGACAATGCCTTCATTACCATAAAGTGGCACTTCTCCCAATTCAAAACAAGATTAGTGTCTTCACATCTCTGCAAAACTCGATCAAGGTTGCTTAAGCAATCGTCAAAAGAAGTTCCGTAAACGGAGAAATCATCCATGAAAACCTCAACAATGTTTTCACAAAAATCAGAGAGTATAGCCATCATGCATCTTTGAAAGGTAGCAGGTGCATTACATAAACCAAAAGTCATACGTCTATAAGCAAAGGTACCAAAAGGACAAGTAAAAGTGGTCTTTTCTTGATCCCCTTTTGACACAGGTATTTGAGAGAAACCAGAATAACCATCTAGAAAGAAGAAATGAGTATGCTTGGATAACCTTTCTAGCATTTGATCAATAAATGGCAAGGGGTAATGATCATTCTTAGTAGCTTTATTTAACTTACGGAAATCAATTACCATCCTATAACCTGTAACTATTCTTTGTGGGATCAATTCATCTTTATCATTAGGAACAAGAGTCATACCTCCCTTCTTAGGGACACAATGGACAGGACTTACCCACTGGCTATCAGCAACTGGACAAATAATACCTGCCTCTAGAAGCTTTAGTATTTCCTTCCTTACCACTTCTTTCATCTTAGGATTTAACCGTCGCTGATGATCAATAACCGGTTTAGAATTTTCTTCCAATTTTATCTTGTGTTGGCATATACTGGGACTAATGCCCTTAAGATCATCTAGAGTATATCCAACACCAGCACAGTGCTTCTTCAGAGTTTTCAGTAGTTTTTCTTCTTCCTGCTCTGAAAGGTTAGCACTAATAATAACAGGATATATCTTCTTTTCATCAAGATAAACATACTTAAGATTATCAGGTAAGGGTTTAAGTTCAAACACGGTATCACCCTTGGGTGGAGGAGGATCCCCTAGGATTTCAACAGGCAAGTTGTTTTTCAATACGGGTCCCTGTTTAAAGAATATTTCATCTATTTCCCTTCTCTCATTCATATGCATATCATTTCCATGGTCTAGCAAGTATTGTTCTAAAGGATCATTAGGAGGTACAGCAATAGAAGCAAGACCAATAATTTCATCCTTACTAGGTAATTCTTTATCAAGGGGTACGTTGTCTACGAAATTTAGCAAAGTTAAAATCCTGAGACATATCCCCTAATCCAACAGAATCAATATCTTTCACGCAGTCTATCTTGGCATTAACAGTATTCAAGAAGGGTCTACCAAATATAATGGGAGAAAATTCATCTTGTGTGGAACTAAGAACAAGAAAATTAGCAGGGTATTTAACCTTTCCACATAAGACTTCAATATCTCTAACAATCCCAACTGGTGATATAGTGTCTCTATTAGCAAGCTTAATAGTAACATCAATCCCTTCTAACTCAACAGGTGCAATGTCATGCATAATTTCTTGATATAAAGTATGAGGGATAATACTCGCACTAGCACCCACGTCACATAAACCATGATAACAATGATCTCCTATCTTAACAGAGACAACAGACAAGCCTACAACAGGTCTATGTTTATTCCTAGCATTGGGTTTGGCTATTCTAGCAGATTCCTCTTGGAGGTAAATAACATGTCCATCTAAATCTTCTACCAAGAGATCTTTAACCATAGCAACACTAGGTTAAACTTTAATTTGCTCAGAGGGTGTAGGTGTTCTAGTATTACTCTTACGAACTACAGTTGAAGCTTGAGCATGATCCTTTATCCTAACAGGGAAAGGTGGTTTCTCAATATAAGCAGTAGGAATAATAGGATCAACATTATAAGTGATAGTCTTTTCTTCAACTTTAACAGGTTCAACTACTTTTACTTCAATAGGGGGACGGTATTTAAACCACTTCTCCTTGGGGAGATCAACATGAGTAGCAAAAGATTCACATAAATAAGCTACTATCTCGGAGTCAAGTCCATATTTAGTGCTAAACTCACGGAAAACATCAGTATCCATAAAAGCTTTAACACAATCAAACTTAGGGGTCATACCTGACTCCTTACCTTCGTCGAGATCCCAATATTCAGAGGTGCGTTTAATTATTTCCAATAAATCCCATTTGAATTCAACAGTCTTCATCATAAAAGAGCCAGAACAAGAATTATCGAGCATGGTGCGATTATTGAGAGAAAGCCGAGCATAAAAATTTTGAATGATCATTTTTCTTGAGAGCTCATGATTGGGGCATGAATATGACATTGACTTAAGCCTCCCCCAAGCTTGAGCGATGCTTTCTCCTTCGCCAGGCCAGAAATTATAAATATAATTACGATCATGATGAACCTGGTGCATAGGGTAGAACTTTTGATGAAATTCCAACTTCAGACGATTATAATTCCATGATCCAATATCATCACATAGCCTAAACCATGTCAATGCATCTCCCTTCAAAGATAATGGGAAGACCTTCTTCTTGATAACATCCTCGGGCATACCTGCAAGCTTTAATAATCCACAAACTTCATCCACATAGATTAGGTGTAAATCGGGATGTAGTGTTCCGTCTCCTGTAAAAGGATTTTCAAGCAGTTTCTCTATCATACCCGAAGGAATCTCAATGCAAAAAAATTCATTAGTCGAAGTAGGCAGAGGAGCAACTCTTTGTTCTTCTGGTCAGGGTGAAGATACCCCGAACAAGCCCCTCGATGGATTTTGAGCCATAGTAACAAGTGAGAATAAATTTCAGCACACTATAGAAATTTTTCCTTACCAAATTCCACTTACCAAAGGCGCTTCACTCCCCAGCAACGGCGCCAGAAAAGAGTCTTGACGACCCACAAGTGTAGGGGATCTATCGTAGTCCTTTCGATAAGTAAGAGTGTCGAACCCAACGAGGAGGAGAAGGAAATGATAGGTAGTTTTCAGTAAGGTATTTTCTGCAAGCACTGAAATTGTAAGTAATAGATAGTTTTGTGATAAGGTAATTGGTAGCAAGTTACAAAAGGTAAAAGTAAATAAGGTGCAGCAAGGTGGACCAATCCTTTGTGTAGCAAAGGACAAGCCTGGACAAACTCTTATATAAAGGAAAGCGCTCCCGAGGACACATGGGAATTATCGTCAAGCTAGTTTTCATCACGATCGTCTGATTCACGTTCGGTACTTTGATAATTTGGTATGTGGGTGGACCGGTGCTTGGGTGCTGTCCTTACTTGGAGAAGCCTCCCATTTATGATTAATCTCTAATGCAAGCATCCGCAACTACAAAAGAAGTATTAAGGTAAACCTAACCATAGCATGAAACATATGGATCCAAATCAACCCCTTACGAATCAACGCATAAACTAGGGTTTAAGCTTCTGTCACTCTAGCAACCCATCATCTACTTATTACTTCCCAATGCCTTCCTCTAGGCCCAAATAATGGTGAAGTGCCATGTAGTCGACGTTCACATGACTCCACTAGAGGAGAGACAACATACATCTCATCAAAATATCGAACGAAGACCAAATTCACATGACTACTAATAGCAAGACTTCTCCCATGTCCTCAGGAACAAGAGTAACTACTCACAAGACATAATATTGTTCATGATCAGAGGGGTATTAATATGCATAATGGATTTGAACATATGATCTTCCACCAAATAAACCAACTAGCATCAACTACAAGGAGTAATCAACACTACTAGCAACCCACATGTACCAATCTGAGGTTTGGGTACAAAGATTGGATACAAGAGATAAACTAGGGTTTGAGAGAAGATGGTGTTGGTGAAGATGTTGATGAAGATAGCCTGATGTCTACTATGCACCCTTCTTCTTGTAGACGTTGTTGGGCCTCCAAGTGCAGAGGTTTGTAGGATAGTAGGAAATTTCCCACAAGTGGATGACCTATGGTTTATCAATCCGTGGGAGGCGTATGATGAATATGGTCTCTCTAAAACAACCCTACAACCAAATAACAAAGAGTCTCTTGTGTCCCCAACACACCCAATACAATGGTAAATTGTATAGGTGCACTAGTTCGGCGAAGAGATGGTGATACAAGTGCAATATGGATGGTAGATATAGGTTTTTGTAAACTGACAATATAAAAACAGCAAGGTAACTAAAGGTAAACGTGAGCATAAACGGTGTTGCAATGATAGTAGAGAAGGCATAGGGTTCATACTTTCACTAGTGCAAGTTCTCTCAACAAGGATAACATACTTGGATCATATTACTAGCCCTCAATATGCAACAAAGAGTCACTCCAAAGTCACTAACAGCGGAGAACAAACGAAGAGATTATGGTAGGGTACAAAACCACCTCAGAGTTATTCTTTCTGATCGATCTATTCAAGAGTCCGTAGTAACGTTCAATCTATCATAGGGTTCATACTAGAATAACACCTTAAGACACAAATCAACCAAAACCCTAATGTCACCTAGATACTCCATTGTCACCTCAAGTATCTGTGGGCATGATTATACGATATGCATCACACAATCTCAGAAACATCTATTCAACCAACACATAGAACTTCAAAGAGTGCCCAAAGTTTCTACCGGAGAGTCAAGACAAAATGTGTGCCAACCCATATGCATAGATTCCCAAGGTCACGGAACCCGCAGGTTGATCACCAAAACATACATCAAGTGGATCACATGATATCCCATTGTCACCACAGATAAGCACGTGCAAGACATACATCAAGTGTTCTCAAATCCTTAAAGACTCAATTTGATAACATAACTTCAAACGGAAAACTCAATCCATTACAAGAGAGTAGAGGGGGAGAAGCATCATAAGATCCAACTAGAATAGCAAAGCTCGCGATACATCAAGATCGTGCCATCTCAAGAACACGAGAGAAAGAGAGAGAGATCAAACACATAGCTACTGATACATATCCTCATCATGGAGAGCGTCGGGGTGATGAAGATAGCCACAGGAGAGGGATTCCCCCCTCCGGCTGGGTGCCAGAACGGGTGTAGATTGGTTTTCGGTGGCTACTAAGGTTTTCGGCGGCGGAACTCCCGATCTAGGTTAATTTCCGAAGGTTTCAGTATTTATGGGACTTTTTGGCGTAGGTCCCACGTCAGGGAAGCTTCATGCTTTAATTTAGTCATCAAAACCTTAACACAAAGGTTGACACTCTACAAATACCTCATGCTCTAATTTAGTCACAC
Organism: Secale cereale; assembly: GCA_902687465.1. NCBI lineage: Eukaryota > Viridiplantae > Streptophyta > Magnoliopsida > Poales > Poaceae > Secale > Secale cereale. Next base: position 816,152,552 of record LR738713.1, on the reverse strand, counting down.
AACGGTTCACCATACGTGCATGCTATGGGAATCACTAACCTTAACACAAGTATTTCTCAATTTCATAATAACTCCACTAGCATGACTCTAATATCACTATCCTCATGTATCAAAACAATTATCAGGCATCCAACATCTCATTCTATTCAATGCACTTGGTGTGAAATTTTTTACTACATTGACATTGGATGTCTATCATGTGAAGACTAGTTTCTTTAGACTAAACACATTACCATGCTGTTTTAATAGACTCTCAAAATGATATAAGTGAAGCATGAGAGTTCATCTATTTCTTCAAAATAAAACCACCTCCGTGCTCTAAAAGATATAAGTGAAGCACTAGAGAAATAACAAACTACTCCGAAATATATAAGTGAAGATCAATGAGTAGTTGAATAATTATGTAACTATGTGAAGACTCTCTAACATTTAAGAACTTCAGATCTTGGGATATTATTCAAATGGCAAGCAAAACAAAATAAAATAAATTGACGCTCCAAGCAAAACACATATCATGTGGTGAATAAAAATATAGCTCCGAGTATAGTTACCGATGGATGAAGACGAAAGAGGGGATGCCTTCCCGGGGCATCCCCAAGCTTAGGCTTTTGATTGTCCTTGAATTTTACTTGGGGTGCCATGGGAATCCCCAAGCTTAGGCCCTTGCTACTCTTTGTTCCATATTCCATCAAAGCAATACTCAAAACTTGAAAACTTCACAACACAAGACTTAGACAAAAATCTCGTGAGCTCCGTTAGTATAAGAAAGCAAACCACTACTCAAGGGTACAGCAATGAATTCATTCTTTGTTTATATTGGTGTTAAACCTACTGTATTCCAACTTCTCTATGGTTCATATCCTCCAATACTACTCATAGATGCATCGGAATAAGCGAACAACACACAATGGCGTCCTCCCACCCACCCGTGACCTAGGCTCTCCGGCGATCTCCCATCCATGCCAGTGATTCCTAGATCTCTTCCACTCATCTGCTCCGGCGTGCTCTAATCTACACATCTATACCCATCTCATATGGGTTCCACTCGTGGATCAACGCTGGGTCTGGACTTTTCGGCGGGCTCCAACTTTGCATCTAGGGTTTTCAACTCTTGTGGGCAATCCATCCATCCCACGGATGACACGCAACACTTTGTTATGGTGGTGTCCTTCAGCAGACATATCTTTCGTCTTGATGAGGATTCTATGGCGGCTGCATTGGAATCAGCCCTTGGAGGTTCGGCCATTGATCTCATGGTTTCCCATATCAAGGACAAGGTATTTTCGTTCTGTGTTTCCTGCAAGAAAGTTGACCTCTATATCCTGCAGTTACGTTCTTTTGCATGCATGCATTTCAAATGCTATTTTCATCTCTGGGGGCATGGCGGCCCTAACTGGCGTCGGGAATTTGAAATCTGGAAAAAAGAGTGTGACGCAGAGTGGATCATTGTTATTCCATCTAAAAAGCGTGCTACTCTTGGCCTTCTCGCTATGCATAAACCCCCCGCTAAGTCATCCCTACGATCGGGTTCTTCTTCGGGGAGAAAGATTTCGTTCGTTACATTTTAGCAATACCCAGCTTGTCGGGGTTATAGGTATCCTGCTACACAAATATGTGTTCATACTGTTGCTGAGGCAGGTTATGACATTAATCCACGCGAGCGAGTCATTATCACCTCGCCGCCGGCGAACAATCTCCAGTGGACGGTGGCTACGCCACCTATCTCTTTTGGAACTTTCAACGTTCTGGCTAAAATCACAGCCGTCATTTCAGGATCGGATCAATCTACATCTGATAGGGCTTTACTTGCTCCCCAAGTTTTTGCAACCTCCTCAATGGATACACCTCCCGTTGAAGCCCATCTTGATCCTTCGGCCCAGCAGGAGGTTTTGGATATGGGCATCCAGACGGCCCATGATTCTATTGAAGCCCATTTGGACTCCGATACAGCTGCTCTTTTGGAAAACAATGCTCAGGTTTCCTTGGACAATAATCTCCCCGATACGAATATTGTTACGGATAATGATTTTATTGATGATATGGTCTTTCAAGTTTGGAAGTGCAGGAATTGTCTCTCGATGAAACACGCAACAGCCTCGTGCACAAATCAAATACGATGTCGTAATTGTTTCCGTCTGGGTCACAGGGAAAAAGGATGTTCTGGCTCTGCACCTTCTCCAACCTACAAGTGGGTCCCACGGGTCAATATAGAGCCTCAAATCCGGTCTGAGGATATTTTATCACCTGCCGCTTCGATTTCCCTCCCAGCCGGCCTCCTTGGGTCTTTGTCCAGTCCCATCACGCCTGCCACACCGTCGCCTCCACCATTGCCATCCGAGCCGCCACCCATTACCGCAGCCTTCATCGCCGCCGACGCCCACACCTCCTTCCCCAACAACCACTGCTCCGGCACCTCCACCACCCGCCATGGCAAACTTTGAGCTTGATCCTGTGGACTTCCTCCCGCCGGGTTTCGACATCATCGACGGGGGCCCCTTGAGACTCCCACGTGCCTTCTTCTCTTCGGCAGTAGCTCCCGACCGGCAGAACGAAGCCTACGCGATTGCCATTGTCGAGCCAGCACCTCTTCAAGCATAGGTCCTCCTCTTCCGCAACCTGGTCAGTGATTTTGTTGTCAACACTCTTGGGCGCGCAGTGCTAGATGCCCAACCATGGATTCAGGGGGTTGGGCTTTTTCGTTTTCGCAGCACAGTTGCTAGGCAGACCTTAGTGGATCATCCACCTTTCGATCTTGGCAATGATAGATTTGTACGTTTCATACCCCATGATGAGGGTATTAATTACAGAGTTGTCCAAGGATTTCGCCGGGGTTGGATTATGTTAGTTGGGATCCCGCTGGACTACAGAAGAACTGCATACATTGCTGACGCCATTGGTTCTTTTGGCCATTTCCATTACTGGCATCAGGAGGACCACGTCCTTGCTCGCACTTTGGCATATGTGTCCTTCCCAGCACCTTCTTTAGTGCCACGGGATGTGGTCTATCGGGAATTCTCTGATTTTGGAGGCGCCAGAATCTCATGGACTGCCCCAGTCTATATATTGTCTGCGGATTTTGCTGACGTTCTACCTGCTGATGAAGACCCAATGCCATTCAATGGTAACCCACACCCCCTTTCGGGTCAGATGGTGTTTGAGAATCACAACTGGGTCATGCCCGAATTCCCTGAGCTTGGTTGGAATGACGTGCCGCCACCGGCTAATGACCAGCACCAGGGCTTCCAGCATCAGCCTGTTGATATTCTGGAACAAGTGTAGGAAAACCAGATTGAGGAGGAACCATCTCAGGAGTCTATGATCCTGCAGTTGTCAGATGATTCCATCAACAATGAAGATCCTGCTACTGACGTTGTGGTGTATCAACCACCTTTGGTGCAGCCACCCCTTCAGATTGGCATGGTACTGACAGTCTATGGGCCTGAGCTGCCCCCAGTTCTTCAGTGGCAGCGCAGCTTCGAGCAGATGATGCCTTTAATGTGGGTCTCTGAGATTCCCAGGGCTATTCCCTGCCACGATTTTCAGCCCATCATCTTTCCTCTTAATACCTGGGACTTTAACTGCACTGCATCAGGCTTTCAGATTTCTCTGAAGACGGACAGCACTCCCTGTGTGGCGCGCCCTGAGAAGCGGCCTGTGGCTAGGGATTTATGTTTTGATGACATCTCCGATCCAGTTTCTGAAGCTTTTCAGTTCACAGCCAGGATGGAAGTGCCTAGGAAGAGGGGACGCAAGGCGGCGACGCCTGTGGTGGTTTCTGAAGTTCGTCGCAGTGCCCGTCTTTGTGCTCTGAAGGGAGGTTTTCGACAGGCACCTCTGCATGAGGACCAGCGCCCCCGCTCCTCCGCCCCGAAGAAACTTAAGACCAAGGCGTCTGCGTCTGAACAGCAGCTTCCACCTCTCAGTTCGATTGAAGACCTGCAACGTATCGGCGCTCGTCTCCAAATCGCCCAGAGAAGCTCACCAAGGAAAAGCTTGCAGCGGATCCTTCTCAAGCTACCAGCAGCAAGAGTTCCAATGATCTTTGATGTCTTTAGAGGTCTGGGTTTATGGCGTACCCCCCAAATCGCCATCTATCTTAGTTTCGGTTTTCTTTTGCTGAACTTTATGGCGTGGCTTTGTACTATGCTTGGTTATGGATCACTGCGTGATTCATTTTATTTCTGCTCTCTATCTTGTTATTATGAATCCGAACATTTGTAGGGCATGGAAGGTCCTTTGTTGGAATGTACGGGGCCTCAACTCTGAAGCGCGTCAACTTGCTGTCAAACAAAAGATCGAAGAAAGTGGTTGTTCGGTTATTTGTCTCCAGGAAACCAAGTGTATGCACATTGATCAACGCTTTCTTCGAAAGTTCTGCCCACGACGTTTTGACAATTTTGTCTATATTCCTTCTGATGGGGCTTCTGGTGGTATTGTGGTGATTTGGAATTCTGCTTTCTTTATTGGCAAGCTTATTGTAGCAAAACCCTTCCGCATTGTGATTGAGTTCTGTTCCGCGCACACGTCCGAAATTTGGACTCTTGTGACCGTTTATGGACCGTGTCAGGGTCCTGCAGGCGACGATTTCGTCCAATGGATTTACAACCTCAATATCAATGCTGATGACAAATGGCTATTACTTGGGGACTTTAACTTCATGAGATCGTTAGAGAATCGCAACCTTCCGGGGGGCAATGTCAATGATATGTTCTTGTTTAATGAAATTATTGGGCACCTAGGTCTCATTGAACTACCGATCAAAGGCCGACAATTCACTTGGTCTAACATGCAGACTCATCCGTTGCTGGAACAATTGGATTGGTTCTTTACCTCAGTAGCATGGACCTATGATCATCCCAACACTTTGGTTTATCCTTTAGCACGTACCACATCCGATCATGTGCCTTGCGTAGTCTCTATTGCTACGTGCATACCCAAGGCCAAAGTTTTTCGTTTCGAGAACTATTGGATTGATCTACCTGGCTTCTTTGATTGTTTCTCTGCCGTGTGGAACCGTGATTTTAGACAGGTAAATGTTGCCTCCAGGATATCGGCCAAACTTAAATCTCTCTGTTATGCTCTTAAACAATGGCATCTTAGTCTGTCTAAAGTGAAGGCACTTATTTCTGACTGCAACAAGGTTATTTTATTTTTGGATAATCTTGAGGAGCTTCGGCCTTTGAGTTGGCCTGAGACAAACTTTCGGCGTATTGTTAAGTCCCATCTGGAGGAAATCCTGCACATGTAGTACTTTTATTGGAAGCAACGCTGCACCATCAGGTCTATTAAAGTTGGGGAAGAAAACTCTAAATTCTTCCATGCAATGGCAACTGAGAGATATCGAAAGAACACGATCTCCTCTCTCAAAAACGCTGCGGGAGACGTGATCTCTTATCACCAACAGCTTGCCGGTATGTTCTGGTCTGACTTCAAACATCGAATGGGCATGCTAAGGGAATACATATGGATTTTGATCTTGCCTCCCTCATTGCTAAGGTGGATGGGCTAGAGGCTTTGTCTCGGCCTTTTTCGGATAAAGAAGTGGAGGATGTTGTTAAGCATATGCCTGTTGATCGTGCACCGGGGCCAGATGGATTCACGGGGCTATTTCTGAAGAAGTGTTGGCCCATTCTGAAAAATGATTTTTTGTCGCTTGTCAGGGCTTTTTATGATGGTACATGTGGTCTGGAATGTTTAAACTCTTCTCTAATCACTCTCATTCCCAAGAAATTAAGCCCGGAGGTGGTTGGGGATTTTCGGCCAATATCTTTGACGAACACTTGCTTAAAGTTTATCACGAAACTCTTAGCAAACGGACTGCAACAGGTGATACTTAACTGTATTCATAAAAACCAGTATGGTTTTCTTCGCTGCCGTTCAATTCAGGACTGCTTAGCATGGTGCTTTGAGTATATCCATCAGTGCAAAGCATCTAAAAGTCCAATCGTCCTTCTCAAGCTTGATTTCACAAAAGCTTTTGATACTCTTGAGCATGAGACAATTCTCCAGATGTTGCGCTATAAAGGTTTTGATGAACGTTGGAATGGCTGGGTTGACACACTTTTATCATCTGGCTCTTCTTCTGTGCTTCTTAATGGGGTCCCTGGTCAGCAGTTTAAATGTCGCACTGGAGTTCTTCAAGGTGATCCCCTCTCCCCTTTATTGTTTGTCATTGCGGTGGATCTTCTTCAATCCGTGGTGAATGATATGTGTGCTCGCAATATACTCCGAATGCCCATTCCGACTGGTTCAAAGGATTATCCAATAGTTCAGTATGCAGATGACACGCTGATCATCCTTCCAGCTGCTGAGGATCAGATCATTGCGCTAAAACAGATGCTTGAAAAGTTTGCTCGGGCCTCCGGATTAAGAGTCAACTTCAGCAAATCATCCATGATTCCTCTGAACTTGTCTACTGAGGAGGGCTCTCGCATTGCTTCCCTCTTGGGTTGTGAGGTGGGATCTTTGCCCTTCACCTATCTGGGTCTTCCTATGGGCACTTCTAGACCTACCGTGGCTGATCTCTCGCCCCTAGTGGATCGTCTGGAGAGGCGCCTTTCAGCATCGTCCTGTTTGCTGAATCAGAGCAATCGTTTGCAGCTGCTGCAGTCTGTGCTGGCTTCCATGCCAATATATTTCTTATGCTCTTTATCTCTCCCAAAGGGCATTCTTAAACAGTTAGAGCGAATAATGCGTCAATGCCTCTGGCGGGGCAACTCTGAGACTCCCCGTCAATCTCTAGCTGCATGGGATCTCATATGCCGACCCAAGAAGCATGGCGGCCTCGGAGTTACACACCTTGGCACACAAAATGAGGCCTTGCTCATGAAGCATCTCTACAAGTTTTTCAATAAGCTTGATATACCTTGGGTTCAAGTGCTCTGGGATTCTTATTACGGTTCATCACCACCTCAAGCCACTCGTAGCTGTGGTTCTTTCTGGTGGCGGGATATCCTCAATCTCTATGATAAGTTCTGCACTTTCGCTGTCCCACAAGTTCATGCAGGGGACACTGTGCTGTTTTGGGTCGACATGTGGCACATTGACAGTAGAGTTATTTCCCTCCGGACCAGATTACCACACCTCTACTCATTTGTGCTCAATGACCTCATCACTGTCAAGGATTTTTTTGATGCACCATCGAAGGCTCAGAACTTTCATCTTCCTTTGTCTATTGAAGCCTTTCATGAGCTTCAGCAACTACAATCTTTGTTGGCTCCTATGCAAATTGATCCATCAACAAGAGATATCTGGCAGTGGCCCTCCAAATCAGGCACCTTCCAGTCCAAATTGTACTATGATTTCATCTTCTCTCATATAGTGGTGGATCCAATCTTCAAATGGATCTGGAAATGTTCCTGCACACTCAAGATCAAGGTTTTTGGGTGGTTGCTCTTGATGGATCGCCTTAACACAAGGGATATGATGCAACGAAGGCATTGGCATGTAGATGATGCTAACTGTGTTTTATGTCTTCTACCACATCTTGAGGACCGGGGACATCTTTTCTTTGCCTGTAACTTTAGCCAGCGAGTTTGGAATTACCTTGGAATATCCTGGACACCAGATAGTCACCACTCCACATACTCCATGGCTTTAGCAGCTCGATAGGAATTTGGTCACCCCTTCTTCACTGAGGTAGTTTTTACTGCCTCTTGGAATATCTGGACTCAAAGGAATGGCAAAATCTTCAGAAATGAGCAGCCCAGCTTCAGATCCTGGAAACGAAATTTTGTATATGATATTTCTTTACTTGCTCATAGAATCAAATGTAAATATAGAGATAAGTTTCTCTCTTGGATAGCCTCCCTCCAGTAGCTTTGTTGTAAGTTAACTCTCTCCTTCTTCCTTGTATTTATTTGTTTCTTTGTAACTTCACCCTGATTGGGTTATTTTATTAATAAAACACTGTGAGGCTGTTGCCTTGCAGTACATAGTCAAAAAAAAACACACGAAAAACAGAATCCTTCAAAAACAGAACAGTCTATAGTAATCTGCAGGTTTCGCCTACTTCTGGAACTCCAAAAAATTCACACTAAATTGTTAAATTTGCTGAATTTGTCTACCAATCATATGCAAAAAGAATCAACTAAAAAGCTCGCTCCAGTAATATCGCACGACTACTTTAGCAAGCGCTAACGATTCTGTTTTTCACAGCAAGATCATATAAACTTCACACAAGTCTTCCCAAAGGTTCTACTTGGCACAAACACTAAGCAAAACATGAAACCACATCTAATCAGAGTCTAGATGCAATATTTATTCCCTAACAGGAACAAAAAACAGAAAATTATAAAATTGGGTTGCCTCCCAACAAGCGCTATCGTTTAACGCCCCTAGCTAGGCATGATGGTTTCAATGATGCTCGTGTAAAAGATAAGAATTGAAACATAACGGGAGCATCATAAAGCATATTAATAGCAAATTTAGGTCTAACCCACTTCCTATGCATAGGGATTTTGTGAGCAAACAACTTATGGGAACGATAATCAACTAGCATAGGAAGGGAAAACAAGCATAACTTCAAAACTTTAAGCACATAGAGAGGTAACTTGATATTATTGCAATATGTAGAAGCATATGATCCTCTCTCATAATAATTTTCAGTAGCATCATGAATGAATTCAACAATATAACCAGCACATAAAGCATTCTTTTCATGATCCCCAAGCATATAATTTTTATTACTCTCCACATAAGCAAAATTCTTCTCATTCATAGTAGCGGGAGCAAACTCAACAAAATAACTATCATGTGAAGCATAATACAATTGAAAACTAAAATCATGATGACAAGGTTCATGGTTATCATTATTCTTAATAGCATACAAGTCATCACAATAAGCATCATAGATAGCAACTTTGTTCTCATAATCAATTGGAACCTCTTCCGAAATAGTGGACTCATCCCTAAATAAAGTCATGACCTCTCCAAATCCACTTTCATAAATGTAATCATCATAAATAGGAGGCATGCTTTCATCATAATATATTTGCTCATCAAAACTTGGGGGACAAAAAATATCATCTTCATCAAACATAGCATCCCCAAGCTTGTTTCTTTGCATATCATTAGCATCATGGGTATTCAAAGAATTCATACTAACAACATTGCAATCATGCTCATCATGCACATATTTTATGCCAAGCATTCTATGTTATTCTTCTTCTATTACTAGAGCACAATTTTCCTTCCCATCATTTTCACAAAAGATATTAAAAAGGCGAAGCATATGAGGTAACCTTAATTCCATTTTTTGTAGTTTTCTTTTACAAACTACACTAGTGATAAAACAAGAAACTAAAAGATTCGATTGCAATATCTAAAGATATACCTTCAAGCACTCACCTCCCCGGCAACGGCGCCAGAAAAGAGCTTGATGTCTACTACGCACCCTTCTTCTTGTAGACGTTGTTGGGCCTCCAAATGTAGAGGTTTGTAGGACAGTAGCAAATTTCCCTCAAGTGGATGACCTAAGGTTTATGAATCCGTGGGAGGCGTAGGATGAAGATGGTCTCTCTCAAACAACATTGCAACCAAATAACAAAGAGTCTCTTGTGTCCCCAACACACCCAATACAATGGTAAATTGTATAGGTGCACTAGTTCGGCGAAGAGATGGTGATACAAGTGCAATAAGGATGGTAGATATAGGTTTTTGTAAACTGAAAATATAAAAACAGCAAGGTAACTAAAGGTAAACGTGAGCATAAACGGTGTTGCAATGATATTAGAGAAGGCCTAGGGTTCATACTTTGACTAGTGCAAGTTCTCTCAACAAGGATAACATAATTGGATCATATTACTAGCCCTCAACATGCAACAAAGAGTCACTCCAAAGTCACTAATAGCGGAGAACAAACGAAGAGATTATGGTACGGTACGAAACCACCTCAAAGTTATTTTTTCTGATCGATCTATTCAAGAGTCTGTAGTAACGTTCAATCTATCATAGAGTTCGTACTAGAATAACACCTTAAGACACAAATCAACCAAAACCCTAATGTCACCTAGATACTCCATTGTCACCTCAAGTATCCGTGGGCATGATTATACAATATGCATCACACAATCTCAGAAACATCTATTCAACCAAGACATAGAACTTCAAAGAGTGCCCCAAAGTTTCTACCGGAGAGTCAAGACGAAAATGTGTGCCAACCCCTATGCATAGGTTCCCAAGGTCACGGAACCCTCAAGTTGATCACAAAAACATACATCAAGTGGATCACATGATATCCCATTGTCACCATAGATAAGCACGTGCAAGACATACATCAAGTGTTCTCAAATCCTTAAAGACTCAATCCGATAAGATAACTTCAAAGGGAAAACTCAATCCATTACAAGAGAGTAGAGGGGGAGAAGCATCATAAGATCCAACTAGAATAGCAAAGCTCGCGATACATCAAGATCGTGCCATCTCAAGAACACGAGAGAGAGAGATCAAACACATAGCTACTAATACATACCCTCGGCCCCGAGGGTGGACTACTCCCTCCTCGTCATGGAGAGCGCCGGGATGATGAAGATAGCCACCGGAGAGGGATTCCCCCCTCTGTTATGGTGCTAGAATGGGTGTAGATTGGTTTTCAGTGGCTACAGAGGCTTTCGACGGTGGAACTCCCGATCTAGGTTAATTTCCGAAGGTTTCAGTATTTGTAGGATTTTTTGGCGTAGGTCCCACGTCAGGGCAGCTTCTAGGCAGACCTTGAGATAGGGGGGCGCCACCACCTTCCCAGGGCGTGCCCCCCACCCTCGAGGGCAGCCCGTGGCTCCCCTGGGCCAACTCTTTTGCTTTGGGGGCATCTTTTGGTCCAGAAAAAATCATAAAAAATTGGCTCTCCAAATGGACTCTGTTTGATATTCCTTTTCTGTAAAACCCTAAAACAGGAGAAAAACAGAAACCGGCACTGGTCTCTGGGTTAATAGGTTAGTCCCAAAAATCATATAAAAGTGTATAATAAAGCCCATAAGACAATAGCATGGAACAATCAAAAATTATAGATACGTTTTAGACGTATCGTAGCCCTCCCCAAGATGGGAGAGTTGTTGGTGATGACGGCGGTGATGATTTCCCCCTCCCGGAGGGAAGTATCCCCGGCAGAACAGCTCTGCCGGAGCCTTAGATTGGTTTCCGCATCGGTTCCACCTTGAGACGGTGGTGTCTGGTCCCGAAAGCCTCCTTGTGATTTTTTTCCAGGTCAAAAAACCTCATATAGGGGAAGATGGGCATCGGGGGACCGTCGGTGGGCCCACGAGATAGGGGGCACGCCCAGAGAGGGGGGGCACGCCTCCCACCCTCGTGGACAGCCGGTGGCCCCCCTCATGAACTTCTTTCGCCAGATATATTTTTATTTTCTGAAACGGAGTTCTGTGGAGTTTGGGGCTTTTGGAGTTGTGCGGAATATGTTTCCAGAGTTTGCACCTTTTCCAGCCCAAAATTCCAGCTATCAGCATTCTCCCTCTTCATGCAAACCTTGTAAAATAGGGCAGAAAAGGCATAAGTATTGTGACAAAACAAGTTATAACAGCCCATAATGCAATAAATATCAACATATGAGCATGATGCAAAATGGACGTATCACTCCGCCGGAGGGGGGATCTACCACGGAGTGCTTCTACATCCTCATCATCGCCTCACCATGAGTTGTGAGTAGTTTACCACAGACCTTCGGGTCCATAGCTAGTGTCTAGATGGCTTCTTCTCTCTCTTTGGATCTCAATAGCAAGTTCTCCTCGGTCTTCGAGGAGATCTATTCGATGTAATCTCTTTTTGCGGTGTGTTTGTCGAGATCTGATGAATTGTGGGTTATGATCAAGATTATCTATGAGAAATATTTGGTTCTTCTCTGAACTCTTTATGTATTATTATAATATCCTTGCAAGTCTCTTCGAATTATTGGTTTGGTTTGGCCTATTAGATATATAGTTCATGCAATGGGAGAAGTGCATGGCTTTGGGTTCAATCTTGCGGTGTCCTTTCCCAGTGACAGTAGGGCAGCAAGGCACATATTTTATTGTTGCCATCGAGGATAAAAAGACGGGGTTGATATCACTATGTTTGAGTTGATCCCTCTACATCATGTCATCTTGCTTAAGGTGTTACTCTGTTCTTATGAACTTAATACTCTAGATGCATGATGGATAGCGGTCGATGTGTGGAGTAATAGTAGTAGATGCAGCATCGTTTCCGTCTACTTGTCTCAGACGTGATGCCTATATATAATGATCATGCCTAGATAGTCTCATAATTATTCGCTTTTGTATCAATTGCTCGACAGTAATTTGTTTACCCACCGTAGAATATCGCTATCACGAGAGAAATTACTAGAGAACACTATGGCCCCCGGGTCTATTCTCAACATATCAATCTACAATCTACTTTACTTTTCCGCTTTTACTTTTTGTTCTTATATCCAAAAATACCAAAAATATCAAACTATCATCTCTATCAGATCTCAGTTTCGTAAGTGACCGTAAAGCGATTGACAACCTGTTATCGCGTTGGCTGCGAAGTTCTTATTTGTTTGTGCAGGTGCGAGGGACTCGCGCGTGGTCTCCTACTGGATTGATACCTTGGTTCTTGAAAACTGAGGGAAATACTTACGCTACTATGCTGCATCACCCTTTCCTCTTCGAGGGAATACAATGCAAGCTCGAGAAGTCGCAAGAAGAATTTATGGCGCCGTTGCCGGGGAGGCTTACACAAAAGTCATATACCAAGTACCTATCACAAACCTTATGCTTTGCATTACATTTATTTGCCTCTCGTTTTCCTCTCCCCCACTTCACCCTTGCCGTTTTATTCGCCCTTCTTCTGCCGTGTGTTTATCGTTTGCTTGCTTCTTGTTCGCTTGTGTGTTGGATTGCTTGCTTGTCACTATGGCTCAGAACAATACCAAATTGTGAGACTTCTCCAATACCAACAATAATGATTTTATTAGCACTCCGATTGCTCCTATTACCGATGCTGAATCTTGTGAGATCAATGCTGCTCTGTTGAATCTTGTCATGAAAGATCAATTTTCCGGCCTTCCTATTGAAGATGCCGCTACCCACCTAAACAACTTTGTTGATTTGTGTGATATGCAAAAGAAAAGGGATACAGATAACAATATTGTTAAATTGAAGTTATTTCCGTCTTCACTTAGAGATCGTGCTAAAACTTGGTTTTGCTCTTTGCCTAGAAATAGTATTGATTCGTGGAATAAGTGCAAAGATGCTTTTATCTCTAAGTATTTCCCTCCTGCTAAGATCATCTCTCTTAGAAACGATATTATGAACTTTAAGCAACTAGATCATGAGCATGTTGCACAAGCTTGGGAGAGAATGAAATTAATGATACGTAATTGCCCTACACATGGTTTGAACTTATGGATGATTATTCAAAACTTTTATGCTGGCTTGAATTTTGCTTCTAGAAATCTTTTAGATTCGGTCGCAGCAGGCACTTTCATGGAAACTACCTTAGGAGAAGCTACCAAACTCCTAGATAATATTATGGTTAATTATTTTCAATGGCACACTGAAAAATCTACTAGTAAAAAAGTGCATGCTATTGAAGAGATTAGTGTTTTGAGTGGAAAGATGGATGAACTTATGAAACTATTTGCTGCTAAGAATGCTTCTTCTAATCCTAATGATATGCCCTTGTCCACTTTGATTGAAAATAATAATGAATCTTTGGATGTGAATTTTGTTGGTAGGAATGATTTTGGTAACAATGCTTATAGAGGAAACTTTAACCCTAGGCCTTTTCCTAGTAATTCCTCTAATAATTATGGAAATTCCTACAATAACTCTTATGGAAAGATGCCTTCTGAATTTGAAACTAGTGTTAAGGAGTTTATGAATTCGCAAAAGATTTTCAATGCTTTGCTTGAAGAAAAATTGCTTAAGATTGATGAATTAGCTAGAAGTGTGGATAGAATTACTCTTGATGTTGATTCTTTGAAACGTAGATCTATCCCACCTAAGCATGATATAATTGAGTATCTCAAAGCCATGAGAATTTCCATTGATGAATGCAAAGAAAGAACCGCTAGGATACGTGCTAAAAGAGAGAATTATATAAAAGCGTGTTCTTCTTGTTATCATGAAAATAAATATGAAGATCTGAAAGTTATTGATGTGTCTCCTATTAGATCCTTGTTTTCTAGTATGAATCTTGATAAAGATAGGATTGGAGATGAGTCTGCTTTAAGGTGTCCCAATGATTCGGAGTTTTTAGATCTTGATGCTAAAATTGTTAAAAGTGGGAGTGAAGAGATTAAAACTTTACATAGTGATGAAACCACTACTTTGGATTTCAAGGGATTCAATTATGATAATTGCTCTTTGATTGATTGTATTTCCTTGTTGCAATCCGTACTAAACTCTCCGCATGCTTATAGTCAAAATAAAGCTTTTACCAAACACATAGATGATGCTTTGATGCAATCTTATGAAGAAAAACTTGAGTTTGAAGTTTCTATCCCCAGAAAGCTTTACGATGAGTGGGAACCTACTATTAAAATAAAAATTAAAGATCATGAATGCTTTGCTTTGTGTGATTTGGGTGCAAGTGTCTCCACTATCCCAAAAACTTTGTGTGATTTTCTAGGGTTCCATGAGCTTGATGATTGTTCTTTAAATTTGCATCTTGCAAATTCCACTATTAAGAAACCTATGGGAATGATTAATGATGTTCTTATTGTTGCCAATAGGAATTATGTGCCCGTAGATTTCATTGTTCTTGATATAGATTGCAATCCTTCATGTCCTATTATTCTTGGTAGACCTTTCCTTAGAACGATTGGTGCAATTATTGATATGAAGGAAGGAAATATTAGATTCCAATTTCCGTTAAGGAAATGCATGGAACACTTTCCTAGGAAGAAAATCAAATTACCATATGAATCTATTATGAGAGCCACTTATGGATTGCCTTCCAAAGATGTCAATACCTAGATCTATCCATGTATCGTGCTTAGCTAGGGGCGTAAAACGATAGCGTTTGTTGGGAGGCAACCCAATTTTATATTATTTTTTTGTTTTTGCTTCTATTTAGGAATAAATATTTCATATAGCTTCTATTTAGATGTGGTTTTGTGTTTTAATTAGTGTTTGTGCCAAGTAGAACCTTTGGGAAGACTTGTGTGTAGTTTATATGATCTTGCTGTGTAAAATAGAATCGTTAGCGCTTGCTAGAATGGTCACCAGATTTTACTGGAGTGTGCTATTTAGTTGATTCTTTTTGTAGATGATTAGTTGACAAATTCCTCACGTTTACCAATTTATTTCTATTTTTTTGGAGTTACAGAAGTATAGGAAAGTTACAGATTACTACAAACTGTTCTGTTTTTGACAGATTCTGTTTTTCGTGTGTTGTTTGCTTATTTCGATGCATCTATGAGTAGTATTGGGAAGTATGAATCATAGAGAAGTTGGAATACATTAGGTTTAACACCAATATAAACAAAGAATGAATTCATTGCAGTACCTTTGAGTAGTGGTTTGTTTTCTTATACTAACGGAGCTCACGAGATTTTTTTGTCTAAGTTTTGTGTTGTGAAGTTTTCAAGTTTTGAGTATTGCTTTGATGGACTATGGAAAAAAGAGTGACAAGAGCCTAAGATTGGGGATGCCCAAGGCACCCTAAGGTAAAATTCAAGGACAACCAAGAGCCTAAGCTTGGGGATGCCCCGGGAAGGCATCCCCTCTTTCGTCTTCATCTATCGGTAACTATACTCAGAGTTATATTTTTATTCACCACATGATATGTGTTTTACTTGGAGCGTCATGTATAATTTTTGTCTTTGCTTGTTAGTTTTCCACAATTATCCTTGCTGGACACACCTTTTTGAGAGAGTTAAATACGGCCTAGGAATTGATAGAACACTCTATATGCTTCACTTATTTCTTTTGAGTTCAATAGTTTTTGCTCTAGTGCTTCACTTATATCTTTTAGAGCACGGTGGTGATTATATTTTGTAGAAATTGTTGATCTCTCGTGCTTCACTTATATCCTTTTGAGAGTCTATTAAAACAGCATGGTAATGTGCTTTGGCTATGAAACTAGCCTTCACATGATAGGCATCCAAGATCAATGTAGTAAAAACTTTCACACTAACTGCATTGATTATGATGAGAAGTTGGATGCTTGATAACTGTTTTGAGATATGAGGATAGTGATATGGTCATGCTAGTGGAGTTATTATGAAATTGAGAAATGCTTGTGTTAAAGTTAGTGATTCCCGTAGCATCCACATACGGTGAACCGCTATGTGACGAAGTTAGAGATGAGGTATTTGTAGAGTGTCATCCTTTGTGTGGAGGTCGGGGGCGTGCGATGGTTAACTCCTACCAACCTCCCCCCTAGGAGCATGCGTTGATTGCTTTGTTTTGATGACTCGTAAATTTGTGCAATAAGTGTATGAGTTCTTATGACTAATGTTGAGTCCATGGATATTACGCACTCTCACCCTTCCACCATTTCTAGCCTCTCTTGTAGCGCGCAACTTTCGCCGGTACCATACACCCACTATATATCCTTCCTCAAAACAGCCACCATATATCTTCCTCAAAAAAGCCACCATACCTACCTATCATGGCATTTCCATAGCCATTCTGAGATATATTGCCATACAAATTTCCACCGTTCTGTTCATATGGCACGCTTCATATTGTCATATTGTCATATTGCCATGCATGATCATGTAGTTGACGTTGTATTTGTGGCTAGGCCACCATACATAATTTTTCATACGTGTCACTTTTGATTCATTGCACATCCCGGTACACCGCCGGAGGCATTCATATAGGTCATACTTTGTTCTAGTATCGAGTTGTAATATCGAGTTCAATGAAAGTGTGATGATCATCATTATTAGAGCATTGTCCCATGGGAGGAAAGGCTAAATAAAGAAAGCCCCTCCAAAAAAAGAAAAAGAAAGAAAGGCAAAAGAAAAAGGAAAGGCCAAAGAAAAAAGAAAGGCCCAAAAAAAAGAAAAAAAGAAAAGAAAAGAAAAAGGGACAATTGCTACTATCTTTTTCCACACTTGTGCTTCAAAGTAGCACCATGTTCTTCATGATAGAGAGTCTCATGTTTAGTCACTTTCATATACTAGTGGGAATTTTCATTATAGAACTTGGCTTGTATATTCCAATGATGGGCTTCCTCAAATGCCCTAGGTCTTCGTGAGCAAGCAAGTTGGATGCACACCCACTTAGTTTCTTTTGTTGAGCTTTCATACATTTTTAGCTCTAGTGCATCCGTTGCATGGCAATCCCTACTCACTCACATTGATATCTATTGATGGGCATCTCCATAGCCCGTTGATATGCCTAGTTGATGTGATACTATCTCCCTCCTTTTTGTCTTCTCCACGACCACCTCTCTATTCCACATAGTGCTATGTCCATGGCTCACGCTCATGTATTGCGTGAAAGTTGGAAGGTTTGAAAGAATAGAGTATAAAAACAAGTGCTTGGCTGAAACCGGGGTTGTGCATGATATGAATATTTTGTGTGATGAAGAGGGAGCATAGCCAGACTATATGATTTTGTAGGGATAACTTTATTTAGCCATAGTATTTTGAGAAGACATGATTGCTTGGTTAGTATGCTTGAAGTATTATTATTTCTTATGTCAATATATATACTTTTTGTCTTGATTCTTTCAGATCCGAACATTCATGCCACAATTAAGAGAATTACATTGAAAAACTATGTTGGTTAGCATTCCACATCTAAAATTCTGTTTTTATCATTTACCTACTCAAGGACGAGCAGGAATTAAGCTTGGGGATGCTTGATACGTCTCCAACGTATCTATAATTTTTGATTGTTCCATGCTATTATTTATGATGTTTTGGATGTTTAATGGGCTTTGTTATACACTTTTATATTATTTTAGGAACTAACCTATTAACCCAAAAGCCCAGTCCAGATTGCTGTTTTTTGCCTATTTCAGGGTTTTACAGAAAAGGAATATCAAACGGAATCCAAATGGAATCAAACTTCGGGAGAGATATTTTTGGAGCAAAATATGCACGGGAGACTTGAGAACCACGGAATAGGGCACACGTGGCGTCCACGAGGGTGGGGGCGCGTCCCCCTGCCTTGTGGGCCCCATGTTTGGCCCCCGGTGCCCTCCTTATTCCTATATCTATCTACGTACCTCGAAACCATCATAACAACAGAGAAAACCCTAGTTCCACCGCCGCAACCTTCTGTTCCCGTGAGATCCCATCTTGGGGACTGTTCCGGAGCTCCGCCGGAGAAGGGACCTACCACGCAGTGCTTCTACATCATCATCATCGCCTCACCATGAGTTGTGAGTAGTTTACCACAGACCTTCGGGTCCATTGCTAGTATCTAGATGGCTTCTTCTCTCTCTTTCTCAATACCAAGTTCTCCTCGGTCTTCGAGGAGATCTATTCGATGTAATCTCTTTTTGCGGTGTGTTTGTCGAGATCCAATGAATTGTGGGATTATGATCAAGATTATCTGTGAGAAATATTTGGTTCTTCTATGAACTCTTTATGTATTATTATAATATCCTTGCAAGTCTCTTCGAATTATTGGTTTGGTTTGGCCTACTAGATCTATAGTTCTTGCAATGGGAGTAGTGCTTGGCTTTGGGTTCAATCTTGCGGTGTCCTTTCCCAGTGACAGTAGGGGCAGCAAGGCACGTATTGTATTGTTGCCATCGAGGGTAAAAACACGGGGTTTATATCACTATGTTTGAGTTTATCCCTCTACATGATGTCATCTTGCTTAAGGCGTTACTCTGTTCTTATGAACTTAATACTCTAGATGCATGCTGGATAGCGGTCGATGTGTGGAGTAATAGTAGTAGATGCAGAATCGTTTCGGTCTACTTGTCTCGGACGTGATGCATATATATAATGATCATGCCTAGAAAGTCTCATAATTATTCGCTTTTCTATCAATTGCTTGATAGTAATTTGTTTACCCGTCGTAGAATATCGCTATCATGAGAGAAGCCACTAGAGAATACTATGGCCCCCGGGTCTATTCTCAACATATTAATCTACAATCTACTTTACTTTTCCGCTTTTACTTTCTGTTCTAATATCCAAAAATACCAAAAATATCAAACTATCATCTCTATCAGATCTCACTTTCATAAGTGACCGTAAAGGGATTGACAACCCCTTATCGCGTTGGCTGCGAAGTTCTTATTTGTTTGTGCAGGTGTGAGGGACTCGCGCGTGGTCTCCTCCTGGATTGATACCTTGGTTCTCAAAAACTGAAGGGAATACTTACGCTACTGTGATGCATAACCCTTTCCTCTTCGAGGGAATAAAACGCAAGCTCGAGAACTAGCAGTCCCCGCTCCCATTCCGGCTCCTGTCGCCACGACTACGCCAGTGCCCATCCCCATGGCATCGATGGGCTGGGAGCCGCACATTGTCGCCGAGCTTGATGCCACGGGGTTCCACGAGGTCCCCGCCGACTTTCACACGCCCGTGCACCTGCCAGCGCATGCACCTGCGCGTGCACTGACTCGCATGCCCGTGCCGGTGCCCGTGCACCTGCCAGCGCATGCGCCTGCGCCTGCACTGATGTGCGCACCCGTGCCGGTGCCCGTGCACACGAATGTCTCCACCGCGCCGTTGACAGCGACTGTCCCCACACGGGTGCCAGTACCCCCCTCAGCGGCATGGATGGCCGCCGTCAACCGCTTCCTTGCACCAACGCCAGTCGCCTCCTCCCGCAAGTTGACTCGCTCCGAAGTCCAGAACATTTTGGCCTTCCTTGATGCTAGGCCAACGTCCAGGAGTACGCCAACAATGCCGCAAGGCACCGCCGTCGCCGTCGGTCAGTGGCCCGATGACACACAGAGCATGGCAGAGGAGCCTCTTCCCAATGCAAGACGCCCCCACCGCCGCCGCGTAATCTAAATTTGCAATGAAAAACATTCGGATTGCCATGTTTAAAATCCGAACGTTTATCATTTCCGTTTATTTTAGATCGATCGTCGTGTAATTTAAAGCCGGAGTCAGACTGAACGAAATCTATGGTTTGATCGATTGAATGTTTTGCTAGAGCCGTATCAAATTAAATATAAAACTTCATCAAGCCACATGTATTCCTTGTCATCCAACGACCTAGACTGCTTCAATGTCGAGCGCTCAACACGTTTAGCGTTCAGTTAATTTCATGCCAAAAATTGTGCTAATCACATAATAACACGCAAATAATATCCTACTTAATATCTGCATGAACTTAATATACTTCCAAATTAACGTGCATTGCACGTACACACTGACTAGTGCTGCTAGCATGTGAAACTAGTGCCGTAACTTGTGAACGCGTCCAGATATGGTCAATAGCAACATCGCCCGTAAGTTCTTCGTGTTTGCCCGTGCGTCTAAACGCAGAAGGGGAGGAGAGAGAGAGAGAACACAGGGAACCCACCAGTAATTCAAGGCGAATAGTACTAAAAATAATATTACATGTTATCAATTAAATGGGTTGTGGTAATATAAAATCATTATGTGAACATAGGGAGGAACAACAAACAGTGATGTTCTACGTATGTTGCCTATTGATGTGCGGCTTGAAGTCCCTGGTCGCATGTTCGATCCTCGTCCTTTATTTTTTAATTTGTATATGGGTCCAAATTTGTTTCATGACATGTCGGCCCCTCGGTGTGTAGTTTGTAGCACTTTAATTTGTGGGTCGAAATTTGTTCCATTCCAAGTGGACTATCGGTGCATAGTTTTGTAGCTTATTTATAATAATTAAAGAGAACAACAGAGTTTTTTTGCAATAATACCATGGTCCGACGTTGAAGGCAAGAAAGGACGTGCGAGAGAGCGATGACCGAGCCACAGGGAAATCAACTAGGGGAGTTGCGGGGGTTGCAAAGGTGTTTTGAGTAGTTGTGGGCTGAATGCTACGAAAATATAATCTAAACCGACCGGAATAAATGCCTACACAAATTAATCCAAGGTTGGAGTGCCCCTCGCAACGTAAATAGCTCCGACTTTGCGAGAGATGGAGAGGTAGCTTCAATGTGTGGAAGATACGGCGTGAGAAAGCGAGGTCAATCGAGAGACATATAGATAGAGAGACAAAGTGAGTGTGGTCCGATATTCATTGAATAAATATATATGCTCTGGAGAGATATTGTCCGATTGAGCTTTTGGCAAGGGTGAGGGCTGTAAGATAGAGCTTGAGAGATGATCCAGTCACAAACGTGTAGATATATTTTTTGCGTGGGAGGAAGCGAGGTCAATCGATCACATAGGGTCGTCGTGCGATCGAAAGAGTGAGACGGGTTGGAGAGAGTGACCTAGATAGACAATGTGCATGAGAGAGTATACAATGTGAATAAGCCAAATTGGGCTCAAACATGGTGATATATCGTTTTTGTCCGAGAAAGAGCGAGGTCAATCGAGACATACAAAGAGAGAGAGAGGGAGGGAGAGAGAGAGAGAGGGAGAGAGAAAGAGAGAGAGGGAGGGAGAGAGAGAGCATGGCCCGCCATGAGGTCGAAAGAGTGGGGGCGGCTTCGATGGACTGACCTAGATAGACAATCTGCGTGAGAGAGTATAGAGTGTGTCGATCGAGGCCCGAACAGGGAGATATATCATTTGTGTGTGAAAGAAACCGAGGTTAAACGAGACTCAGATAAAGAGAGCGAGATTGAGCGAGTGTGGCCCGCCGTGCGGAAGAAAGAGTGAGACAGTCTTGAGGGAGTGACCTAGATAGACAACGTGCGTGCGTGCGCACGAGAGATTGGGGGGCTAGATAGGCAATGCATTTATTTAGCGCGAGAGGGTAAGAGGGAGAGGGAGAGAGAGAGCTCGGCATGGGGGTATAATGGCGGGTGTGTGAGGTAAATACATTTCGTAACAGAGTGGGAAAGGGGGGTTGTGTAGTTGAGAGATTTAGAGATCGAAACATGGAGAGAAAGAATGGATGTGTGTTGGAAACCGATAGCTTCCTAAGGTGGTTAGGAGAGGAAGATTGACCGATACAGGAAGTATGTAGCGTGTGTGCGGGGGAGGGGGGAGCTAATAACAACATTTGAATGTAGATAGTACGAGACTTAATATTGATGTTTCAATTCGGTGTACATTGTAAGATTTGAACTGAGGACCATGCATATGAGTAATTATTTCAAATTCGTGCCATACTAGGTTTCGAAAAGTTGACATTGATTCGATTTGTTGTGCTATTTTGTAGGTCATATGTTTGAATCCATCCAAAAGTTTTCTCACTACCATGGTGTTCATCATATACATATGAATTTGTATTAAAAAAGTAGTGTGGATACAGTGAAATGCGAAATCCACGTTAGAATTGGAGATCGCTACGTGACACACACTCTAATTCAAATAACTAATTATGTGACACACACTCTAATCCACGTTAGCGTGGATACCGTTTCGATTTTTTAAAATAACTCCTCATTAATTAATTTATAGTATCTCATTTCGAATGACTAATTATTGCAAGGGAAACACGGGCATGGTAATACATACAGATTCGTTTGCAAATGAAAGAAGATTCGTTTGCATTCTCAAATGTAGGCTCACCAGGCAGACCAGGGTCGTGTCATGGTGGTCGCGTGTGTCGGACGGCAAAATAAGTTCGCGCTTCCACGTTTCGGATTGAAATATCTGGCGGCCCCAATACCAGCCCTGCAAAATCTCCCTTCTCCATCGTCCCCTTCCGCGCCCACATTGCTCAAATCCCTAATTCACCGCCAACCCAACCAAAGTTCGAATCACCCCTCGTCTCGTCTCTTTCCCCACCTCTTTGCCAGACGACGACGACGAAGACGACGGTCGCGCTTCACCACCGCACCAGAGCTACCTCATCTAAGCCCTCGTCCACCGCACCGGGTGGTCCATCGACAATGTCGGCCGCCGCAACCGACGTGCCTCACAACTACCGACTTCCACCGCATCAGGTGCGCTTCACCCACGCCATCTCCTAGCTCACCGGTGCTACTTCACCGAGCACATCGTCGCGCCTCCGCCCCCCGAGGCTGCTGGGGCTTCACCAACGGTCTCGTCCACCGCAACGAAGCGCTCCGCTGCCACTCAAGATCTGCATCCGTGCGCGGCCGGCCAATGCCAGCGTGTCACCCTCAACGGGTCTGAAGTGACCCGCACTCTAGCTAGGCGAGCATGCCCAAACGCTGGCCCGAACTAGGTATCCACACATCACTCCCTTGTGCACTGTTCCGACGATGTTTGGATATATTTTCACCGCTCTCTTAGCTTACACGCCTATCCAACTCTGACTTTAACTCTTATTTCTTCTGGAGATATCATGTGAAACAAGCAAGCCATTTTTTAGCGAAGCATGATGGCGCTACGGAATCTGGTACACATCCTGCACACCCGTATAACCTTGTAAGTATCTGTCCTCCGGTACAACAGCACGGTCGATTCCTCTTATCTGATCAGCCATTCGCCATGTCAAAAATGAAGAGGGGGATGCAAGGAGCACAAGGCCTGCACATCCAAGCAAGTGGTAACATGGACTTGTACATGCAACATCCCAAGTGCAAGGAGAGCTAAAGTGAGCCTGTACAACGAGCTAGCGTAAGTCCCTGCATTTCATTTAATTCGTACTGGCATTCGTGTATGATTTTTGTGCAGTGGCGGATCCACAAATTCAAGTTACCAGCGGCGAACATTTAACTTAAAAAGTACGAAGGCACTTGCACTCCGGAAATCAACATAACTTGAGAAATGTGAAGCTACATGCACTTTGAAAACCAGCTAATGATCCAAAGTAGTTCAGATTATAAACATAAATGATGCAAGCACCAAAAAACACAAAATGCAACATGGTGTACAAGGACTACAAACATGGTCTGTACCTGCTTGAATTATTCGTTCTCTGGCTGAAAATATCGAAGTGTAAATGCACCTATAAGCAGTGCACAAACTGCATATCAATATATCTATCCTGCACAATTATGCCAATAGTTTCAAACAACAGATTAGAAAAGTATTTATACTACATTGTCATGATACGGGGAGTTTCTGGTAGATGGCCTCGAAGTTTCCTCAAGCCATGAAAATGCACTATAATTTGCTTGTCATCAATGCCTGCAAATCTCTATGTCTCTGTCAACATAGCAGATCATCATTAGAGACTAAGTCCTTCAATGGGAACTTGCAAAATGCTTGCATTAGATGCCTCATTAGACACTATATGTTCATCACCAGGGGCATGTAAAATGTTTGCATCAAATCCTTCATTACCAGTCTGTTCATTAGACACTTCAGGCCCAAGAACAACATAAACTTGGATGTTTGCGCCGGATACTTGATTAGATTCATCAGATTCAGTCCGTTCACTATTGATTGGGGGAGTTATAAAATAAGTAGAAATTGGTTTCATTTTCTCATAGATTCCCTACATACAAGAAGTTTTACAACACCGTCAGGTTTAACTATTGGCCAGAAAATGAAGAGTTGAATTAGATATAATCAGGGATGTGATGTACCTGCTTGTTGCACATGCTACTCTTGCAAGCTGCGACTGTCCGTTTGCGCAAGCTCGATGCCATGCCCGTGCTGCCCCCGCTGCCTCCCACGCAGGCTACACCCAGGGTTGGATCTTCATCTTCTTGTCCTTCCGTTCGCTTGAAGCCCGGCGACCGCCCTCCAACGAGGGCGCGAGGAAGTGCTGTGTCGGTCTCTCCAGCGGCGGCTAGGTTAGGAGTGAACCAGACTGGAGGCTGGAGCGGATGAATTGGGATTTTTCCTACTGTCGATCGATATGGGAGGCGCTCGTTTGGGCCGCGAGCCTGCTATAGGGCATGCCTTGCACTTATGTTATTGGCCTATCCAAAGTCAAACATTATTCTTTATTTTTTACATTGCCTGCTTGTGCGTTGGGACGAACAAAACTAGCCTGGGCCAACCTGAACGACTCAAACTAGGTGCACACTTTCAAGCCACCCGAGGCGGCCGCCCATACCAGCCCCTATGGTGGCGTCGCCTCTTTTTGCATGTATGATAGGGGTAGTGAAAAATATTACAGTGGCGCTTTTGATTTGCCCACAGAATGGTTGAATTGCTTGTTTCTATGAACCGAGTTCGCCAATAATGTGAAGGATGCCAGTCTTTTCATCCTATTGTAGATTGCTTAGATCTAGATATGCCAAAAGTAATCGCATAAAATATACAGTAAAAGCCAGTGTGATGTGTGTGGCTACAACTAGTCTAACTACACGTCCTCATATAACATATCAAGGACGCATCATCTTACCCGATTAACCATTCGACTTACCAATGCAGTGTGGGAAGAAAGAAGTATTGGGACTGCGTATCCAAGCAATTGAGGCCATGGACTCCTGCGTACAACCTTGTAAGCAAAAAAGAAGTTGCAGTGTGCCTGTACAAACAACTAGCGTAAGTTCAGTTACCTGCTTCTCGGAATTTTAGTTAGCCACTTATTGCAAAATTGTTCAATTACGTTGCTTGGCTTGATTTAGTTTGCTACTAATTACATAATGCCAAAGCTTGTTAATCCTATTATAGACTGCGCCTACCTATGTGTTTGATACTTATTGTTAAGAATTACCTGTTTTCCTGAACTTAAATAGCTACTTGTTTGTTTAACTGCTTTGCTGCTGCAACAACGGGTTACAATGATGTTAATAACTACTTTTCAGCATCGAATTGAAACTCTTTAATTCCTTGTTTGTTTAACTGGTTTGCTGTTATAACTCCCAGTTGAGATGTTTTGCTAACTTCAACTTTTCTGAATCCAATCGGAACTTTAATGGAAAAACAGGTTAGCCCAAGATCAAAGAGCGAGGTCTCCATGGACGTTGTATCATCCCACAGCAGTGCACCAGCCCAATCGTGCATTATGAATTGCCAACTGCTGATGCTCTAGAGGCTAAACTAGTGGTAGAAAGAGATTCTGCTTCTGCACTTAGATATGAAGTTGACATGTTGAGGAAGCAAACAGCACAATCAGTAGCAGTACTCAAGAAAACCATTAAATATTTGGTGGATTTCAAAATGAAGCAAGCTGAGACTGACCACATTGTTAAGGTCCTGAAGGAAAAAAGGAAATTAATTTCCCACTTGGTAAATCATAGGTGAAATGGTCTTTCCATCGTTGAATAACCTTTGTGTTGTTTGTTCATGTAATCAATCAAACCATTTGTTTTAGAGATCATGTAATAATTGTTTTTGTTTTTTGGTTTGTAATTTTATTTGAGCACAAGTCTGTATTAATTGATAAGACTCGGAGACATTTCATTTTAATTGCTGTGCCTGACCTACAAATATGCCAATCGGGTTGAATGTGCATTCAACAATAATAGTAGTATAGATGGACCATAAGTGGTACACATCGGAAAGGGCCAAGATGGTGTAGTAGCTTGGCTAAAAAAAGGATATTGTTGTAGCAAAGAAAAGTACAGTGGCCTGGCTTATGTATGTTAGTTGATATTATTGATCCATATACTCTATAAGTGTTTATATGTTTGTTAGTTCTGTACATTCTTGGTTGATTGACTCGGTATTTGAATCTTGATACATCGCTTGTGTACATATCTAAATGGGAGTACACATTATGCTACGTGTGACATTTGAGTTGGACATGAAGTGTCCCAAATATTCGAATTCACCTTAAACTGGATTCTAGCTTCTGAATTTGAGTATCGGCATTTCTAAACCATATTCATATATGACAGTGGAATACATTTTTGTCGTCCTTTTGAAGATATATAAAAACACATAGAATGATTTATAAAGATTCGTATAGGAATACAAAATGGATTCGAATTTAGTTGCCAGGGTAAACGTGGATGCTTATTGTCCCGAAATTCAAAAGAAGCGGCAAAATGTCCACTCCCACGTCGGCTGTCCGAAGCCAAGTGTTTGGGGGATGGAAATTACTGTCTACACATTACACGGACAATCCATCGGCCCCATTTCCACTGCTCTAAATAGGGGTAGGATGGTAACTTCAATTAGACGTGACACGACCGCCTCTGAGCCCATTCTGACACGATGGGCGCCAAACATGGGCGGCAAAACACATTTGATTCAAGCTCATCCGAAAGACCTCTGTTTCTCCCTCCATTTTCCGATTCATACACGGTGGGCGGCAAAACAAACTCGACTCGGCCGAAATCGATGTAGGATAATATTTTCAATAGGGGCAGGTTTGTAAATTCACACAGACGTGACACAACCGCCCTACCTATCTGCCCCGTTCATACACCGTGGGTGCCAACCATGGGCGCCAACCACCCTCTCCCGCCCGAAATCGCTCTGGGCAAATATTGGCGAGATGCGAGATTACCGTCGTATCCCCAACCGACGTGACGTCCAAATTTTAAACGGGGGCTAAGTTCGTAACTTTCCCATATTTCAGACAGGCGCGTCCCAAAAACATGGTTCCCCGTACCTCTCCCTCCATTTTCCCATTCATACACCGTCCGCGCTAGAACACCATCCCCACACCAGCCTCCGTTCGCCACCCCATACATCGCCACCGTCCTCCACCACATGCATCGCCGCCGTCCTCCACCACATCCATCACCACCGTCCTCCACCATGCCGGAGCGCCTACCAAGACCACGTCGTCCACTGCTAGAGATGGACGTTTCTCATCCACGACGACGGACCAAGAGCCTTGCATCACGTCCTCTCGCTTCATCGACGCCGTCGTCCTCTTTGCCGGGGCCGCTCACACGACCTTCTCTTCCAGCTCAACGGGACTTATCCCCCTATGCACCCATCTACCGGCGCAAATCTGCTTCAACGCCACTGACAGCCATCGCACCCCCGATGCCTACACGGCGCCGTAAAAGAGGTGGTACTTCATATCTCCTCAACTTTTTGATCTCAACCAGAAAATAGCTCTTAACTTGGTTACTCTACTTTCTTTTCAGCTCTTCGAATTTAGAACTTAGTTCGAAGCAAACAATGGCTACTAAATACCATTTCTACGGTTTCCCCCATTTATGATCACTATACGATCAGAATACGTGCTTCGTGTCATAATAGAACTGCTCGACCCATCAAGCTAAACAAGCTTAGTTGTTCAAATACGAATATGATATTATTAAAACAGATTCGTTTAATTGGTCAGCTAAATGTTCCTAAATTAGTTTCAAAATTGCATGTTCACCGCTCGGGTGTGTATCTCTTCAGGGTGCCCATGGTGGGCCGGCCAACCCTGGGATTTTGGGTCGTCCCAGGCCCCGATTCCCCTCTGTTCCTCTGCGCGCTTCCGATCTCTACTCGCCCCCAGCCGCATACCTTGCCGGTGAATTGCCGTCCCCGGACGGCATGACTCTAGGAGGAGACGCCGGACTAATAGGAGGTCAGGAGCCGCTCGCCCAACAGCGTCACCGCTGCCTGGGCGCGTCGCCGTGCCTACCTTCCCAGTCCGCTCAGGGCTCAGGCGTGCAGCACCCACTAAGACAACCCGATTTATCCTGAGATAAGTCCTCAACATTCAGCAGCTACTCCTCATCACCCATTTTCTAATTGATTCATTACTTATTAGGCAGGACTGTCATTAGGGTTTGTTGTGTGCTCAGTGCTACCTACACTTAATGGTTCGGATGTATTTAGGTAATCTTTAGTACCTGTAAAGTTCACAGGGTTTTCAAAATTCCGGCCCTAGGAACAGACAGTAGTCATTTTGGATTGTTGGTCGTAGTGACATTGACCCAGAGTACTACTGCAAGCCAGGTTTGTTGGCAATTTTACTTGTCTTTCTTACTCATTCGATATAATATCCAATTATTCAAGTTGATTAGTTGCAAACAATAAGTGCTAGACAAACTTTTTGATTCAGATTTTGGACGATCTCTTACTGCAGTTACAATTCTGCATACTTGTCCTAGTAAGCTCACAAGTAAATGATTGATTCACTACATCCATGCTTGCCTTATCATATTTGTTGTCAATATTATTTTAGGGTGGACCACCCTGTTTCTAAATACTGCAACCGTAGACATGAGTGAATAGTATTTCTCTATGTGATCTCTTCCATCATGTGTGGGCAACGAACACTGCATTGTATAGAAAGGAAGTGTCATTTCCAGCTTTTACATAGGCTTCGATCTTTTACAAGGAATACAATCTGCCTACTTGCTTTGTGTCGCACTACCAACACTCCACCCTTGAAGCTAAACATTATGGCACTCATAATTCCTTAGTTTATTTATTCAAATACAATTTCATATGATTCTAATGTTCCTACTTCGATTTTGAAATGTGTGTCTGCCTATTATAGAGACATAAGGGGTTTGTATTTCTGTGTCTAGTCTGGTCAGCACGGTTGGGGGGTGAACTTTGCATATGCAGGGGTTTATAGGGAGACACTGTTCGAGTTGAATCCGCAATGCTTTCCATAGATAATCTGACTACTTTTTATGTTTTCATGAATCTCAGATTCTGAATAGCATCATAATGATTATGAGCTTGCCCGCATGAAAAGAATAAAGTAGAACAATGCCATGGCTGTCAAACTTGGCATTAAGGGACTGAAATCAAGTCTGGATGCAATGCAATGCAAACGCTCTCCACCTACAGATTCATGCTCAGAATATGATCCTAACAGTGATTTTGAGCTAGAGGGAGACCTAAGTCAATGTAGCTCCCTAGTGGAGGAGTCAGAGGAAGATGCCCTATCTTATTCACCCATCAAGGTGCTTGCTTTAACTTTCCAAGGTTATATTTGTCGCACATATATTGCAACTCATGCTTTGCATTGCTTCTACTTTGTTCAACTGCCATTAGCTTAGTTTACACATCGTGTATGTGAATACGTCCTGCCTATCCATTTCCAGTACATATTCCATCTGTCATCATGCCATATTTATCCATTCAAATGTTGTTCTTTTGTATCAGACGTTCAAAAGGATGAGGGTGATTGCTGATCGTGGAAAGTACTTGGAAAAGGTAGTGGCACCTGATAAATCAAATTGCCCATTAGGTGTAGTTGCAATATCACCTGACCCACAAGACACCCCAACTCTAGCAGACTCTAGCACTACTACACTGGTCATTTCTGATGCCCGAACTCAGCAGACCGCGACTGCAGCAAACATTATGATTATGCCAA
This sequence comes from Secale cereale, assembly GCA_902687465.1. NCBI lineage: Eukaryota > Viridiplantae > Streptophyta > Magnoliopsida > Poales > Poaceae > Secale > Secale cereale. The sequence continues at coordinate 816,122,463 of LR738713.1, read as the reverse complement.
TTGACATAGCACCAGCTCTACGACGCAAAACCCCCGTTCCAGCAAAGAGTACACCAAATCCAGTTGCCAAATCCCTTTTCGAACCAGAGAGAGCCCCAATTGCAGCAAATAGGACCCATGTTCCATTTCTTCCCAGTTTAGAAGACAAAGCTTATATTGTTGTCATGAACTTTGTGTGCATCTTTCCTTCATGAAAAGATTATACCGCAGACACAGAACAATTTCCAGTCTTCCTCCGCAAATTACGCGTAAGTAATGTACTACTGTTATTCATGGCCATTGCTGCATATGTTTCTGCTGACAGAAGACACAAGATTTCATTCTTTTAAATAGGCGAGGACCAAACTGGATTGTGAAGACGAGCAAGGGTTGGTTGCGCTTTTCAAGCACTCGTTGATGAAGTATCGTTCCTACCTGAGGCAAGCGTCTTCGATGGCAAGCCTCTGAATGAAATTTCTGTAAAGTCTCTGGTGCTACATTTATCCGACGGTGACTGGAATAATCTTGTTACACATTGGTCTTGGCTGCAGCGTAAGGTACTATCTATGATATCACATCACAATTTGAACTACATTTCTGCATTTGCCTTAACGTCTCACTTGTACGAAAACTGTTAGCAGAAGAATATTCATTCTCAAGGGACCACAGAATCTCACAACTATACTGCACACTGCATTGCTCTTGTGAGTACCTCTTGCCTTGTATGACCATACTTACTTTCATAGTTGTTTGATTATGTAGCATCACTCCACATGTTAGCCTCGTTATCATCCATTTGGTGGACATTATAAGATCCGTATGGACTCTTACATAAATTTAGAATCAACCCAATGCTTTTGAAGAGGTTTAGCTCTGCAGTCCTCTTGTAAGGACTGAACGTCGTCTATCAATGTACTTACATTAACAGCTACTCCCTCCGTCCCATAATATAAGAACGTTTTGTACAATACACTAGTGTTCAAAACACTCTTGTATTATGGGAAGAGGGATTGGTTCATTGTGTAGCATTCGGCATCTTATCTCCCTCACCCATCATTTACTAAAAAAGATCAGATATATGTTTAATCTTACCAAAAAGTAGAATACACAAACAATGCCAGTGCAGAAATGTAGCCCATTGCTCTTGTCAATACATTTTGTCCTGTAATGCTTGTACTTCCAGGGATTGGTAGTTGATTATGTAGCATCAATCTTCATCTTATCTTCATTATCCTCTATCCCTTCCAATATTATCATATCTATAATTACTCTCTACAAAATGTAGAGTACAGGCAATGCTTATGAAGAAGATTATGTGCTGAAATTCTTGAGTTATCATTCCCTTGACATGGAGAAGGGCATTCTAGAGCCGGTGTTAACTGTTAATGTAAGTCAGTCCTTCTAAAGACTTTATCCTTAACTGCTGTTTAATTTGCTCATACTCCCTATCGTTTACTGCTGGTTAGTTTGTTGTTTCTACCAAAATGCATGTTCTCAAGAACCGTAAGTTCTAAGTTTTACTTGTAAAACCAAATTCCATATTCATACCATGCACATTACTCAATACTCCCTATATGTATGCTTGTTTTTGTGGATCTACAATCCAGTGTGTGGTGAAGCAGCCCACGTTTGCACCTTGTCATCTCCTATTTTATCTTACTGTTGTGGCTGATGATATGAACAACATGCCATGCACATTAACCAAAATAGATACAATGATTTTCTTTGCCCTTCATCTATGCTTGCGTTGTTGACATGGTAATCCAGTAGTGTGGTGAAGCTCCCCGCATTATGAACAATGCCAAATTATGCTATTGATATTTTGAACTTACTCTTCATTTTCTAATTTGAAATTGGATGGAATTGACAGCACAGTTATCATCTTTGTTTATACACGTGCAAAACCTGTCATCTCTCTGCTTTGTTTCAGGGTGATATGCCTGATGGCATGCACAAGTTTGCTGAAGGATGTGAGACAAACCCAACATATATTGCAGCAAAGAAGGCAAAACATCTTGAAGATAGCGAGACAACCCCAAAGTCTTGTCTTGATGCAGTGTTCAAGTTACTTGAGACTAGCAGTCAAATAAGCTCACAGAATTCGTTGTCTGAATCAGTTCGACTTCTTCAGTCCCAAGTTCTAGCAGAAAGGCATTCTGCAACTCAACTTCGACTTGAAGTCCTATCTCTAAGAAAGATTGCGGAGAACACCAATGAGAACCTCATCGCTAAACAGCTACACCTGTAAGCTATGACCGACATGCTAGGCCGGTCTCACAGCCTTGCTCAGCAGCTTGCGCAGCAGTTCCCACGCAAGGCTAACCTTTCTTGAACTGTCATGGAAGTGGTCTCGGTTCAGTATTATTTTGTTACCCTGCAATGGTGTCCAGTTTTTGTAATCTGCCTCTTCGTTGCGCGTTATGATCACTGGTGGCGAACTTCGATGCCTAGTGGATGTAATATACCATAAATCCTTTATTGTATAGTGTAGGTTTGTTCTTAATTCTTACTAGTTACTGCCATCATGCGCTATCTAAAAAAAATCAGATGTAGTCGATCAGGCCGAAACATTCGCCTGTAACGGGCCTGGCGTTTAGCGGGCCACAATTGGGCCGGCCTGCATCTTTCTTGGGCCCGAATCATTGGGGCCTTCATACTTTTCGCGAGGCCCACAACTTACACCGGCCTATATTTTAGTTGGGCCTTTTGTGGATCCAGCGCTTAGTTTAGCCCAGGTAGCGTTGGGCCATTAACAGGCTGAATATTGTACTGTCCTGTTATGGCCCAGATGAAACCATGGGCCTTTAGCAGGCCGAAATGCATATTGGGCCTCAATTTTCACTAGTCGTCGACGGGCCTTCAGCAGGCTGAAATGTAGACTGGGCCTTTTTGGGCTTAGTTATATCACGGGCAGTTAACAGGCCGATACATATCTCGGGCTCTAGTTGGCCCACTGATATCATGGGCCCTTAAGAGGCCCAAAGTCACGTTGGGCTTAATTGTTGCCACCTTTATCACGGGCCATTAGTGGGCCCGATGTCCTATCGGACCATATATGGCCCATGGGCAGCACGGGCCATTCCCAGGCCGTAAGTCACACCGGGCTGAAATGGGCCCATGTCTACATCGGGCCTCTAACAGGCTGAAAGTCACTGGGCTGTATTTGGGCCCAAATATTCGGCGAACAATTAAAAAAGGCCAGATGTGGCTTCGGGCCGTAAATGGGCCCAAATATTCGGCGAACAATTAACGGGCCAGATCTGGCTTTGGGCCGTAAATGGGCCTTTATTAAGCAGGTTGTTATTAGGCTGGCCCACTTGTACCTGAGTAAGTACTACGGGCCTTTGACTGGGCCGGCCTTTTTAACCTACATGGGCCTCTGTTGGGCTGTACCACGTGTCGACGTATCCTAGGCCAAAAGACGTCATGGGCCATACATGGGCCGAAACTTAAAACAGGCTGGAATTATACTGGACGGCCCAGATGACGCTAATGGGCCTAATTCGGATAGACCGTAAATGGGCCTGGGTTAGCGGGCTGTAAATGGGCTATATGCGAACATGTCGTTAACAGGCTTGCCGTGTGCCGGCCCGCCATCTTTTGACCAAGTCAAGTGGGCCGGCATTTTCACAGGAATGGGCCTCTGTTGGGTCGTGCCACGTGTCGACGTATCATATGCGCTTTGTGTCCAATGAGTGGATGACATCTATCCCAACGATGAGCCGACACGTGTTCCCCCCAGCCAATGATAATTTTACACGTGGAAAATCCCCATTGGTCGGTGCTGTTAATGGGTTATCGGATCCAAAACCGGACCCGATAGCTTAACGGCGTTCCGTTACGGTGGATGCCACGTGTCGGTCACCCTTGACGAAAGCACTTATGTGACGCGCGATTTATCGTAATGGAAGTGGACACTTCCGTGATGATAATTTTTGTATCATGGAACACTTCAACGACAGCACATGTATGACTATCTTGATTCTGTCATAAAATCGTCATGGATGTACATGCATGACAGAAAACGTGACCTACTGTGAAAAACACATATCATCACGGAAGTGTATTTTTTTATTAGTGATGGCATGCTCGGTCTTCCTAATATAAAGATATCAAGTCATGAGCAACCCCGGTGCCAAAACAAACAATTGATTCATTCTTTTCCTTGCTTCAGCATTGTAAACTATTACACAATATTTGAGCATGAACCAAGGACTTAGCACTTTAGATGGCAAAGAGAATGATGATTGGGGTTTATAAAGGAACACAAACGGTATAGGAAAGTCTCACATCGGGCCTAATCTTTAGGCAATGGAGAGACTTTACAATCGATGTTAATGCAAGGAGTAGGGATTGCCATGCAACTGATGCACCGGAGATATAAGTGTATGAAAGCTTTCCCTATATGAAATTAAGTAGGTGTGCATCTAACTTACTTGCTCATGAAGACCTCGAGCATCTTGAGGAAGCTCGTCATCGAAATATGCAAGTCAAGTTCTATAATATAAAAATCCCCTAGTATACAAAAATGTAAATCATGAAGACTCTCTATATAAAATACATGGTGCTACTTGAAAGCAAAAGTGCGATAAAGGGTAGTGGTC
>LR738713.1:816093498-816110542 GCA_902687465.1 Secale cereale | reverse complement strand
GCCACACTGCTGTCGCATGAGACTTTGCCTTTTTTAGAATTTTGAGATGAATTTCAAATTTTGTGGGAAAGACGAACATATAAGCACAATGAAGCTAGCTGTTCCAGGATGTATTTTTCTGCGCTAGGTGATCTGGGAGTGGTGGACTAGGTTTGGTTTGTCACTGTGGCCACGGGCGAAGTGGTTATCTTTTCCCCAGCTACTGCGGCAGCGATGGGACGGGTCTCCTCGTATTATGTTCTTAGAGCATCTCCAACAGTCGTATAAAAGTTTCGCGCCCTATAATAATTTTAGTGCGTCACTGTAGCATATTTAGCGTGCCGGATCCAACATTGGTTTAGCAAATGCCTATAAATGCACGTCCAAAAAATACACGCAGTGTAAACTGTGAAGATTGCGCAATCCGTGCTTCAAATTTGCAGCTTGCGATAGTGTTTTTCAGCGCGCGCCCAATCCTTTTTTTGCGCCCGCACTATTTTACAGCTTCTGCTGGAGCTGTTCGATGCCCAAAAAACCCGATTTTTTGCTCGCAGAGTAGTTTTTAGGCGCTTGTTGGAAATGCTCTTATGCTGTAAGTTATAACATTTGTCAAAAGGTACAGTCACAAAATGGACTATGAGTACATAGCTATGCATATACGTGCTTCATTTCAAATTAATCGAAGTTTTATCTGCATCTTCAGTAAAACTTTTGATAGTTTGGCCATGTTTACAAAAAAAAAATCAACATCAGCAACACCATATTTGTTTTATTAGACTCGCCGTAAAATATAAGAACGGAAAACACATTTTTTTTCCACTCAAGAAAACATATGATATTTTTGGCTTGAACAAGATCCATCCAGTATGCCGCGATTGCAGTCACCATAAACATTTAGTTTTGTCAATCTATTCAACATGGATTTGTAGTCATGGAAGACAGCACAGCAGATGCGCAGGGCCAGGACCGTCCTTTGATCCGTGCCGAGAACGAGATGACAACATCTCTCAAGGCAAATCTAGCTCCGGAAAGTATGTTCCTAGGATATCCATGGTTGGATTCAGGAACCTCTACGGCTCTCCGCCTCTCCTTCATCGCTAAAGCAAAGCCAAAGATAGGATAATCTTTCCATCTGTTTGTTCTTGCCTTTTTGTTCAAACCGGATCTCTTGACCAGGGTATCTGATCTCTCTCCCATCTCTTTTCCTTTCTACATACAGCACCTGGTGTATCACGAGGGCGTTCTAGGTGTCTATGTTCTTGATGCCTCCAAGAAATATGCACTGGTGAGGAAGGCAAGTCTCCATCAAGAATCGAATTCCATCGGTTTTGCAGGCAGATAAATAGCCGTCCGCCCGTGTGCACAGATTCTTACAATCCATCCAACCAATCTCAACCTCTGTTTCCATTCTTACAATCCGTCCGCCCGTGTGCACTGCTTACCTGCTTAGGACAGGTGACTAGCTAATCATGGACAGCTCTTCGGATGCCCACAGGTGCACTCACACCCCGTTTTAGTTGTCTTCCCATCACACATTTTAGTTGTCTGCACATTGTTTCTGTTTCTACTTTACGTGACAATTTGAGATCGATTCTTAAGAATCTTCTAATTAAGCTGCTACGTACTATATATAGTGCATGATAGAACATGGTTCAAAAAAAAAAAAAAACTCCATGATAGAAATTGTAGCAGATGATGTCCCTAAAGACTGCACTGTGCGTTTCGTAGTAAGTACTTATGTTTTAGTAGTGGCGATGGATGATTGAATTCGCTGTGTGCATGCAGCCGGAACAAGTGCGCGGCGTGCTACCGTCAGTTCAACAGGATGGAGCACCTGGTGGAGCACATGCGCGCGTCGCACCACTCGCCACACGAGCCGCGCTGCGGCGTCTGCGGCAAGCACTGCCGCTCTCTCGACGCCCTCCGTGATCACCTCGGCTTCGGCGCTTCCCTGCCCCCGAAGCCCGACTGCGCCACGGCCTTCGCTGCCAAGGGCTGCCGGCTCTGTCTCACCATCTTCCCTAGCTCCGGCTCCCTCCGCGCCCACAGACCAACCTGTCACCTCTCCCGCGCTCCGGTTCCCTCGAGGGGGGTTATGCCGAGAATGCCGGTCGGCGGTGTGTTAGCGCTGGGGTGCAAGATGGTGGGCGGCGGGAGCGACGGGACGCTGGACGTGTGCGCGCGCGTCTGCGTCGTCGACGAGCACGAGGACATCGTCTACGAGAGCTTCGTGAGGCCGCTCCTCCCGGTGACGCACTACCGGTACGAGACCACAGGGATCCGCCCCGAGCACCTCCGGGACGCGCCGACGGTGAAGACGGTGCAGCAGCATGTAGAGGGCATCCTCCTCAACGGCGAGCAGCCGTGGAAGGTCCGGTCCTCCCGCGGCGCGGCGAGGCTCCTAGTAGGCCACGGCCTGGAGCACGATCTCGACGCGCTGGGCATGGACTACCCAGCGTACCTGAAGCGGGACACGGCGGCATACCCGCCGCTGATGAAGACGAGCGCCAGGCTGATGAGCAACTCGCTCCGGTTCCTAACACAGAGCTGCCTCGGCTACGACATCCAGACGGGCCGCCAGCACCCCTACGAGGACTGCGTGGCGGCCATGCGTCTGTACAAGAGGATGCGAGCGATGAGGCACGGCCAGCCCATGAACGGCGGCGAAGGCGACGGGTGCGCGGCGGTTGCATTCCCGACGTGGAGGCAGCGGGGGCTGGAGCGCATGTCACCGGAGGAGCTCCTCAGCATGTCCAAGCCGGACTACCACTGCTGGTGCCTCGACGACTAGCTTCTACGTCGAGTGCTAGCAAGCTGCCACCTACGGAATTCGATTCTTCGCGCGCGCTTTACTTATCAGAATACCACGTGTTTTCGTTGGATAGCTAGCTGCCGTACTACGTGGCCAATAAGTGCATCTCCGAAGCAAACCAGTATAATTGTACCGCAAATGTTCGTTTTTACATCCGGACACTGATACAGAAGTCAAAAATCGTCCTCTCTGCCCACCTTGAGCCTGACGGGTCCCAGTGTCAGTATACGTGACCCCGGTAGGAAAACGAACTTTCAGTTTACGCGTTCGCGTGGAAAGGGTGACCTAAAAACTATAGAAGAGCACTTTGGCCAGCTCTGGCTCATTCCTTCCCCTCCCCGCCGTCGTCAACCTCCACCACCATCACCCCCTCGAAGTGCCCCTTCTTCCTGTGGGTTCACTTGCTGGATCCGAAAGGATTTGATCGTGTCTCGATCGTTCACGGCCGTTGATAGCCACCCTGCCTCCTATAGCACCTTTGATCCAGTTCCAAGAACCATCAAGGTTTCGAGGGAGGGTTTGGGCCCCAGATCCCTCTCCTTTGCAGCAGTTGTGAAGCGAGGCCTGGCGATGTCGGATCGTCGAACTGTTGGTGCGGGATCTGGCGTGGCTGGTCCTTCGAAGCCAGCCGCGCAAAAAGCTACTCCCTCCGTTCCGAATTACTTGTCTCGGAAATGGATGTATCTAGAACTAAAATATGTCTAGATACATTCATTTTTGCGACAAGTAATTCCGAACGGAGGGAGTAGCTCACATGGAGGACGTAGGCAGCCATATGCCCCGACCTTTAAGGACCTGGCGCCAGCACCAAAGCCTACCAAATCCACAGCCTCTACTGCAGCCTCATCCCAGGTTCTGCACTCGTGGGAGCATCAAATCATATTTCTATGGTTTATGGTCGAGAAACTTCTACTTTCGATATCTTGTTCTACCAATAGATCAGGTAGTCAGAAGATACTAGCTCGTAGGAATAAAAATAAATAAGAGCCTTGGTTTTACTGAAAAAATGGATATAATGGTGTCATTCAAAAGAGGTGGGCAAACAAGGCATGTTGACTACTTGGTTTTTCTGGTGTCACTAGTACGAGTCGGTGCTATACAAAAGGTTTTTAACCCATTTCCGCGATGGCATTTGGAACTGTCGTCTAGTGAGCGTGGGCGATAGGGGGTCCTTCCCACACAACCCAGAAACTGTCGGGGATATGCCCTCCTGGCACACACGCTCGGCAAAATGAGGTCGTGTGCGACCGGCGAGCGACAAAATACGGTTATACGTACAGTAGTGCTTAAAAAAAATACAATTATACAGGCGAAATCATTCAGTCAGTCCCCGCTAAACATTTCCGTTCGTATGTACATTCCACACAGTGGCTTCAAGGAAAACGTTTCCGTTCACAGGTACACCACACACAATTTTTCCCGTTAAATCGTTTGTGATAGCGTTGCCATTGCACATGATATTAACAATTTTATCGTTTGCGTTATTGAATGCATCACACACGGTGTGTAGAAGAAACTGTGTGGCAAATCCTGTCCATCACACACAGTTTTTATGTGGTAAACGTTTGCGCAAGATGGTCTAACGCAAAGAGTTTTCAAGAGAAAGTCGTGTGTGTTTGTTCATTGATCCAACACGGTTTATTCCTAGAAACTGGTTGTGTTGCTTGAGGTCATCGCCCACGGTATTTTTTGAATAACCGTTTGCAATAGCAAAACTCAATTAGCAGGCTAATTCGCCATTAGCAGGCTAATTGCTCTATTATTAATAATCCATTTATTAATCTAATTGACATTCATATTAAGCACATAATATTTTCATTTCCATATTAAGGAAGCATAATTTCATAATTGAAATACATCAGAGTACAACATGATATAGCTTCAGCACTCAGCTACCTCATTACACAACTGCATCAGCACCAAGTTTCACATGCAACATGTAGAAACTTTCGAAATTAGCATCATAGACGGTATATAGACAGATGCATCTCATCTGGAAAACTGCTGAAGCGGAAGGCGAATATTGAGCCTTCATTCATGTTGAAGATCTTTACAACTTTAGGCCAGTGCCTGTGGATGATTGACCGTTCGTCCTTCGTCTTCTTCAGGAACACTTCAATATTGAACTGTGGGTGTTGTGTGAAAACCTTCCTCGCCTCCTGACCATAGAGGTGGTTTGAGAGGTAATCATCAGTGAACTGCTTTGGAAAGGCCTGAAAACAAGGATGTGCATAAATATCTTCTCTATATTGAAAATTGGGCAAAGGCATAAAAAGGCAAGGTATAATAGTTAGTACCATCTTGTAGTGAACTGATGTTTTCTTCATTGTGCAGACAAAGATCTTGTTGTTTTTATCGTTAATTCCTTTATCCTAACAATATTTCTGAGTTTCTTGATTTGATTGATATTCATGGACAATTGATTTCCCCATATGCAAAAAGGGTTGAACAGTGGGTCAAAACCTCTGACAGCAGGACCTACATGTGCAAGGCCAAATTGTTAAAAACCTAAATGTTAGAATGTTTCCTGCAATTGCACAATAATGTGCTATTAGACAACGGACCATGCACGTGCTAACCTCGATAGTCATCAGGTAGTTAGTCATCAGATTAAGTAAGGGTTCGCATGCTATCAGTAAAATATGTTGATGAAAAATAAGCATATTGTAGATTCATCAGATTAATTCAAGCTACATGAAAAACCCATTTATCCAAACCAAGCATGATTAAGAACTAGAAAATATAGCACATGTATACGTTTCTCATGTATTAAGTGCAGCCAAATTCGAGTTATTCCTCACATGCAAAACAATACAAAATTATACCCACAACAATTGGACATCGCATTGCAGAATTGAACCAAGCAGTTAACTAAATGCCACAACAAATGAACCAAATATTAACTGAGCGCCACATTGCACAATATAACATACTCCTAATAGAAGATCGGACAGTTAACCAAACGAAGCGTGCTTGACAACTTGGAAATATAGAAATTGTATTCGTTTCTCGGGTATTTTGTAAAGATAAATTCGATTTATTTCTCACATGGAAGACAATACAAAATTGCAGCCTGAAGAATTGAACATCACATTTGCCGAATTGAACCAATCAGTTACTGAAAACGACAACTAATTAACTAAACAGTTAATAAGTGAGCACCACACTGCACGACATATAGAACATATACACTAGAGCAACAGATTGCATGGTAAAATTAGATAGCACAATTCACTAGAATTTGTTAAGAAAATGCAGGAGCAACACACACAACGGGCATGTCGCCGCAATTTGCTTCTCTACTGCCAAATGCTCCTTGAGATCTTGGCTATACTACGTGCACCATGGCTTAGGGCGGTGCTTATTTGGTGGAGGGGTCGGTGATTTGGGTGGAAGATGTCATGCTCGCGCCGGTGGTCGGGGCATGTGGGATGTGGAAAGGAGGAGGAGGATGGGGGTTGGGTGTGGATTACCTGTCTGGATAGGTGAGGCCGAGCAGCGTGAAGGAGGGTCGCCGGCGTGGAGGCAGCGCTGCAAGCAAGGAGTAAAGGTTTCAACTTGGAAAGGAAGGCGGAAACAAGGGAAATGTGGCTTTTGGTAAGGGGCAGGGGGCGGAGAGGTAGATATTTCCGCGGAAGCCGAAAATTTGGAATCGCTTCAGCGAAAAAACTGGCATGCAAAGTGTCATCAGACACGATCCCTTATTCAGAACTGTTTACGATATGTGAACATCACAAACGATTCAGATAGCTTAACCCGTGTGTGATGAGTTTGAACGTAAAAAAATTTGGTTCGAATTTCCATGGTTACAGTGGTCATCCACGTCATTGCATAATTTGGGTACACAAAGGAGACTAAAGCACACCCACACTTCTTAATCGAGCAATTTCAGCAATTAAATAGGGCTAGCTGACCTAAACATTACTCTAACAAATTAAAGACAGACGCTCTTAATTAAACAACAAAGAGTACTACTACGGCTGGTGCTCGTCGATCTCCGCCGCTACCTACATGTCCAGCTCGCGCACGGCGGTCTCCTGGGGAAGGGGCTCCATGGCATCCATCGCACCATACTCGGCAAGCATCTCTCCATCCGCGTCCGCCATCTCTTTGGAAAAGGCCGCCAAGAGCTTGGCGTGGGCGGCCACGATCTGGGCTTGGACAGGCTGCGTCGTCGCAAGGTATGCGGCGGAGGAACGGACGGCTGCTCGAACGCTCTCGGCGATTGCCAACTCTTCGGTCGTGGGTTGCCAACCGTTGTCGGAGAAGCTTCATTCGATTTGTGTGGTGACCACCACGAGCTGGGTGTGGGCGGCCTCCACATGGTCGTGTGCGGCCTCCATCAGGGCTAAGGCCACCGTTGCGGAACGGACAGTTGTTGTGCCGCCCTCGCTAGTTGCAATCCCCGAGGCAGATGTTGCTGCAGCCGCCTGAGGAGCGACAACAGTCGTTTGGGCTGCCTTGGCCGCCCAGTCACAGATTGCGGCCGCGCTCATGAAGCTTGTTAGCACGCACAAGGCAGTTGCAGCCGCGCTCTCGCCAGACTGGGCCACCGAAGTTGCCCTCACGCTCGGGTCCACGTGCCCATCTTTCACCGGCGACTATTGAACAGTGAAATGATATTTGGGGAGCGAGTTAGTGTGCTTGAGACACCGGCTGTGGACTGTAGCCGATGCACCTTCTCGCATAAACCATAGGCGTACTATACACCGACGGTGCTCCAAGATATTTTGTGCTGCATCTCACATGGTTGGTGATAATAAACTGTGTGCGATCTACTTAAGTGTCCATCTTGATTTGAATTACATAATGGGGTCACAGCAAAAATGGATGTTGTTTGAATTGCTAGACCTTTTATCTGAAGTGAACAAGCAACTATAAGTGTGCCGTAAGAGAATTGGAATTATTCAGGGTTTGTTTGAGCATTTTATACATTAAATTGGGTTTCTAGCCATTTGAGGTGCGCAATTCAAAATTAAACTACATGCACATGCTCCGGTGCACCAACATGGGTTGTAAAATCTTATATGTGTCCATGGGTTTATGCTTATATCAAATGCAAGAAATGAGGTTAAAATTCGAACACCACGGCACCGTGGCTCTCCAGCAAACGTCGATGTACTTGATTTTTGTAATTCTAGTAAATCCAAAATTCTTCCGAAATTCATGCAACTTGGCATGCTATCATGGAGCTGCATCAACATGCCGTGGTAAAAAAATTGTCCCATTTGGGGCAGATTTGGGGATATGCTTCTCATAAACCAGAACTTCTCACAACAAATGTGATGGTTTCGGTAGGGAATGTTTCACATTTCTGTACGAAACGATACCCGTTGCCTCTTCTCAATTTCAATTTTTTTCCTAGTGTCAACATAGAACAAAATGAGTGTTGTGTCAATTTTTGGGATTTTTGGGGTTCGTTTGGACATTTTTATGCATTAATTGAGTTTTCAATGCATTTATGTGCATAATTCATATTTGAACTACATGCAGATGCTTTAATGCATATAAATTGGTTGAAAATTCAAATCTATGTTCTTGGTCGCATGCTTAGGTCCCATGCAAGAAATGAGAATGAACTTCAAACACCAGGGCACCATTGATTGACGGCAAAACATTGAGATACTTTATTGTTAAATTCTAGTAAATCCAAATCTCGTCTGAAATTCATGAAACTTGGCACGCTATCATGGAGCGGCATCAACATGCCGTGGTAATTTTTTTGTCCCATTTGGGCCAGGTTTGGATATATGCTTCTCACAAACCGGAGCATCTCACAACAAGCATGATGGTTTCAGTAGGGAACGTCCCACCTTTGAGGACGAAACGATATCCATTGCCTCTTATTGCTTTCAAATAATTTCTTGTGTCAACATAGAACAATAGGAGTGTTGTGTCAATTTTAGTGATTTTTCGGGGTTCGTTTGGACATTTTTATGCATTAACTGAGTCTTCAATGCATTTATGTGCATAATTCAAATTTGAACTACATGCACATGCTCCAGTGCATATAAATTGGTTGAAAAATCAAATATTTGTCCTTGGGTGCATGCTTAGGTCCCATGCAAGAAATGGGAATGAATTTCAAACACCAGGGCACCGTTGATTGCCGACAAAATGTTGAAGTACTTTATTTTTAAATTCTAGTAAATCCAAAACTCGTCTGAAATTCATGAAACTTGGCATGCTATCTGATGTCTACTATGCAACCTTCTTCTTGTACACGTTGTTGGGCCTCCAAGTGCAGAGGTTTGTAGGACAGTAGCAAATTTCCCTCAAGTGGATGACCTAAGGTTTATCAATCCGTGGGAGGCGTAGGATGAAGATGGTCTCTCTCAAGCAAACCTGCAACCAAATAGCAAAGAGTCTCTTGTGTCCCCAACACACCCAATACAATGGTAAATTGTATAGGTGCACTAGTTCGCCGAAGAGATGGTGATACAAGTGCAATATGGATGGTAGATATAGGTTTTTGTAATCCGAAAATATAAAAACAGCAAGGTAACTTATGATAAAAGTGAGCGTAAACGGTATTGCAATGCTAGGAAACAAGGCCTAGGGTTCATACTTTCACTAGTGCAAGTTCTCTCAACAATAATAACATAACTGGATCATATAACTATCCCTCAACATGCAACAAAGAGTCACTCCAAAGTCACTAATAGCGGAGAACAAACGAAGAGATTATTGTAGGGTACGAAACCACCTCAAAGTTATTCTTTCTGATCGATCTATTCAACAGTCTGTAGTAAAATAACACAAAGCTATTCTTTTCGCTCGATCTATCCTAGAGTTCATACTAGAATAACACCTTAAGACACACATCAACCAAAACGCTAATGTCACCTAGATACTCTATTGTCACCTCAAGTATACGTGGGCATGATTATAAGATATGCATCACACAATCTTAGATTCATCTATTCAAGGAACACAAAGAACTTCAAAGAGTGCCCCAAAGTTTCTACCGGAGAGTCAAGACGAAAACGTGTGCCAACCCCTATGCATAGATTCCCAAGGTCATGAAACCCGCAAGTTGATCACCAAAACATACATCAAGTGAATCAATAGAATACCCCATTGTCACCACGGGTATCCCACGCAAGACATACATCAAGTGTTCTCAAATCCTTAAAGACTCAATCTGATAAGATAACTTCAAAGGGAAAACTCAATCCATTACAAGAAGGTAGAGGGGGAGAAGCATCATAAGATATAACTATAATAGCAAAGCTCGTGATACATCAAGATCATGCCATCTCAAGAACACGAGAGAGAGAGAGAGATCAAACACATAGCTACCGGTACATACCCTCAGCCCCGAGGGTGAACTACTCCCTCCTCGTCATGGAGAGCGCCGGGATGATGAAGATGGCCACCGGAGAGGGATTCCCCCTTCGACAGGGTGTCGGAACAGGGTCTAGATTGGTTTTCGGTGGCAATAGAGGCTTGCGGCGGCGGAACTCCCGATCTAGGTTATTTTCTGGACGTTTTTGTATATATAGGGGTTTTCGGAGCCGGGAACAAGTAAGGGGGGGTCTCCGGGCTGTCCACGAGATAGGGGACGTGCCCAGGGGGTGGGCGCAGCCCCACCCTCGTGGGCAGCCCGGGACTCTCCTAGTCCTCCTCCGGTACTCCTTGGGCTTCTTCTGGTCCAAAAACAACCTCCGTTGAGTTTCAGTTCAATTGGGCTCCGTTTGGTATTCCTGTTCTGCGATACTCAAAAACAAGGGGAAAACATAAACTGGCACTAGGCTTTGGGTTAATAGGTTAGTCCCAAAAATCATGTAAAAGTATATATCAAAGCCCATTAAACATGCAAAACAGATATTATAAAAGCATGGAACAATCAAAAATTATAGATACATTGGAGACATATCAAGCATCCCCAAGCTTAGTTCATGCTCGTCCTCGAGTAGGTAAATGATAAAAACAGAATTTTTGATGTGGAATGCTACCTAACATAATTATCAATGTAATTTTATTTATTGTGGCATGAATGTTCAGATCCATAAGATTCAAGACAAAAGTTTAATATTGACATAAAAATAATAATGCTTCAAGCATACTAACAAAGCAATTATGTCTTCTCAAAATAACATGGCCGAAGAAAGTTCATCCCTAAAAAATCATACAGTTTGGCTATGTTCCATCTTCGTCACACGAAAGTACTCAAATCATGCACAACCCCGGTTTCAGCCAAGCAATTGTTTTATCCTTAAAAAAATTCAAACTTTTTCAACTTTCACGCAATACATGAGCGTGAGCCATGGATATAGCACTATAGGTGGAGTAGAATGGTGGTTGTGGAGAAGACAAAAAGAGGAAGATGGTCTCACATCAACTAGGCGTATCAATGGGCTATGGAGATGCCCATCAATAGATATCAATGTGAGTGAGTAGGGATTGCCATGCAATGGATGCACTAGAGCTATAAATGTATGAAAGCACAACAAAAGAAAATAAGTGGGTGTGCATCCAACTTGCTTGCTCACGAATACCTAGGGCATTTGAGGAAGCCCATCGTTGGAATATACAAGCCAAGTTCTATAATGAAAATTACCACTAGTATATGAAAGTGACAAAAAAAGAGACTCTCTATCATGAAGATCATGGTGCTACTTTGAAGCACAAGTGTAGAAAAAGATAGTAGCATTGTCCCTTTTTGCTTTTTTTGGGGGGCCTTCATTTTTTTTCTTTGGCCTTTCCTTCTTCTTTTTTTCTTTTTTATTTATTTTTATTTGGGACAATGCTCTAATAATGATGATCATCACACTTATATTGATTTACAACTCATTGATTACAACTCGATACTAGAACAAAGTATGACTCTATATGAATGCCTCCGGCGGTGTACCGGAATTTGCAATGAATCAAGAGTGACATGTATGAAAAATTATGCATGGTGGCCTTGCCACAAATATGATGTCAACTACATGATCATGCATGGCAATATGACAATGATGAAGCGTGTCATATGAACGGAATAGTGGAAAGTTGCATGGCAATATATCTCGGAATGACTATGGAAATGCCATAATAGGTAGGTATGGTGGCTATTTTGAGGAAGGTATATGGTGGGTGTATGGTACCGGCGAAAGTTGCGCAGTACAAGAGAGGCTAGCAATGGTGGAAGGGTGAGAGTGTGTCTAATCCATGGACTCAACATTAGTCATAAAGAACTCACATACTTATTGCAAAAATCTACAAGTCATCAAAACAAAGTACTACATGCATGCTCCTAGGGGAAGGGTTGGTAGGAGTTAACCATCGCGCGATCCCGACCTCCACGCCAAGGATGACAATCAATGAAATACCTCATGCTTCAAATTTGTCAGACAACGGTTACCATACGTGTATGCTATGGGACTTGCAAACCTCAACACAATTATTTATCAAATTCACAACTACTCTACTAGCATGGCTGTAATATCACCATCCTCATATCTCAAAACAATCATCAAGTACCAAACTTCTCATAATATTCAATGCACTTTATATGAAAGTTTTTACTATACCCATCTTGGATGCCTATCATATTAGGACTAAATTCTTAACCTAAGAAAATTTCCATCCTGTTCTAAAAGACTCTCAAAATAATATAAGTGAAGCATGAGAGTTCATCTATTTCTTCAAAATAAAACCCTCGCCGTGCTTTAAAAAGATATAAGTGAAGCACTAGAGCAAACAACAAACTACTCCAAAAGATATAAGTGAAAAGCAATGAGTAGTTGAATAATTATGTAACTACGTGAAGACTCTTTAACATTTAAGAATTTCATATCTTGGGATATTATTCAAACAGCAAGCAAAACAAAATAAAACAAAATGACGCTCCAAGCAAAACACATATCATGTGGTGAATAAAAATATACCCTCAAGTAAAGTTACCGATAGACGAAGACGAAAGAGGGGATGCCTTCCCGGGGCATCCCCAAGCTTAGGCTCTTGGTTGTCCTTGAATATTACCTTGGGGTGCCTTGGGCATCCCCAAGCTTAGGCTCTTGCCACTCCTTATTCCATAGTCCATCGAATCTTTACCCAAAACTTGAAAACTTCACAACACAAAACTCAACAGAAAACTTGCAAGCTCCATTAGTATAAGAAAATAAAACCACCACTTAGGTACTGTTGTGAACTCATTCTAAATTCATATTGGTTTTATATCTACTGTATTCCAACTTCTCTATGGTTCATACCCTCCGATACTACTCATAGATTCATCAAAATAAGCAAACAACACATAGAAAACATAATCTGTCAAAAACAGAACAGTCTGTAGCAATCTGTAACTTTAGAATACTTATGTAACTCTAAAAATTCTATTGGTGGACGTGAGGAATTTTTCTATTAGTCTTCTGCAAAAAGAATCAACTGAATAGCACTCTCCAGTAAAACATGGCAGCTAATCTCGTGAGCGCAAAGTTTCTGTTTTTTACAGCAAAATCGCAAAGACTTTCACCCGAGTCTTCCCAAAGGTTCTACTTGGCACTTTATTGAAACAAAAGCTATAAAACATGATTACTACAGTAGCTTAATCATGTGAACACACAAAAACAATAGGGTTAAATATTGGGTTGTCTCCCAAAAAGCGCTTTTCTTTAATGCCTTTTAGCTAGGCATGATGATTTCAATGATGCTCGCATAAAAAATAAGAATTGAAACATAAAGAGAGCATCTGGAAGAATATGACTAGCACATTTAAGCCTAACCCACTTCCTATGCATAGGGATTTTGTGAGCAAACAACTTATGGGAATGATAATCAACTAGCACAGGAAGGGAAAACGAGCATAACTTCAAGATTTTAAGTACATAGAGAGGAAACTTGATATTATTGCAATCCCTACAAGCATATGTTCCTCCCTCATAATAATTTTTAGTAGCATCATGAATGAATTCAACAATATAACCATCACATAAAACATTCTTTTCATGATCTACAAGCATAGAAATTTAGTACTCTCCACATAAGCAAAATTCTTCTCATTCGGAATAGTGAGAGTATCATAAGAAACTCGAATACTATAAATTGTTTCCACATTAAATGAGTAATGTTCAGAAAAAGGGTAATCATAATCATGACAAGTGTTATAAATATAATAATCACTACTATTTATAGCATAAGTGCCATCACAATAATCATCATAAATAGGAGGCATGCTTTCATCATAATAAATTTGCATATCAAAACTTGGGAGGCTAAAAATATCATCTTCATCAAACGTAGCATCCCCAAGCTTGGGACAAACATTAATTGTAGCAAATAAATTCTCAAACATGTCATTCTCATCAAACATAGCATCCCCAATCTTGGGCCTTTTCATATCATAAGCATAATCACTCTCATCATTAATAGTATGGATAGCACCGATAGTATAGCAATTATCATCATCACAATGAGTAATAGGAGCAACATCATTTGGAAGGGATACCTTTTTATCTTTGCTTCCTTGTCTTTTCTTTTTCTTCTTCATTTTAAGTATGGGTTTAATCTTCTTTTTGGAGCTCCTTATTAATGAGATTGGTTGAATAGAAGGCTCCTCCTCGTTACCTGGTTCATCATAAGAAAGAATAGGAGGATATTGGGAAATCTCTTCCATTTCATTAGTATTCTCTTTATCTTCTATTTGTTTTCTTGTCTTTATGTAATTGACAATATAAGGATTTTCAATGCAATTCACCGCACAATACATATAAATTTCCTCTAGATCAAAATCAAGAACTTTATCAAGGGCAAATTCTGGAATATTCTTAGTTATATGTTTGATTTCTTCATAACCCATAAGCAAACTAAGTTCATTATGATGTGCAAGGGAAATCAAGTAATCACAATATTTGGACACGATTCGATCATGAAACAATTTGCATTGGAGATTTAAATGACCACGTTCATTGCAAAGTTCACAAGTACGGCTAAGAAAATTTAAATTTTTAGCACAAACATCTAGCCTTTCTTACAACCATTTAGTTTCTAAATACTTATGCCTCTTGCAAAATCTATCTTCCCTATTTGGTGTGTACTTGCAAACTCTATGCACTCCACAAAAATTGACATGCTTATGTGAGATACTTTCATCATGACTAGTGCAATCATCATTAGTACTATAGATATTCGAAGAATTCACACTAACAACATTGAAATCATGCTCATCATTCAAGTTTTTAGTGCCAAGCATTCTATGTAATTCTTCTTCTAGTACTTGAGCCCAATTTTCCTTTCCCTCATTTTCACGAAAGATATTAAAAAGATCAAGCATATGAGGTAATCTTAATTCCATTTTTTGTAGTTTTCTATTATAAACTAAACTAGTGATAAAACAAGAAACTAAATGATTCGATTGCAAGATATAAAAATAATATACCTTCAAGCACTAACCTCCCCGGCAACGGCGCCAGAAATGAGCTTGATGTCTACTACGCAACCTTCTTCTTGTAGACGTTGTTGGGCCTCCAAGTGCAGAGGTTTGTAGGACAGTAGCAAATTTCCCTCAAGTGGATGACCTAAGGTTTATCAATCCGTGGGAGGCATAGGATGAAGATGGTCTCTCTCAAGCAACCTTCCAACCAAATAGCAAGGAGTCTCTTGTGTCCCCAACACACCCAATACAATGGTAAATTGTATAGGTGCACTAGTTCGGCGAAGAGATGGTGATACAAGTGCAATATGGATGGTAGATATAGGTTTTTGTAATCTGAAAATATAAAAACAGCAAGGTAACTAATGATAAAAGTGAGTGTAAACGTATTGCAATGCTAGGAAACAAGGCCTAGGGTTCATACTTTCACTAGTGCAAGTTCTCTCAACAATAATAACATAACTGGATCATATAACTATCCCTCGACATGCAACAAAGAGTCACTCCAAAGTCACTAATAGCGGAGAACAAACGAAGAGATTATTGTAGGGTACAAAACCACCTCAAATTTATTCTTTCTGATCAATCTATTCAAGAGTCCGTAGTAAAATAACACGAAGCTATTCTTTCCGTTCGATATATCCTGGAGTTCATACTAGAATAACACCTTAAGACACACATCAACCAAAACCCTAATGTCACCTAGATACTCCATTGTCACCTCAAGTATCCGTGGGCATGATTATAAGATATGCATCACACAATCTTAGATTCATCTATTCAAGCAACACAAAGAACTTCAAAGAGTGCCCCAAAGTTTCTACCGGAGAGTCAAGACGAAAACGTGTGCCAACCCCTATGCATAGATTCCCAAGGTCACGGAACCCGCAAGTTGATCACCGAAACATACATCAAGTGAATCAATATAATACCCCATTGTCACCACGAGTATCCCATGCAAGACATACATCAAGTGTTCTCAAATCCTTAAAGACTCAATCTGATAAGATAACTTCAAAGGAAAACTCAATCCATTACAAGAAGGTAGAGGGGGAGAAGCATCATAAGATCCAACTATAATAGAAAAGCTCGCGATACATCAAGATCGTGCCATCTCAAGAACACGAGAGAGAGTGTGACGCCCCCGATTTGTCCGTACACTAATCATGCACGCAAATGTGTACGGCCAAGATCAGGGACTCACTGGTAGATATCACAACACAACTCTAAAAGTAAAATAAGTCATACAAGCTTCATATTACAAGCCAGGGGCCTCGAGGGCTCGAATACAAGTGCTCGATCATAGACAAGTCAGCGGAAGCAACAAATATCTGAGTACAGACATAAAGTTAAACAAGGTGCCATAAGATGGCTAGCACAAACTAGGATACAGATCGAAAGAGGAGCAGGCCTCCTGCCTGGGATCCTCCTAACTACTCCTGGTCGTCGTCGGCAGACTGAACGTAGTAGTAGGCACCTCCGGTGTCGTAGGAGTCGTCGTAGGTGGCGTCTGGCTCCTGGGCTCCACCATCTGGTTGCATCATCCGAGAAGAAGGTACAGAAGGGGGAAAAGGGAAAGCAAAGCAACCGTGAGTACTCATCCAAAGTACTCGCAAGCAAGGATCTATACTACATATGCAATGGTAACAATGATATGGGTAATATCGGTGGACTGAACTGCAGCAAGCGGGAATAAGAGGGGGATAGCTAATCCGAACGAAGTCTACGCTTCTGGCAGCCTCCATCTTGCAGCAGTAGGAGAGAATAGATGGTAAGTTCACCAAGTAACAACGAATAGCATAATCCTACTCGGCGATCCTCCCGCACATCACCCTGTGAGAGAGCAACCACCGAGTTATATCTGGAACTCATCTGGGTGTGTTTTATCAAGTGTC
>LR738713.1:816066267-816090385 GCA_902687465.1 Secale cereale | reverse complement strand
GAGAACTTGGTTGACGCGTTCAACTTGCCCTTGCGACTGAGGATGAAAGGCAGTACTGAATGACAGATGTGTTCCCATAGCTTCTTGGAAACTTGCCCAGAATCTTGAAGTGAATAAACTGCCACGGTCTGAACTGATAACCAGTGGAATACCGTGAAGTGAAACAATTCTGGACATGTAGAGAGTTGCCAGCTGACTAGCAGTAATTGTTTCTTTGACTGCCAGAAAATGTGCAACTTTAGAAAGCCGGTCAATGACGACAAGAATTGCATCATTACCTCTCTGCGATTTGGGAAATCCAGTGACGAAGTCCATTTCAACATGGTCCCATTTCCATTCGGGAATAGAGATAGGTTGCAAGGTTCCAGCAGGCCTTTGATGTTCTGCTTTGATACGACGGCAAACGTCACACTCAGCAACATAACGAGCAATGTCTTGCTTCATATTGGACCACCAGAACCTCTGACGAATGTCCTGGTACATCTTGGTACTACCGGGATGAATAGTCAAAGGTGTATCATGAGCTTCTTTCATAACCTCCTGAGTCTTGTCCAGGTTTTCTCTCTTACTCGGAACCACTAGGCGGCCCTTGAAGTACAAGGCGCCATCATCAGCAATAGTGAAAAATGAGGCCTTTCCTTCTGCGAGATAGTGTTTAATCTTATCGACTTCAGGGTCAAACTGCTGCATATTTTTGATACTGCTCACGAGATCGGGTACGATAGCCAGGGTATTAAGGGAACCCTGGGAAACAACACAAAGATTCATCTTCTGAAATTCTGGACGAGGGGGAGCGAGTGCCCCAGGAGGAACAATATGGAGGTTCAGCTTTCTGAATTCTTCAACGAGCGAGGACTGAACCTTGTGAACCTGGAGGTGGTTGCAATAGGACTTGCGGCTTAAGGCATCAGCCATCACATTAGCCTTGCCCGGGGTATAGGAAATACCCAAGTCAAAATCTGCTACGGTCTCCATCCATCTCTGCTGACGGAGGTTCAGGTCTGGTTGAGTAAACAAGTACTTCAGACTTTGGTGGTCGGTGAATATCTCGCAACGGTTACCGAGAAGGTAATGCCGCCACTGTTTTAGCGCATATATGACAGCAGCAAGCTCAAGGTCGTGAACTGGGTAGTTCTCTTCATGAGGACGCAATTGACGAGAGGCATAAGCAATTACCCTGCGCTCTTGCATTAGGACACAGCCTAATCCTTGACGAGAAGCGTCGCAGTAAATGACGAAGTCCTTCTTAGTATCAGGTGGAGCAAGCACTGGAGCAGAGGTCAGCTTGTCCTTAAGTGCCTGGAAACTTTCCTGGCATTTGTCTGTCCACTCGAACTTAACGCCCTTGTGAAGTAGACCAGTCAGAGGCTTGGCGATCTTGGAGAAGTTCTCGACGAATCGACGGCAATAGCTGGCGAGACCGAGAAAACTTCTGACTTGCTTGACATTCTTTGGAGGAGTCCAATCGAGAATGGCCTGAACTCGTTCAGGGTTGACGGCAATACCATCCTTGGAGATGACATGACCAAGGTAGGTTACTTCAGGAAGCCAGAACTCGCACTTGGAAAACTTAGCATAAAGTTGATGCTCTCGAAGCTTTTCCAGTACAAGGCGAAGGTGTTCAGCATGTTCTTCCTTATTCTTGGAGAATACAAGGATATCATCCAGATAAACCACGACGAATTTGTCGAGGTATTCCATGAATATGTAATTCATCAGGCGAGAGAATGTAGCCGGAGCATTGGTCAAGCCGAATGACATGACGGTGTACTCGAACGAACCGTATCGAGTTACAAAGGCGGTCTTTGGAATATCCTCTTCACGAACACGGATCTGGTGGTAACCCAACCTCAAGTCGAGTTTAGAGAACACTGATGAACCAGCCAGTTGATCATACAGATCATTGATCCGAGGAAGCGGATATTTGTTCTGAATAGTTGCTTGGTTGATAGGACGGTAATCTTGGACCAATCGGTTTGTCCCATCTTTCTTCCTGACAAAGAGGGAAGGTGCTCCCCAAGGAGAGCAACTCGGGCGAATGAAACCACTAGCAAGAGATTTGTCGATTTCCTCCTTAAGCTCAATGAGTTCATGAGGTGGCATCTTGTAGGGTCGTTTGGCTATAGGAGTGGTGCCTGGTTTCAAATCGATGATAAACTCGACAGCTCTAGCAGGGGGAATCCCTGGAAGTTCCTCAGGAAAGACATCCTGGAACTCGCGTACGATGGGAATGTTTTCGATGCCCTCGAGTGGTGAAGCGTTCAATGCATTCAATGCATAAAGACGTGCTTCAGCATTTTGAACCAGACAAGCCTGGTAGCTTACTATCTCATTAGAAGGGTGTAATAGGTGGACGGTTTTTGTGCCGCAAGCGATAGAAGCGGTATGCGCTTTCAGCCAATCCATTCCCAGGATGAGGTCGATGTTACAAGACCCCAATACAATGGGAGAGGCATAGAAGTCCAGCCCATCGATTTCAACGAGGACGTCGTTGCAAACCATGGAGGTTCGGCATTGGCCGGCAGGGGTGTGTACTAATATCGAAGTTTTCATGTCCTCACTTCTAATGCCATGCTTGTATGCAAAATCTTCTGATATGAATGAATGTGATGCTCCTGAATCAAATAAAACGGATGCAGGTACTGAATTTACGAGGAGTGTACCCATCACAGTAGCAGGTTGGTCATGAGCTTCATTGAGATCAACGTGGTTGGCATGAACACGGCCATAAGACCTGGCGTTGTTGTTGCGGGACTGATTGTCTCCACGGCTAGTTGCCGGAAGGGCCAGTTGATTCTTGTTCTGAGTGCAATCCTTAGCGCGGTGACCTGGGTGGCCACACCTGAAGCACAGACCATCATTGGGAGCAGAAGCAGGAGCTGGGAGTGGTGCAGCTGGAAGTCTTGGCTGCCTAGGTGGTGGAGGCAGACGAGGTGCAGCATAGGACTGCCTTGGAGCAGGTGCAGCTGGACGGTACACATTGTTGGGAATCCAGACCCTACGCTTCTGTGAGGGAGGGCCCGAGGACGAGCTTGGTTCACGGTTGCGCCTGATAGTGCTGTGGTGTTCCTGCAGACCAGTTTCAACCTGGATGGCTTTGTTCACCAAGGTGGCGAAATCTCCAAAGTCATGCACAAGCAGTGCGAGCTTGATGTCAGCCTGAAGTCCGTCACGGAACTTTTCCTGTCTACGAGCATCAGTGGCAATGTCTTCTTCAGCATAGCGGGATAAGTCCAGAAACTCCCGCTGATAAGCATCCACAGTCTTGTTACCCTGGGTGAGGTTGCGGAACTCACGTTTCTTCCTATCCATGATTCCCTGAGGAATGAAGTGGGCACGGAAGGCAGTTTGGAATTCCGGCCAAGTGATGATTGTTCCAGCAGGCAGTGTACGCCTGTGGCTGTCCCACCATTAAGCAGCGGGACCCTTCAGATAGTATGCCGCAAAGGTGACATAGTTGGCAGCGGCAACTCCAGCAGACTCCAGTTCAAAAGCAATGTCACGGAGCCAGTCATCAGCATCAAGAGGCTGAGTTGAGCTGCGGTAGACGGATGGGTTGAGGCGAGCAAAGTCATTCAGTGTCACTGCGCCTTGATGCTGACCCATGTTGGGATGAGGGAACTGAGCCATGACAGTCTCCATGAACTGGCGATTCATCTCCAACTGTTGGATCATACCGGCCATGTATTCGGGCGGTGGTGGGGTGTTGCCACCACGGCCAGCTGGTCTAACCATCCTGCTAATATATAACAGGGGTAGTTCAGCATTGAGAAATTTGCAAACACAGGAACCATTCATGATTGAAACATGCATAAAGAAAGGAGCACGTTAAAATACCACATAGTAGTCGGCATATACTTCAAAAGGGGTGCATGCATAGAGTTCAGTACACAGAGTTCAGTACATAACTAAGGACATCATAGGCGGCACGCAGGCTCGCGGCGAATGCATCTAGTACTTGTAAGCAAGACTACATCAGTCCCAGGCGGTACTGTGGAGGTAAAGGTAGCCTGACAGCTGGCAGTGCTGCAACGAGAAGTCCTCCACGCCATCAACCTGAGGGCCGTGGATACTCCGGTGCAGGACCCGACGTCCACGTGGCAACAGAGGACCAGGTGCAGGAGTGTCGCCTCCCACATCTGGCCAACCGACACCAGGAGGCATCACGGTCCTAGCTGGGTAGAGCACAGTAGGAGGCAGCTGTCCAGATAGGACAAAGGGGTGCAACAGCGTCAAGGCGCGGCACAGGTGATGACGGGTGGTGTACAACTCGTGGCGAAGAGCTCGGTTAGCTCGATCCAGCCCATCAGCATGCAGAACAAGGTTCCGATGATGGAAGGGCTCACGGGTGAGGGTGGAGTAGGCAGCAGTGTAGTATCCCTCCGCTCCATCGTCGGAGGCGATAGCAACGTGCCTGAAAGGGGAAGTGTCCAACGCCCGATACTCTCCACGAAGGCGTGTCAGAGCAGCGTAAGCAGCATCGTGAACTGCCATATCCACGGTCACTCCAACACCATGAGCGGTGTGCAGCACAGTAGAGGAGTAATCTGCTCGTGAGTAGAGGCGGACGATGGCACGATACTGCTCCTGGTTAAAGTCCTGGTACTGCTCGTACATGGTATACTCAGGGTGCCAGCGATAACCCAGATAGGTCATCATCTCGACCAGCACAGTAGGTGATCCCGAGGCACCAAAGGCCTGCGTGTGGCGCACGACCTGCCTCGAGGGTTCCATCTGAAAACAAAGATGTTTCAAAGGAGTCAAATGACAATGTGGGGATTATGCAAAATTCTAGTCTAAACAATAACTATGGTTAATCCAACTTTGGGGTGAGGGGTCTCGGGGATCCTAATGTTAGAGTTAGTAAAATCGTTTTACCCGAAATAGGGGAGTGTTCAGAATCCCGGAGTATAGATCGAGGAGTAAAAGAAGTTAGTACCATCCAAATGGCGACGTGGGCCCGTAAGCCACACAGCCATGTTAGTAAAAGTTTTGCAATGTCTAGTCTCGACTTCGGCCAAGGAGTGTGGAAGGGGGATTCCTACAGGCAGTCGGCTCTGATACCAACTTGTGACGCCCCCGATTTGTCCGTACACTAATCATGCACGCAAATGTGTACGGCCAAGATCAGGGACTCACTGGTAGATATCACAACACAACTCTAAAAGTAAAATAAGTCATACAAGCTTCATATTACAAGCCAGGGGCCTCGAGGGCTCGAATACAAGTGCTCGATCATAGACAAGTCAGCGGAAGCAACAAATATCTGAGTACAGACATAAAGTTAAACAAGGTGCCATAAGATGGCTAGCACAAACTGGGATACAGATCGAAAGAGGAGCAGGCCTCCTGCCTGGGATCCTCCTAACTACTCCTGGTCGTCGTCGGCAGACTGAACGTAGTAGTAGGCACCTCCGGTGTCGTAGGAGTCGTCGTAGGTGGCGTCTGGCTCCTGGGCTCCACCATCTGGTTGCATCATCCGAGAAGAAGGTACAGAAGGGGGAAAAGGGAAAGCAAAGCAACCGTGAGTACTCATCCAAAGTACTCGCAAGCAAGGATCTATACTACATATGCAATGGTAACAATGATATGGGTAATATCGGTGGACTGAACTGCAGCAAGCGGGAATAAGAGGGGGATAGCTAATCCGAACGAAGTCTACGCTTCTGGCAGCCTCCATCTTGCAGCAGTAGGAGAGAATAGATGGTAAGTTCACCAAGTAACAACGAATAGCATAATCCTACTCGGCGATCCTCCCGCACATCACCCTGTGAGAGAGCAACCACCGAGTTATATCTGGAACTCATCTGGGTGTGTTTTATCAAGTGTCCGATTCTAGTTATCATGAGGTCGGAATACAACTCCGGGTCGTCCTTTTACCGAGGGACACGGCTATTCGAATAGATTAACTTCCCTGCAGGGGTGCACCACATAACCCAGCACGCTTGATCCCATTTGGCCGGACACACTTTCCAGGGTCATGCCCGGCCTCGGAAGATCAACACGTCGCAGCCCTACCTAAGCACAGCAGAGAGGTCAGCACGTCGGTCTATGTCCTAAGCACATAGGGGTCTGGGCCCATCGCCCAATGCACACCTGCACGTTGCGAGGGCGGCCGGTAAGCAGACCTAGCCTCTCCTAATACCAGAGTAGGCTTCCAGTCCAATCCGGCGCGCGCCGCTAAACCGCTGACGTCAAGAAGGCTTCGGCTGATACCACGACGTCGAGTACCCATAACTAATCCCACGCAGCTGGTTAGTGCGTATAGACCAAATGGCCAGACTCAGATCAAATATCCAAACTCGTTAAGCGTGTTATTGTGAAACAACCGCGGACAACGACCAGGGCCAGGCCACCTGTCTCCTAGGTGTCTCAACCTGCCCTGTCGCTCCGCCACAAAGATCCACACAGAGGGCCGTCGGGAAAGTATGTCCTTTCAGCCCCCAATCCGTGAATCAACCGCGGGTACTCAACGAGCCGACCCGACTTTAGTCACATCAAGTATCATGTATATGTGTATGTAATATATACCCGTGATCACCCCCAAGTGATCACGGCCCGATAGAATAGCAGGGCAGACGGACAAGGGTGAAGGGCCACTGATGGAATACTAGCATCCTATTCTAAGCATTTAGGAAGGCAGGTAAAGTATCAACAGTGGTAGCAACAATGACAGGCTATGCAGCAGAATAGGATTATCGAAAGCAGTAACATGCTACACTACTCTAATGCAAGCAGTAGAGAGAAGAGTAGGCGATATCTGGTGATCAAAGGGGGGGCTTGCCTGGAAGCTCGGCAGCCAAGGTGAGGTCGTCAACACCGTAGTCGATCGGGGCAGCAGCAGCGTCGGTCTCGTAGTCTACCGGAGAGAAGAGGGGGAAGAAACAGTGAATACAATGCAAACAGATGCATGACGATGCATGACATGACATGTAACGGTGCTAAGTGTGCCCTAACGCAGTATCGGGTGATACTGACGAAGGGGGGAAACATCCGGGAAAGTATTCCCGGTGTTTCGCGTTTTCGGGCGGATGAAACGGAGGGGGAAAGTTGCGGGTTCGGTATGCTAGGGATGTGTGGTGGACGAACGGTCTGCGTGTTCGGATGCGTCTCGAAATTCTGAGCAACTTCCATTTATAAATTATTTTCATCCGAGCTACGGTTTAAAAGATATGATTTTCTAAAGGTTTTATTAATTTCTGGAATTTAATATTAATTAACTTAAATCGAAAAATGATTTATGACATCAGCATGACATCATGCTGACGTCATCATGGTTGACTGGTCAAACTGACCAGTGGGTCCCACTTGTCATTGACAGTAAACTAACTAACAGTTTAGTTAGTTTAATTAGGTTTTAGTTAATTACAGATTAGGTTAAATAAAGATTAGATTAATCTAAAGGTGATTAATTAACTTAATTAATTTGTTAATTAATTAATTAATTAATATATTTATTATTATTATTATTTTTATTATTATTATTATTATTTTTCATTATTATTATTTATTTATTATTATTTTTTTTAACCTTTTTTTTTTGTAAACGTTTCTGGGGCGGGCCCCGTTTGTCATAGGCACAGAGGGGCCAAGCGGTTCGGGCGCCCGGGTTAACGGGCATAGGCGCCCGTAGCCGGTGGCAGCACGGCCCGAGCACGGCGGGGCGCCGGCCTGCGCCGGCGGCCGAGGAGGCCTTGGCCACGGGGGGAGGGGCGCAGCCCTGGGCGCCGGCCAGGGCGGCCCGAGGGAGCGACGGGGGGGGGCATACGGCAGCGGCGGGGCTCGGCCGGGGCGAGGCCATGCGGTGGCGGCCGGAGGAGCGAGGCGAGCACGGCGGCTGGCCGGAGCGCGCGCGGGGCGCGGCCAGGCGGAGGCGGGGAGGGGCTGCGGCGCGGTGGCGCGGCGCGCTGGGTGAGCAGCAGCGGCGAGCAGCACGGCAGCAGCAGCGGGCAGCGGCAGCGCGCGGCGACAGAGCGAAAGCGGGGGCGTGCGGGCGTGCTCACCGGCGAGAAGGGGCTCCGGGGGGGTCGGCGAGGCTCGATGGAGCCGTCGAGGGGGCGGACGAGGAGGACGGAGACGGTGCGGTCCGGCGGCGTGGCGTCCTCCGGCGGGGACTCCGGGCGGCGGCGGGATCGGGCGGCGAGCGCTGGGGCGCTCCCGATCCAGAAAGAAACGAGGGGGGGGAAGAAGTGTCGGTGGGGTGTGTGTCGGTGGGAAAATATCCCACCGAGGGGTGGGTTATAGATAGCTTAGGTGGTAGTGGGCCGAGGCCCAGTTGGGCCGGGGGGGGGAGGTATTTATTTTATTTTAGTTTAGGATTTACTTTTATTTATTTTCCTGTTTTAGTTTTAATTTATTTAAAACACTTAGGCATTTTTAGAAATTGCAAAACCTACACCAAAATTAATGGTGCAATATTTAGCACCGCATGAACATTTTTGTTTTACTTTTGGAAAACTTTTACTGTTGCATTTTTATTTGGATTTTTAATTCGAACGGGTTTTCGATAACACCGAGATTATCAACAGTAACACGATGACGTGTCACCATTAACGTGGGATTACTGTAGCTTAATTATCCGGGCGTTACAGAGAGAGAGAGAGAGAGAGAGAGAGAGAGAGAGAGAGAGAGAGAGAGAGATCAAACACATAGCTACTAGTACATACCATCGGCCCCGAGGGTGAACTACTCCCTCCTCATCATGGAGAGCGCCGGGATGATGAAGATGGCCACCGGAGAGGGATTCCCCCTCCGGCAGGGTGCCGGAATAGGGTCTAGATTGGTTTTCGGTGGCAATAGAGACTTGCGGCGGCGGAACTCCCGATCTAGGTTATTTTCTAGAGGTTTATTTATATATAGGGGGTGTTGGTGTCGGGAACAAGTAAGGGGGGGGTCTCCAGGCTGTCCACGAGATAGGGTGCACGCCCAGGGGGGTGGGTGCGCCCCCACCCTCGTGGGCAGCCCGAGACTCTTCTGGTCCTCCTCCGGTACTCAGTGTACTTCTTCTGGTCCAAAAACAACCTCCGTGGAGTTTCACGTCAATTGGGCTCCGTTTGGTATTCCTTTTTTTGCGATACTCAAAAACAAGGGAAAAACAGAAACTGGCACTGGGCTCTAGGTTAACAGGTTAGTCCCAAAAATCATGTAAAAGTATATATAATAAAGCCCATTAAACATCCAAAACAGATAATATAATAGCATGGAACAATCAAAAATTATAGATACGTTGGAGACGTATCACTGTCATGGAGCGTCATCAACATGCCGTGGTAAAAAATTTCTCCCATTTGGGGTAGGTTTGGCTATATGCTTCTCACAAACCAGAGCTTCTCACAACAAGCATGATGGTTTCGGTAGGGAACGTCCCACCTTTGGGGACGAAACGATATCCATTGCCTTATTGCTTTCAAAACATTTCTCGTGTCAACATAGAACAACATGAGTGGTGTGTCAATTTTTGTGATTGTTTGGGGTTCGTTTCAACATTTTTATGCATTTACTGAGTTTTCAATGCATTTATGTGCATAATTCAAATTTGAATTACATGCACATGGTCCAGTGTATACAAATTGGTTGAAAAATCAAATATTTGTCCTTGGGTGCATGCTTAGGTCCCATGCAAGGAATGGGAATGAATTTCAAATACCTGGGCACCGTTGATTGCCGGCAAAACATTTAGGTATTTTATTTTTAAGTTCTAGTAAATCCAAAACTCGCCTGAAATTCATGAAACTTGGCATGCTATCATGGAGCGGCATCAAGATGCCATGGTAAATTTTTTCCCATTTGGGCAGGTTTGGTTATATGCTTCTCAAAAACCAGAGCTTCTCACAGCAAGAATGATGGTTTCGGTGGGGAACATCCCACCTTTGGGGACGAAACGATATCCATTGCCTCTTATTGCTTGCAAAAAAATTCTCGTGTCAGCATAGAACAACAGGAGTGTTGTGTCAATTTTTGTGATTTTTCGGGGTTCGTTTGAACATTTTTATGCAATAACTAAGTTTCCAATGCATTTATGTGCATAATTCAAATTTGAACTACATGCACATGCTCCAGTGCTTATAAATTGGTTGAAAATCAAATATGTGTCCTTGGGTGCATGCTTAGGTCCCATGTAAAAAATGGGAATGAATTTCAAACACCACGGCATCGTTGATTACCGGCAAAACGTTGAGATACCTCATTTTTAAATTCTAGTAAATCCAAAACTCATCTGAAATAGTTTTTTCCTTGGGTTTAATACTGTATGTCGATCATATGAATATAAATTCGTAGTATGACTGAATGAAAGATATGGTTTGAGCGATCTTGTGTTTTCTCTCTTAATGTATAGACTTATCAAATGATTTTCTTTTAAAAAAATGTCAATGGTTTTTAAATATAAAACACTCATCGCAAACGTTTTAGTTAGAACACTCGTATGCAAACCGGGAGCTTCCCCAGGAAGCCAAGGAAAAATGTGCCTAGTAGGATTTTTGCGGCTCTTGATCACAAACGTTTTAGATAGAACACCGTATGAAAAGTGAGAGCAGGATTTGTGCATCTCTTCAACGCAAACGGTTCTTTTGGATGACCCGTGTGCAACCACTTACAAACAATTTGGTAAGATTTGCATTTATCATATTGGGTATGTTGCCATTTGTCAAACTGGAAAGATTGACATCTTTTGAGCTAGTAACATTGCCAATTGTCAACCTTGTAACACTGCGATTTATCAAAATATGAAGCTAAAAATCACTAGCAGTATCTATTTTTTGCAACTAAAATTCAGTAATTAAGCATAGATTTCATTCATAGATTAAGCAGTCGTTCTTAATTTATACAAACAGTTCAACTCGCCAGCTGAACCGACCAAACTTTTCCCCAATTGTTGCCAACCACGTACTAAAATAGCTAGTTCAACTATATATACTCGCTAATTTTAAGTACGTTGTACAGTTTCACCACATCTATAGTCAGATGAACTGAACAAAATAGCCCTAAATACTACTACTACTATGGAGGGGCTTTGTACTACTTCTGGCTGCCTCTCCTCTGCCGGCACGCTCAGTAAGAAGCACGGGAGAAGGAGCCTACCAACGAGCTGGACAACTGCAATACGGTGCCTGCCGCCGCTGCAGCTTCAGCGACACTCGTCTCGAACTCCCTTTGCTGCTCCAGACGACCCCTCTTGAAGCGGTGGTTCTCCTCGTATATCTCCTGATTCCTCGCCTTTGAGGCAGCGTGTGCCGCGGCCATGGCGGCGGTAAGGCTCTTTGCATGCTCGACGAGGCGCTCCTCCTCCTCCCGCAGGAACTCGGTGTGCCGCGCA
The DNA here is from genome assembly GCA_902687465.1 of Secale cereale. Lineage (NCBI taxonomy): Eukaryota > Viridiplantae > Streptophyta > Magnoliopsida > Poales > Poaceae > Secale > Secale cereale. The sequence goes on along the minus strand of LR738713.1, from coordinate 816,079,071 downwards.
AGGTCGCTGATGCACGTGCAGGCATCCACCTCCGCCTCCCGCCTTCGGGCGGTGGTGGCGGAGCACGTGATGACCCCAGCGGTCGATGGTGGGCTGGTGGCCACGGCGGCCAACGATGGGGTGGCGGCCACGACCACCACCTCCTGCCTTTGGGCCGCGGTGGCGGAGCGGGTGATGGCCACGATGGCCGGTAGTGGGGTGGTGGCCACGACAGCCACCTCCCGCCTTCAGGCCACGGCGACGGAGCAGGAGATGGCCCTGGCTTTCGACAGTGGTGTGGCGGCAACGGCGGCCGGCAACAGCTGCCGATGGGCAGCGGCGGCGGAGCGTGTGGTGGGTGTTCCGCGCACCCCAACAGGGACGCCACATGCACTACATTACGCCGAGGACTGTGCAGCCGCCGTGGTGTAGCCTCCCAGCTGGAGATGTCCTCTAATGACGGTGGAGTGGCTGAGCGACGACGACGGACCGGTGCCATTGGCGATTGTGGGAGAAGCAGATGAGATAAGCTACAGGGAGGGAGGGGAAAATGCGATGCAGGACTCGCCGGCCGTGAGGGGGTTTATATAGTAGGCCGGTAAGCATTGGGATTTTGGGGGATTTCACCGAGTCGGGTGGGAAGCTTGCGCGGGAATCTATGAGATTGCATGGGAACGGGCCCACCGATGATTCATTGGTGCCACCGTTTGGCCAACAGACCACCCCCGCGCACTGTGCAAACTTGCACTGTAAGCCATCTGCGGCAGCGGGGTGACAAGACGTGTGAGAGGAGGACGAAAGGCCACGTACACATACGGTTAATAAAAATAGTTTGTGATTTAATTACCTACTATACCCCCATCCTGGTTTATAAGTATGATTTAACTAATAAAATACGAATGGATGTCACCAAAGATTATATAGTTGGATTCGTATTTGAATATAGTTTCCAATTATTTAATTTTTATAACATGCATTAACATTTTGTTGGTTAAATTTGAGGGCAAAGTATGGCACAGAATATAAAGGAGACCATAGACTAGATGAAGGTAATAGCACATGGTCGCTCTCTACGCAGCAAGGCAACTGTCGTCCGGCTTGTAGGCGACCATTTCGTACGTGTTCAACTGCTCTATGCGTGTAGTTGCTTGCGGCTCAGGCGGCCGCGGTGCGCTCTACTCGCGTCTCGCCACGCACGCTCTGCTCGCGCATCCCTTCAGGTGCTCTGCCCTCATCCCTCCACGCGCGCTTCCAGTGTTTGGGGCTGGCGCATGATCATGCACATTCGTGTGCATGCGGTTGCGCTGGGTGCGACGCGACAATGTAGTTACACGCTGCAAAAACTGTCGTGCGGAAGCACAGAGAATCCAGGCCGCCCGGCCACCATTTATTACTGCGGCCATTTACCTTCATCTCTCGCGTCACACGACACAATAAGCACACCCACGACGACACATACAGAGAGGACATCCAGCGGTTCCAATGGTGATCCCCGTGGCTCCAATGGCGCTCCCAGCAGCCGATGACGACAACGGCGGGCAGTTCACCACGCATCACGTAGTGGACACCCACGTGAGGGGGAAGGCCCTCTCGGTGGTGTACACGAACGATCCGGTCTCGGTGGAGAGCTCCATCCAAACTATGGAGCAATTCCTTGCCGAGGACAAGTACCAAGTGGTCGGCTTCGACCTCGAGTTTACCATCAGTCGTGTCGGGCACGATCAGAAGGTTGCCGTCGCCCAGTTGTGCGTGCAACATGACGTCCTCGTCCACCACTACCACCTTGCCACAAGGCCTTGCGAGCGTTTCTCCAGGTTTATCAACAACTCCGACTACAATTTTGCTACAGTGGACACCACCAACGATCTAAAAGCGCTCAAGGTTTCGGGCTTGAAATGCCCGAATCTTTTCAACATCCTGCACCACTACAAGGTATGTGGCAGTGACAAAAACAAACTGAACTCCCTGGTTGACCTTGCCTCGGCCATCATCGACCCCTACTATGTGAAGATGAAGAATAAGAGCAACAAGGATAGGAACGCCTGGCACTGTTTGTGGCATGAGAGACTGGATGAAGAACATGTCAAGTACGCGGCCAAGGACGCGTACACAAGCTACGAGATGGACATGCGGATTGTTGACATGAGGAAGTGTCTTCTTCCTACCCCAGACAAGGGATCGAGACACATATCAGTGGCGGGAGCGTCACAAGAAGTACATGACTAGACAATCATTTCTCCTACTTTAGAATGCATGCAATTGTTCTAATGCACATGCTCGAATGATCTGTATAGTCACTTATGTAATTGGATGTTTATTTCAGTTATATATAAGCAAATCAGATGGCGTATTAGCAGCAATCGTCTATGTTATTATTGGTCTTCGCACACATTTCTGATTACGGACCTGTTTGCCGCGTATCACACACATCTTATTCAGTTGAACCATTTCCATTGTGTTGCCTAATCATACAGAGTTCATTCTAGTGAACCGTATGCTGTATATCGCACACACCTTCATCCGGCTGCCCGTTTGTTTTGTTCCTCCTCATCGCAAACAATTAATTGAACTGAACCGTATGCCCTGCATCGCACACGCAACTAAAATCTGAACCGTGTTTGATGCTTCCGGCATCGCAAACATTTTGGACCTTTTTTGACGGTTCTTTTACACCACTGTTTCTATTATGGCATCACACACAGTTTCGTCGAAGGGTCTCTGATCATAGTGTCGCGTTTGGACCATCCTGCAGTAGTTGCTCAAACAACCCTCAAGTGGATGACCTAAGGTTTATCAATCCGTGGGAGGTGTAGGATGAAGATGGTCTCTCTCAAACAACCCTGCAACCAAATAATAAGAAGTCTCTTGTGTCCCCAACACACCCAATACAATGGCAAATTGTATAGGTGCACTAGTTCGGTGAAGAGATGGTGACACAAGTGTAATGTGGATAGTAGATATTGATTTTTGTAATAGTAACAATAAAAAAACAGCAAGGTAGCAAGTAACAAAAGTGAGCACAAACAGTATTGCAATGCTTGAAAATGAGGCTTAGGGTCCGTACTTCTGCTAGTGCAATATCTCAACAATGCTAATATAATTGGATCACATAACCATCCCTCAACGTGCGATGAAGAATCTCTCCAAAGTTTCTATCTAGCGGAGAACATAAGAAGGAATTGTTTGTAGATATTCTTTCCGATCGATCTATCCAAGAGGTCATACTAAAATAACACAAGTTATTGTTTCCGATCGATATATCAAGAGTTCGTACTAAAATAACACAAGTCATTCTTTCCGATCGATCTATCAAGAGTCCGCACTAAAATAATACCAAAACAAATTCATATTCATAATACTCAATCCAAGACAAAAACTTCAAAGAGTGCCCCAAGATTTCCACCAGAGAAACAAAGAAAAGAACGTGCATCAACCCCTATGCATAGATTACCCTAATGTCACCGCGGGAATCCGCAAGTTGAGTGCCAAAACACATATCAAGTGAATCAATATGATACCCCATTGCCACCACGAGTATTCAATTGCAAGACATGCATCATGTGTTCTCAAATCCATAAAAGTATTCAGTCCAAAGAAATATCAAAGGGAAAAATCAATTCATCACAACAAGATAGAGAGGGGAAAACACCATATGATCCGACTATATTAACAAAGCTCACGATAATAAAGATTGTGCATCTCAACAACATGAGAGAGAGAGAGAGAGAGAGAGAGAGAGAGAGAGAGAGAGAGAGATTAAACAAATACTACTGGTACAAACCCTCAGCCCCGAGAGTGGACTACTCCCTCCTCACCATGGTGGCCGCCGGGATGATCAAGATGGCCACCAGTGATGATTTCCCCATCCGGCGGAGTGCCGGAAAGGATTCTAGATTGGATCTCGTGGACTACTGAGCCTTGCGATGGCGAAACTTATGATCTAGGTTCACCCCGAGGGTTTTCGGAATATTTGGGAATTTATAGCATAAAGAGGGGGTGCGGGAGGCCACCAAGGTATGCACAACCCACCTGGGCGTGCCTGGGGGCCCAGGAGTGCCCTGGTGGGTTGTGCCCTCCTCGGGCCACTCCCAGGTGCTGCTCTAGCCCACCTGGGTGTTCTGGTCCATAAAAAATCTCCAAAAAGTTTTGCAGTGTTTAGACTCCGTTTGATAATGATTTTCTACGATGTAAAAAACAAGTGAAATAAACAGCAACTGGTACTTGGCACTATGTCAATAGGTTAGTCCAAAAAAATGATATGAAATGATTGTACAACATACAAGAATGATAATATAACAGCATGGAACAATCAAAAATTATAGATACGTTGGAGACGTATGACCCAGCCACTGTGGTGGGAGGAGAAGAAGGTGGAAGGGACGCCCAGGCAGAAACCCATCCCGACCCCGTTAGGGCCTGCCAAGGACAGCTTGATAAGGACGGGAATGGCAAGGCTGCGAAGGAGTGGAGGCGAGGGCACCAAGAGAACATCCCTCCCCGGCAATTAAGGGGGGAGGGATGTCGAAGAACCAGGGGTAGGGTGACGAACATCCCTCTGCGCGTCGATGTTCTCGTACTCCGACCTGACAGCCCGCGCGCTGTCTCTGCCATCCCCGGCCATTCAATCCCCGTCACCTATGCGCCGATGAGGTGATGAGCCAAAGACTCGGCACCCCATCTGGAGGGGCGACCAACGGTAGCGGCGACGCCTGGGGCGCGTAAGAGCCACCGCGGCCTGCCTTGGCGGGCCGGAAGGTACCACCATACCCGACACACTCCCGAGCCTCACCAGAGGAGGCCGCTCGGGGATTACCCAGGGGCCCGGGCGCATCCCCGCAGGCGAACACCCGTGCCCCTAGAGGTTTCACTAATGAACCAGCGAACCCCGACGGCACACGGCGGACGATGCGACACCTACGCGAGCGGTCCCCGCACCTCTTCGGGGCCCAGATCAGACTCACTCCCTAAGCATCAGTACGAGCATTTGAGATCGCCAACACCAAGCTATAGCCCGGGGCCCGGTCCCGGGCTCTGTCCTTCAGCATACCCCGGAGAAAGCAGAGAGTGGAGGAAGAGGGGAGTGTGGGTGAATGCCTATGCTAATCCCTCACCCCTCCTTTTATAGACAAGCCAAGGTCGGAGGCCGATTCCCCGCTGGGTGACGACCTCCCTCCTCCACCAATCCAAGAAGACAAGGCGCCTGCCTTGATGCTCTCCCGCACCACGTGCCTCCGTTACCTACCACACTCAATGCATGCAGCATACGTGGCGAAGGATAAGGGCGTGGTGGGAAGAGTGAATTGGCAGTTACTTGCCCATGCGTTAAAGTCATTCACGGGCCATTAGAAGAGTGGCCCCACAACGATTGGTGTTACATGAAGCACAGTAGAAGCAGAAACTGGTCCGAACTCAAGTAAATGAAGAACCATTCCTACGCCCTCGCCTGTGCACTAGTTAGGACCTACCCCGACAAAGCCCAGCGGCGCGTTCGGGCAAGGCCCGAGGGCTCCTATTGATGCAACAAACCCTGGGTCCATTGCCCCAGACTGTGCACAGGCCTGAGGGCAAGAGTGCAGCACCAAAGATCAAGTCAAGACATGAAGGGATCAACTCTTTGAGGAATCAAGGAGCTGGTCGAGAAGATCGAGTCGACCAATAATGGCCGAAGGGGCCAGATATTGCCAAGGGAAAAGCCTCCCTTGCCGGGCAGGCGAGCTTGGCGGGGTTAGGATCACCCTGGAAGCAAGCATCCAGGATCACCCCGACAGGCTTGCCGGGGCTCGTAGAGACAAACCACCCCATTACACCACCTCATAGCGACGCACATCGGCGATTAGTGCGTTATCAAGCTCCCAAGTGACTGAGTGGCAACTCCCTTGCCACATGGCAGCCACTCCCTATAGCGAAAACCTCCAAGTGACACCCATCCCGAGACGTGTCACGCAAGCAGGCGCGAAGCTAGTGGGCCTGCCGGGCAAGCCATGATATGACACTAGGCAGTGCATTTAATGCACTCTGTCAGCCTGCAGAGTTAGGTAAGATAGCATTGTTTGCTATCTAATTAGTATGTAAAGACTGAATTGCCATTGTGGTGACCCCTTAACCTATAAAAGGAGGCCCATGGCAACCATAGAAAGGATTCGGTCGATCCGAGCACTCAGACATCCATACGCGCGTAGTCACTCTCGTCCCAAGGCATCCTGCCGGGCAAGAGCGTTGCGCCTTTCCACCACCATCCATCATCAATCCACCAAAGCAAGAGTAGGGTTTTATGCCTCACAGTGGCCCGAACCTGGGTAAAATTGCATGTGTGATCTCTACTGTGTTTTCTTACACTTCTCTGCTCTTTGTGCAACATGCCCATCCCCCCGCCGAACCAAAAGGGCCTCATAGCCCCATAGGTGGCCGTGGTTTCCCACGACAGTTGCCTTCGACCTCTTGGCCTTTTAAGGCCTGTTGATATTAAATTAAGTATAAAACTGTTCCAAATACTTTCGGTTATGTTGGTAATAACTGGTATTACCCGATATTCACCGAAACCCTTCCCGTGACCCCGAAATGCTTACGGATCCTATCGGAACTATTCAAAATATTAATGAAATAATTCCACAAACATCAATCCCGTGTTGCTAACACTCACCAGATCATGATTGCGTTAAGCTTGTGACCCTGTAGGTTCAGTAACTCATAGACATGAACAAAACTGTTCGTTCAATGACCAGAAGTGGAACCGTGGACTACCATATCGATTCCTATGAGCACACGAATGATATTGGAGTGAATCTTTGGTTATCATGTGGTGTTCCCTTTGCTTCACTATACTTTACAAAACTAGGGATTGCATCGGTATCCTCCCTGAGTCATCACATGCTCACTATACCGAAATCCTCGTTACTAGTTTTGTTCTTCTTTCTTGTTGCTTTGTTCCGGCATCCCCGTCGCATGATCACCTATGTCTGGACAAACAATGATGCATGCCGTCACACCGAGAGGGACCTAAAAATATCTCTCCAGCATCGGAGGAGAAAATCCCACTCTCGAGTTATCTAGTCCCTTGTCAAACTTTCTGATGAACACGTAAGTTATCGTTATGATCATCGTGTTACAGGTGACGTTTGCGCAACCCCAAGCCCACCGTACGGTAAGAAGTGACTACAATACTCTCATGGTCTAAGGAGCAAAATCTTAACTCTCCATGTTATTACAATTGATTACATACGATATTACTCAATTCATAACAAACAAAGTTTGGGTCGATTAAACATGATTGTTCTTCCAAAGTCATAATCTCAATGTTGTTCTAGGACTATTGACACGTCTCCAATGTATTGATACGTCCAAAATGCATCACTATTTTGTATCATAATTTATCCTTATTCATTGATCTATTTCACGTTACGGTGATGTTCTTATGTTGTTTTGGTCTATTTTACACAGTTTGCAAACTTTCCGATGCCGAAGCAGCAGACGCAGAATTCAGCAGTAAAAAGTGGACGCCGAGTTGCTGAACAAGAATACCTCCAAATCACCTGAAAATTGACGGGAGATATTTTTCAGACGGATCACGAAGGCACGCGAAAGGGCAACCAGAGGGGGGCCACAGGGTGCCCAAGCGCCCTGGGGGCGCGCCCCCCCTGGCCGCGCCGGGGGGGCGCCTGGAGCCCCTGGCCCACCTCTGGCCGCCCCCTTTTGCATATATGCTCTCCGTTGTCCAAAAACCCTAAGGACGGGAATTTTTACGGAGTTCCGCCACCGCTCCGTGGCGGAAACCTACAGAGAAGAAAAAGCCATCTCCGGCGGGCAGATTCCGCCGGGGAGATCACCTCCCGGAAGGGGAGATCATCGCCATCGTCATCACCATCGTCACGGGCATCATCGAGATCATCATCAACATCATCCCCAACACCAGCACCATCTCCATCTTCATCCAAATCTCATCTTACAATCGCAACTTGTGTTGTAACTCGTACTACCTATCCTCTCTACTCCATCAGTGTTGATTACTACTTTGTGCTGAATGCTATTGAGTTTTGTTGGAGAAATATTATTATGTCCAGATTGTTTATCACCTATTTATCCCCACTGATCATGATCTCCTTTATGTCTCGTGAGTAGTTACCTTAGTTCTTGAGGACATGGGGAAAGTCTTGTTGTTAGTAGTCATATGTTGTTGAAGTAATATGTGTTGTTTGATACTTAAGTTGCGTTGTCATTCTACTAGTGGTGTTGTGTGAGTCGAACACCCAACACTTCGCCTTATTAAGGACCTAGGAGAATACATTGTGTATAAAGAATTCTTATGGTGGGTTGCCGGAGTGACATAAACCTGAACCCCAGTTCGCACGCTTTTGCATAAGGGAATAATGGATCCTCGATCGTATTGCTATGGTTAGGCTTTTGCCTTAAATTCTATCTTGTATTTGCGGATGCTTGCAAGGTGTTTAATCATAAGAGTGCACTCATCTTAGTCTAGAGAGTGTACTAGCATAGATCCACCCACTCAACACTTATCAACACATAACATAGTATCGATACGGAATATGGTGAAAGCACATGACTACCTCTCCCGTGTGTCCTCAGGAACGCTTTAGTCTTTATAAGTTCAGCTGCTAGGCCTCTCCTTTGCTAAGAAAGGATTGGGCCACTTGCTACTCTCAGTGCCTTTTACATTGCTTGCTTTTACTTTCCTGTTACTTATATCGAGAAACCCCTAAAAAGTTATCTTTCAGTGCTTGCAGTGATTTCTTGCTCAGAATCGCTTATCAATACCTTCTGCTCCTCGTTGGGTTCGACACTCTTACTTATCGAAAACGCTGCAATATATCCCTTACGGTTGAGGGTCATCAAGTACCGTTTTCTGGCGCCGTTGCCGGGGAGCGTAGCGCTATTGGTAAAGTGAAACTGGTATGGAAGTTTTTATAATTCTGTTTTTGTTTTTGCTATTGCTGCTCTTTGTCCTTATGGATAACCCTGTTATTGGAGCGTTGCTTGCGGGAAGACGCCCCACACCTATGGTGGTTGATCCTCCCCCTACTGAAATTGTGCCTTATAAAATACCAGCTGGCATTATCGATTATGTTTTGGCTAATCGTTATGCAGGAGACAGACATCCCGGTGAACACTTGCTATATCTGTCACAACTAAGTTCATTATTTAAGCTTGCAGGTGTATCGAGGGAGTTTGTCATGAGAAAATTGTTTGCCGTATCACTTATAGATAAAGCTTCGGATTGGTATAGGCTTCTCGATAACTCACACTTGCTTGACTGGCAGGAGCTTATGTCTCTCTTTTATACTAAGTTTTATCCTCTTCATGAAATTCATCGAGACAGGAACTATATCTATAACTTTAGGTCTCGTGACGGAGAAAGCATTGCTCAAGCTTGGGGGAGATTGAAGTCCCTAATGCTCAAATGCCCTATTCATAAGCTTCCCAAGGAAATTATACTTACAGATTTTTATGCCAGGCTTTCTCGTCAGGATAAGGAGATGCTAGATGCCTCCTCTAGTGGGGTATTTCAGAAGAAGAGTGTTGAAGAAAGGTGGGATCTCATTGAAAGGATCCAGAGGAATACCGAAGATTGGGAAATTGATAAAGGTATTGAACCTGCTATAAATTATGAACATGATTATATTGAGAGCTATGTGAAAACTGATTACTTCAATACTTTTTGCTCTAAGATTGGTCTTGATTCCCATCTAGTGATTGATTTCTGTAAGAATTTTTCCTCTCACGTTGATTCTTTTAAAAAGAAGAGAGACCAGCACCATGAACCTTTTAAAGAGCCACCTATTGATATTTATGTTGCTGACCCTATTTTGCCTGCAGTTATAGCTGAACAACCTCCTTTTCCCACGAGGATAAGGGGGCACTCTCTTGTGACAGGCATAATAAATAAAAGTGAGAGAAGAGTTGATGAGCCTGAGGACCAGATCAGGGCCGATCCTCAAGTTGCATTGATTAAAGACCTTGCTACTAATGATGTTTTGGATTCCAATATACATTTTTGTGCTGTTTCCACTAACCTTGTCACAGCCAAGAATAAAGGCCCAATTTCAAGTACTCCAGTGGTATCTGTTAAAATAGGAGATCACAATTATTATGGGCTATGCGATTTGGGATCGAGTGCAAGCGCTATCCCCTATTCACTTTATGAAGAAATCATCGGTGAGATTTCCCCTTGTGAACTTGAAGAAGTTGATGTTACCATTCATCTTGCAAACAGAACAACTATCTCTCCTATCGGGATTGTGAGGGACGTTGAAGTCCTATGTGGAAAGGTAAAATACCCTACCGACTTTCTAGTACTTGGTTCAGAGAGGGACAATTTTTGTCCAATTATTTTTTGGTAGACCTTTTCTTAGAACTTGTGGAGCTATAATAGATTGCAAGAAAGGTAAAGTTTCTATTGAATTCGATGGTGAGCCATATGAATTTAATTTTTCTAAGTTCTTTAAGCAGCCTCGTGGTACTGATTTACCTAGTGATGATAAAATTATTGAAAGTATTGCCTCTATTGCTATTCCCCCTAATGATCCTTTGCAGCAATACATGGAGGACCACGAGAATGATTTGCATATGCAGGAAAGAAATGAACTAGATGAAATATTCTTGAGGCAGCCTGCTATCATGAAGCACAACCTTCCGGTTGAACCTTTGGGAATTTTATCAAAACCGAAGGAAGACCCGGTGTTCGATCTTAAACCTCTTCCCGATACGCTCAAGTATGCTTATTTAGATGAAAAGAAAGTATATTCGGTTATTATCAATTCTAACCTTTCAGGATATGAAGAAGAGCGATTATTGGAAGTACTTCGTAAACACCGAGGCGCAATTGGCTATACCCTTGATGACCTTAAGGGGATTAGTCCATCTATCTGTCAACATACTATCAACCTTGAGCCTGATGCTAAACCAGTTGTTGATCATCAACGATGGTTGAACCCGAAGATGATGGATGTTGTGAGAACTGAGATTCTCAAGCTTCTGGCCGCAGGTATTATCTACCCTATAGCTGATAGTAAGTGGGTAAGTCCGGTACATTGTGTTCCTAAGAAAGGAGGTACAACTGTGGTTCCTAATGATAAAAATGAATTAATACCTCAGAGAATTATTATTGGATATAGAATGTGTATTGATTACAGGAAGTTGAACAAGGCAACCAGGAAGGATCACTACCCGTTGCCGTTCATAGACCAAATGCTTGAAAGGTTATCCAAAAATACCCACTTTTGTTATCTCGATGGTTATTCTGGCTTCTCTCAAATTCATGTTAACACTGCCGATCAAGAGAAGACCACTTTTACTTGTCCCTTTGGTACTTATGCTTACAGGCGTATGCCTTTTGGTTTATGTAATGCCCCTGCTACTTTTCAAAGGTGTATGTCTGCTATCTTTCATGGTTTCTGCGGGGATATTATGGAAGTCTTCATGGACGATTTCTCCGTCTATGGAACTTCTTTTGACCATTGTCTTCACAACCTTAATAAAGTTTTGCAGAGATGCGAGGAGACAAATTTGGTACTCAACTGGGAAAAGTGCCACTTCATGGTTAATGAAGGAATTGTTCTTGGTCACAAGATTTCCGAAAGGGGAATTGAAGTGGACAAAGCCAAGATCGAAGCTATTGAGAGGATTCCCTATCCAAGGGACATCAAAGGTATTCGCAGTTTCCTCGGTCATGCAGGTTTTTATAGAAGATTTATTAAAAACTTTTCTAAAACCTCAAGACCCCTCACTAATCTTCTCCAGAAGGACGTTCCTTTTGTATTTGATGTTGTAAGGAAGCTTTTGAAGTCCTTAAGAAAGCTTTAATAACCGCTCCTATAGTACAACCACCTGACTGGAATTTACCTTTTGAGATTATGTGTGATGCAAGTGATTTTGCTGTTGGAGCTGTTTTAGGACAAAGAGTTGATAAGAAATTGAATGTTATACATTATGCTAGCAAAACTCTTGATAGTGCTCAAAGGAATTATGCTACTACTGAGAAGGAATTCTTAGCTGTAGTTTTTGCTTGTGATAAATTTAGATAGTATATTGTTGATTCCAAAGTTATTATTCATACTGATCATGCTGCCATTAAGTACCTTATGACAAAGAAGGATGCCAAGCCAAGGCTTATCAGATGGGTACTCCTTCTTCAAGAATTTGATTTGCATATTGTTGATAGGAAAGGAGAAGACAATCCGGTAGCGGACAATCTTTCAAGGATGGAAGATATACCGCATGATCCCATCCCAGTCAACGATTGTTTTCCAGACGAGCAACTTGCCGTTGTAAAAGTTTAACACTTCAGCAAAGGAAGAAGTTCTTTCATGATTTGAGGCACTACTTCTGGGATGACCCACATCTTTTCAAAGAAGGTCCCGACGGGATCGTGAGGAGATGCATTCCGGAACATGAGCAGAAGGACATTCTCAGACGGTGTCATGATAGTCCCTATGGAGGACATCATGCCGGTGAGAGGACTGCACATAAGGTTCTTCAATCAGGTTTTTATTGGCCTACTCTCTTTAAAGATGCTAGAAATTATGTTTTAGCCTGTGATAAATGTCAGAGAGTTGGTAACATTAGTAGAAGGAATGAGATGCCTATGAATTACTCACTAGTGATTGAACCTTTCGATTGTTGGGGTTTTGATTTTATGGGTCCTTTTCCTTCTTCGCACAAGTACACTCACATTTTAGTAGCTGTTGATTATGTGACCAAGTGGGTTGAAGCAATCCCCACTGAAAGTGCTAATCACAAGACATCTTTGAAAATGCTTAAAGATGTAATTTTTCCTAGGTTTGGTGTACCAAGGTATCTCATGACTGATGGGGG
>LR738713.1:815973618-816060463 GCA_902687465.1 Secale cereale | reverse complement strand
CGCGGGCTTCCCTCCATTGCTTCCTCCCCCAATTCCCCACTCTCTCTTCTCCCCCTCGTCGCCTCCGCCGGAGCCCCTGCCCTCGATCTCCGCCGGTGTCTGCCCTTGACGTCGCCGCGTGCGTGTGCCTCCTCCTCCTCCTCGACCTTGCCGGAGCCCCTGCCCTTGCTCTCCGCCGCCGTCTCCCCCGACCCCATCTCTTTTTTTTTCAATTTTTCACTGTAGTTTTTTACTATTGTATAATGTAGTTTTTTTTACTGTTTTTAGTAAGTGTTTAAAATAATTAGTAAGTAAATTAATAAACTAGTTGAACTAGTTTAGTTTTAGTAAGAACTAGTTGAATTAATACAACTAATGTATTTTTAGTAAGAAAATTAATATAACTAGTTGAACTAGTTTATTTTTAGAAAGAACTAGTTTATTTCTATTTATAGTAAGTTTATATTTAGTAAGAACTAGTTGAATTGATATAACTAGTTGAACATGTCACATTTGTTGTTATTTTTTTAGTTTAAGCAATTATTCCCGCATCGACGTCGATACCCGTAGTTCTGTATGGTTTTAGTTGTATAGTGATATTATATGTATGATACTATTCGGGATGTATTAGTGATAACTTATAGGGTTTTTGTTTTTGCAGAAATCAAGGAGCCCATCCATCATCCCCGTCGTCGTCCCCGTCACCGACCCCCTCCGACGTCGAGGTGAGACCAGCCAAACATGTATATCTTGTGTTGCTCAAATAGGATATGTCGTTGCCCAAGTGGCCGGTCATGTTCAGGTTACACCTTCGAGTGGCCTATGTTTTGCCGGAGTGTTGATTAATTTCCGCTCCTGCAAATTTCAGGCGCTCGATATGTCCTGTTTTAGCAAAGGTCATGCCGGAATTTTCCGTGAATTTTGGCATGACTTGTGCTAGAATATGTAGGAAATATCAAGTGGCCTGGTTTTTTAGTACATATATTTAATTGTACAAGTTTAATATTTGAATTATGAACATAGGAAATGTTGTACTCGGACGACGAAAGTCTCTCGGGAAATATTCCCGAGTGCGACTGGTGTCACGACGACCGATGTCTGTGCGACAGGCCTCACCTGGACGAAGATCGGCGCTTCAGCATTAAGCTCGAGGAGACCTTCGATGTTGAAACGGTATGCAACGACGACAAGTGTTTGTTTTTCGTAATTAAGCACGACTTCAACTATTTCAACGTGTACTTTTCGTCTTTTGCAATTCGACTAGCTTATCCCATGCTATGCAAGAAGCTATGTCTTGGAGAGGATGGGTTTTGAAGACCATGAAAGTATGGAAACAAAGAAAATTCACCTAAGGACCCATCATGGTATCGATTTTGAAGTAAATATGTATAATTCTGAGAGCATAACCCATTTTGGTTGCAAGAATTGGGAAGCACTTTGCGAGATGTATGGTTTTTGTGAGGGTATGCTTGTCACCATGGATCTTGGTGATCCTGACACCGCTGAAGACAATTTGGACATTTGGGTCCTTGTTGATATGCTTCCAATTCTTCCCCTATGTGAGCTTCTCAAACATAGTTATTAAGTAATTTATATTGTTTATTTCCAAATAGTTGACAGCTTATTTTCATTAATATCTTACTTTGATTCTTCAAAAAATGTGCGGAAGATGGTAGACAGATCCAACTACACTGAAGGCTCTGAGTTAACTTACCAGAAGAAAAATCATCTGGTCGCATTTTTTATTGATCTTGAGAATTACAATATCTAAGATTATGGTGAATACGTGCCACTTGTGCATGTGTTGAACCACGGTAACATCCATGGAGATGTCATGGTAAGATTTTTTACTATTACGACATCCGTGCATCTTTTGCATAAATTCTTTTAAAACTTAAGTACATTGCTAACTAAGAAGTTATTACTATGTTTTTCAATAGAAAATCCCGAAGGATTGTGTGCCTCATCTGATGTTTCAGAATGGCCGCCTTAATGTTTTGAACATACTGTCAGGCCATCCTATGAATCACACCTGTCCATATCGGATTTCTAAAACCAGTGAAGACATGGTAATCAAAGAATGGAAAAAATATATGGACAGTCATAAGGAGGTTCTTGGAAGCAAGATTGTGTGAAAGGCAAGATTTGGAGACAGGATAATCTCCATTCTCCATAATGGAGAGTCAGGGGCTATCTTGTTTCATGCTATTTTACCTAGGAGAAGGTAGTAGGTCCTAGCTAATACTCATGATCATGTGCTAAGGTAGTAGGTCCTAAGATAATGTAGTAGGTCCTATGAGGTACAATATGTTTTTGAGAGTTGATGATGATGAGTAGTTGTGATTATTTCTAGTGACCAACTTGTATGTGATGTCTCATTGATGAAAACGATGATCACGAGGAGGTGTTATATGACAATGATGTATTATGATGATATTTATATCATTGGGTGAAAGAACCGCGGCTTAGTTTCAAGTGGATATCCATCCACTTGAAACTAGTCCACGGTTCTTTCTCCAGGTAATGTAATAACTCATTATGATGTAAAATCATTCTCTAAATTGCCGCGGTATGAAAACTTGTATAAAGGTGTATGAATACAACATGAAACAAAAAAGAAATACGGAATAATAGTAGTAGCGCGTTCTAGGAGAAGCGCTACTACTTATTACCAGTAGCGCGCATACTACAAAGCGCTGCTACTAAGTCGATATAGCAGTAGCGCGGGCCAACCCACGCTACTGCTAACCTTTAGCTGTAGAGCCTTACTAATAGCGCCTCACCCCGCGCTACTGATAGGCTTTAAACACGCGCTACTGCTAGGGTTTTCCCTAGTAGTGTGAGGCTCCACCGACCTCGACTCCAACTCCATATATTCACTTTCGGGAAGGAAAAAATCAGAGAGAAGGATTCATCGCGTTTTACGACATGGAGCCGGAGCCTAACCCTAATCTTCTTTGGGAGGGCTGATCTGGAGTCCGTTCGGGGCTCCGGAGAGGGGAATCCGTCGCCATCGTCATCATCAACCTTCCTCCATCACCAATTTCATGATGCTCACCGCCGTGCATGAGTCATTCCATCATAGGCTTGCTGGACGGTGATGGGTTGGATGAGATTTACCATGTAATCGAGTTAGTTTTGTTAGGGTTTGATCCCTAGTATCCATTATGTTCTAAGATTGATGTTGCTATGACTTTGACATGCTTAATGCTTGTCACTAGGGCTCGAGTGCCATGATTTCAGATCTGAACCTATTATGTTTTCATGAATATATGTGAGTTCTTGATCCTATCTCGCAAGTCAATAGTCACCTACTATGTGTTATGATCCGGCAACCTCGAAGTGACAATAATCGGGACCACTCTTGGTGATGACCGTAGTTTGAGGAGTTCATGTATTCACTAAGTGTTAATGCTTTGGTCCGGTACTCTATTAAAAGGAGGCCTTAATATCCCTAAGTTTTCTATAGGACCCCGCTGCCACGGGAGGGTAGGACAAAAGATGTAATGCAAGTTCTTTTCCATAAGCATGTATGACTATGTTCAGAATACATGTGTACATTACATTGATGAACTAGAGCTAGTTCTGTGTCACCCTATGTTATAACTATTGCATGAGGAATCGCATCCGACATAATTATCCATCACTGATCCAGTGACTACGAGCTTTTCACATATTGATCTTTGCATAGTTACTTTTCCGTTGTCACTGTTACAATTACTACACAACTGCTACTGTTACTTTTGCCATCGTTACCGTTATTTCCATACTACTTTGCTACTAAATATTTTGCTGCAGATATTAAGTCTTTCAGGTGTGATTGAATTGACAACTCAACTGCTAATACTTGTGTCGAATCAATAAATTTGGGTTGAATACTCTACCCTCGAAAACTGTTGCGACCCCCTATACTTGTGGGTTATCAACTATCGTCACACTTAATAATATCCTAAGATTCGGAAACACTAACAAGACTTGAGCTAGTCTTAGAGGCAAGACTAGGAACCTTTATTTTATTCGTTTATCATTTCACATGTGCATATGAGTTTTCCACTAAATCGCATATTCCAGGATCATAACAGTTATAACATGTAATATAAACACGTAATTATCAATATGGAAATCTAATAATGCAATATTATTGCCTCTAGGGCATATTTCCAACAATTTTTCCACTACCAAATAAATGATGTTTTTGACTCGTTCTGCACCCGTGGGAGCATCAAGTCATATTTCTATGGTTAGGTATTAGCCTAAAAAGGAAGATCTCAATGGTCGAGAAACTTCTACTTTCGATATCTCGTTCTACCAATGGATCAGGTAGTCAGAAGATACTAGCTGGTAGGAATAAAAAAATAAGAGACTTGGTTTTACAGAAAAAATGGATATAACGATGTCATTCAAAAGAGGTGGGGGCAAACAAGGCATGTTGACTACTTGGTTTTTCTGGTGTGTTCTACTAAAAGGCTTGTCTACTACGGAATGACTAATGCCATGGAATTCTTCCACTATTAATTAACTGGATTGTGAAGCTCGGTCTTCCCTTCTCTCCCAATGACGTATTGTTACGTGTCATTGTTTTGATACATTCAAATACATTCAAGATCATTTCGATTTAGCTATCATCCTACTGAATAAAACATACACTTTTCCCAATTTGTCTATCATTCTACGGAAGAGAAAGGTGTTTTGGACCTTCCATAGAAAGGGGATAATCTAGTTCACTCTTCATTACGTTTTACTAATAAATAGTACTCCCTCCATTCCAAAAGTAAGCGTCGTGGTTGTTTTAGTTCAAATTTGAACTAAAATCATGACACTTATTTTGGACCGGAAAGTATGAACCGACTTAAAGCACAAACATGAAGGACAGGCTGAATTCAAACCATCTTGAATTGGTTTTTCTCTTCTCAGAGAGCTTGAGACTGAAATGAGTGCTCTGGCCATGGAAGATCACTATGGAAGTGAAAGGGGACAATAACAGTAGTTCGAAGGGCTATGACCATAGCCCGATGTGGTTACACTAGCATTATCATCATGTGAAATTCATGTAAAAATGCACTACATCACTTTCAATGGCATCAAGATATTCCTTCCAGTTTGCAGTGTGTCTCTTTCTTTCAAATGCAAGGGTTGCCGAAATGGGGCGTTGTTGGCCAGTGTGTGCAAGTGTGCTAGATTCACCAATGTGGCATGTACCCGGCGTGACACGAATGAAAATGAGGGGATCAGTGATGGACTGCGGATAGGTGTGGCATTGCGGAAGGCCCTGTGAAGTCTTGTGGGAGAAAATAAGGAAGATATGGTAGTGCCCTAAGCCCTCATGGTGTCTTTTTTAGACCAACAAATTAACTTTATCAAGCGATCTAGGAGGAGAAGGAAGGCACCAGAGGTTGAAGGAAACTTAGGGAGATCTTGGCACCGGCATAATGAGGTCGACGGAGACAACTTCGACGCATGAGTGTAATGAGTTAATGTCAAGATTAGGGGAGCGCTTGGTCGGGGTTCATGGGGTGCCACCAATAGTGGCGATAACTAGTCAAGCAAAATGGCAACAATGTGGTGGTGGGAAAGACATGTCACGAAGAATAGAGAGGGTTGGCAATCGATCCAGGAGAGGTGTGAGCAACATGAGGAAGGTGGTGTGAAGTCGTTTGGGGGAAAATGAAATGAAGAGGACGAAGGCAAACATGTCGGGGTATAGGATGGGAGCGCCATAAGTCCACAAGGTGTCCTTTTTAGACCAACATTCAGACACTATTGATCAAGTAAAGAAAGTTGCAATATATTGCAAGAGTAAGGACAAATCGAGTAAGAACAAAGTCTTCTAAGAAAGTTTCTCTAGCCTGGTGAGTTACATCAAGACGTCCATCGATGGAGCGAGGTGGTTTTGACATGTGAAAATAGATTTGGTCTACTTGGGAGCACATCCATCTTATCCATAGTTTTTTACACGGAAGAAAAAACCAATGACTTGGTCAACGCTGGTCCAATGTGCGTACAATCTTATATTCCCTCCGTCCGGAAATACTTGTTATATATATGAATGTATCTAGATGTATTTTAGTTTTAGATACATTCATTTTCATCCATTTCGATGACAAGTAATTCCGCACGGAGGGAGTACCTACTAATAAAGCATCTATTGCTTCTGGTGGTACATCACCTAAATTACCCATAAAATTGACACAAATTACCCACTATGCCACCCATTAAGTGATACACCCACACAGCATGAGTAGCTCAATAGCGCAATGGCTTGGGGCTCCGCCCACCTCGCGGGAGACCTGGGTTCGATTCTGGTTCCTACCTCTTTTTTCTCTCCTTTTCTCAGCATGCACGCCGTTGTAATGGGCCGGCCCATTTGCAGGTCTTAGGGCGTCTGATTTCAATTTTGGTTTTTGCTTTTCAAATTCTCAGTTCTGTTTGAGTTTTTCCGTCTCAAATTAATTTGGGATTTCCAGAAGAATCATATTTAAAAAAATTGTGAGTTTTAAAAAATATTGAGAAATCATCAACTGTTTGTGAATTCAAAATACATTTGGAATATCATAAAATGATCATGATTTCAAAATTAATAGCGTATTATAAAAAAATCATAATTTCAAATAAATGTTCACCAAATAAAAAATGTTCACGAATTTATAAAAATTATTAAGTATTCAAAACATATTAGGGAATTTAAAAAAATGTCCATGAAGTTTTAGAATATGTTCACGAAAAATAAAATAGATCCGCAAATAATGAAGAACGAACCGTCGCTTACGTAGAGGTTTTATTAGGTGACCATTTATGATTTTATTTGGTCCCTCACGCCGGGTAAAAAAAAGTTTTCCGTGTCTTGTACAACGCTGAGCCCCAAAAAAATTAACACACCTTCCTATGGGTTAGTTTTCTAAGCTATATATAAAAATGACTAAATTACTATTTTGCCTTCGTACACAGCTATGTTTATTCTAGTGCCACTGTACTGATTAAGATAAACATTGCTACGCTAGGTCAAGGCGAGACACATCATTTATCAGTTTAGCTCAGGCAGGGCGCATCAATACAATTTGTTCGGCCAAAAAATATTTCGTTGTGGCACTTTAGGAAATCAGGTCGTGATGAGACTGTCGGGGGAAACTGTCCTCCCACGAGCACCTATGGGACCGGAGCCCCTTCTACGTTGCGGTAAGGGAGCGGAGGGAGCACGAAGAGCAGATCGAGGAGAGCACGCGGGCGGTTTACCCAGGTTCAGGCCGCGCGGACGCGTAAAACCCTACTCCTGCCTTAGTTGTATTGAGCTCGGGAGCTTGAAGAGCTACAGTACTAGCTACACCGAGCGAGAGAGTTGCTTAGGTTCCGAACCCTTTCTACGTTGTTCATGGGCCTCTTTTTATAGCTCAAGGGGTCACCGACAGGTGTCAACGTAGAGGAGTGCAAAAATGTAACTTTGGTGGTAGTTGTAACAGTGCGGGAATAGTGCGTGAACAGTGGATGAACAGTGGTCTTCACCTAACCTTGACAGTGGGGGACAAGGGCATTAAATGCCCGTCACCGTCGACCCCAAAAGTGTCCGTCCATGCTTCTCCGTCCGCCACGGCGGTAGCCTCGTCATCGTGGCTTGCCACCGTGTGCCCCAGGCTGCACAGCCTTCCGCCACGCGTCCCTGGAAGGGCCCCAGGGCGACGCGTGGACAGATGAGCTGGAGCGCGGGCACACAGCATAAGTTCCCCCCGGCAAGCATCTTGCCGGGGCCGTGACCTTGCCGGGCCCGGAAGCTTGTCGCTCTCCGGGTCCTGCCCGGGCGCATGATGCGCCGAGGCATTTCTTGAGGTGCGCATTCCTTGGCCTTCCTGGCAAGCTCCTCTTGCCAGGGTCTTGTGCTATCGTGATAATCTTGAGCCTGGTGCGGCCTTCCCGGCAAGCTCCTCTTGCCGGGGTCTTGATCTTCTGACTTGTATACTTTTTTCTTGAATGGCTGTATAGGGACCAGAAAGGTTTCCGGCGAGCACGTGGCAAGCCCTGCCGCGGGAAGCTGCTACTGCCCGTGCACAAGTTGGGGTACTAAGGTACCCCTATCTTAGTACACCGACAGAGACCATCACATTTTCTGTTGTTGAAATGAATTTAAAAAAAATTAAAGTATGGATTGGTTATGCCCGCCGGTCGCACTTTTTTTTACAAAAAAAGCCTTTGTGTTTTCTTAAAATCAAACCACAGTCCGGACTTAAGTCACAACGAGAACCGGTATTTTACATTTTTCCGAAAACCCTTTGACCTTTTAGGCAATTCATCCGCGGATCATATTTAAATCAAGCAAAAGCTTTTCTAAATTATCCATATATTTTCAACCGTAACTCCGATTTTAACATGTTAGATATGAATTTTGATTAGAAAATATGTAGAATATGTATATGATGTTATTTTCACCTGTTAAATATTTTAAAATATTATTTGACCTTTTAGGTAATTCATCCGCGGATTATATTTAAGTCAAACAAATACTTTTCTAAATTATCCATATCTTTTAAACCGCAACTCCGAATTTAACATGTTATACATGAAATTTGATTGAAAAATATGTAGAATATGAATATGTTGTTACTTTTACCTGTTAAAAAAATATTATTTTGGAAGATATTTAAGTCAAACAAATGCTTTTCTCAATTATCCGTATTCTTTAAACCGTAACTCTGATTTTAACATGTTATATATGAAAGATGATTAGAAAAATATATAGTATCCGAATATGATATTATTTTTACCTGTTAAATATCTTTTAGATATTATTTGGAGGTAAATTTGTAATCTATAGCGCACAATCCGTTTTTCTTTTGTACCACGGTACCAGTGGCGATCCGGATTACAAATAAACACCCACTAAAATCATATAGAGAAAAAATCGATAACTACACATGCATACCTCAGAAAAACCTCACAGGGGAAAACAACGAATTTCTCGTCGCGAGAGTGAGAGAAAGCGAAAGAGAGAGAGAGAGAGAGAGAGAGAGAGAGAGAGAGAGAGGGGAGGGAGGGAGGGAGGGAGAAGAGATGCCTTAGGAAGTTAGGATTAATCACATTCAAACACGTTTTGCTTTGTGTGAACAATTAGGCCACCACCGGCGAGGGTGAGAAGGATAATAAGCGGCAACACAAATGTGATGTCTCGCTAAAATAAAGGTAATGCACCTATTGTTGTCTTGAGTGGTGGTTGTTGGGATAAGAACCTGCGTTATTTTTTTCTGGGGTCTTTTGCTAGTGATTAAAGAAAATAAGACTTTAGCAAACCACTCTATCTATTTGCAGACCCGACTCTGAATCAAATTAATCACGCAATCGCTCGTGATCCCATCGGAGCCAGTTGCGCTCACGCAGGCTTTGATCGCGGAAGCTTTCTATATGGGCCCGCTTTCCACTTTTCATCTTCGAGTTGTCCTTGGCCACAACAACTCCTACTTCTGAATTGGGATGCGGCCGCTGCAGCTGTACGTGCTCTTCCTCCAGCTCGCTACCACCGCCACACATCCACTACTGCATCAGCTGCAGTTCGTGGCGGCGGCCGCCACAGGCAGATCGCTCTGCGCCAGTAGACTAATCGAGCCCGCCCGTTCCCATCCTCTGCTTCTTCTTCCCATGTTCTGTCACACTGCCATTGTCCCGACTGTGCTTGTAGTGGCCTTTGATGTGGTTTTGAAGGCGGTTGTTGTCCGAGCCAGTGGAACTCACAATCCCATCAGAGCTGGGGGCGCTCCGACAAGAACTTCTTGGTTGTTCAACGATCACGATGATGTCGAGTAGTGGGACACGGTCTGGTGTCGAGCCGCACTCCCGATGACTGTTCGACGGGGAAGCGCTAATGGCATCGGTGTCAGCCTCTTTTTCGAGGTGCGTCGGGTTCAGCCTTGCCGTCCCTCTCGCCGAAGATCTTGCAATTCTTATGTGAATGGTGGCCTTCTCCTACAACGATGTTCTTGCGTTGCTCCGTGTGGCCCACCAGCATCTTATCTAGGATGCCGATGAGGTTCTTCCCATGTCTCAAGAAGCTTGGACAACTTCCGCCATTGCAACGCCGAAGCTGGCCCAGATGGGATAGCGGGCGCACTTTCCAGAGTTGTAGCCAAGCCGACGCGAGTTATACTGATCTAATTCGAATTCAGGGGTAAAAGTTTTTTTTTTTTTTTTTGAATTCAGGAGTAAAAGTTTCCTTCTTTGCCGTAGCTGTAGTATCTAGCTTTCGTTCACTAATTGTTGTGTGTAATTTTGTATCTTTAAATCTTAACCATTGTAATAATAATTGATAGTGTATATAAAATGTTTCTATTTTATTATCTTACTTTTCCAGAAAAGCAAAAAGCTTACACGTGCAACGTGAAGGTCTCTAGATTTATTTAACTCTAAGATGTTCCTCTTCTATCCTCAAATCTAACCTTATTATAAATTTAAACCGTCACTGATTACATCAACTTTTTCTTTGTGAATCGGATTATTTGTCCCTTATTTCCAAGTTAAAAAAACGGACTTGATGGTGGGAGCATGAACTTGAGCGTGTCCTTCTCATGTACGTAACTTTTTAATGGTGATTTCTTTAGGGTGATTTGTGAGTCTCATGTATGGGAGTTAATTACACGATAGTACCACATTTGGGGCGGTGGTGGCGGAATGGTACCAAGTTTGGTAATTTTTACGTGTCAGTACCAAGTTTCGGGCAAGCCGTTACAAATCGGACTAAACTACATACTGACAGCGTATCTGACTGACCGGGCCCATATGTCGGGTGCCGATGTGGCATATTTTTTACAGAAAACACCCTTACTTTATATTTAATCACGTAAAGGCACGTTATTTTTGCTGGTAAAGGATTCGCGCGTGAGTGTCCTTTTTTCGTTCGGACTTATTTGAAAATTTCGGGCAACTGGACAAGTAAAATAAATAAACAAAAAACCAGGCGCCGACAGGTTTCGAACACGCGACCCGCTGTACGGGTACGACAGCAACTAGCCACCACGCCACCCAAGCGTTACTGGTATGAATCATGCGGTCCGTCTTTTATATTAGTGTGCGCACGCTGGGCCGGCTGTTGGGCCCAGCGCGGCTGCGGGCCCTTAGTTACTCGTTTTTGAACATAATATTAATACGTTTACAATTATTGCGTATCCTCATTATATTATTCAAATACGCCAATAATAAAACTATTATATGCTGAACACATAGTTTTTTTACTTGCTTGTATATTGATTATATTTTTGAAATACACATTGTCAAAAAAAATCAGCATGTATTAAGAAAATGTTCAACACAAAGTAGAAAAATGTTTACCGTATATGAAGAAAACTGCTCAACATATATTAAAAAATGTACAATTTGCATTTAAAATTTATTCAACGTATGTTACCAAACGTTCAATATATTAAAAAATATTCACCGTTTGTAAAGAATAGTTAATCGTGCATTAAAAAGTGATTACTATATGCCAACAAAGTGCGCTGCATACATTCTGAAAATCTCCATGCATATTTGAAAAGATGTTCATCATATATTCAGTCAGTATGTCAGAAAAAAAAAACTAACACAGTGAATGAGGAAAAAAAACTAACACAGTGAATGAGAAAAAAAAACTAAAAAAAGCCAAAACCAGAAACAAAAATAAAGCATAACAAAATGAAAGGTAAAGAAACCTGGGCGAACGAGCCCAGCACTGGCGGCAGTAAAACCCGAAACGAAAAAACATTGCAGGCCTCGCTTGGCCCAACAGCCGGCCCAACGTCCGCTTCATCGTATAACAAAGATGTCGCGTGGGATCGAGCACGAACGGCCGGTTAGCCTGTTGGCTAGCGCGAGTCACCTGCAGTATGCAGGTCGCAGGTTCGAAACCTTCCCGCGCCCGATTTTCCCTTTGTTTTATTTATTTGTTCATTTCGACGGAAACTTTCAAATAAGTCCGAACGAAAAAAAAGACACTCACGTGAATCCTTTACCCGCAAAAATAATGTGCCTTTACGTGATTACATATAAAATAAGGGGGTTTTCTGCAAAAAATATGCCACATCGGCATCTGACATATGGGCCCCGTCGGTCAGATACGTTGTCAGTACGTAGTTTAGCCCGATTTGCAACGGCTTGCCCGAAACTTGGTACTGACACGTAAAAATTACCAAACTTGGTACCAATCCGCCACCACCGCCCCAAATGTGGTACTATCATGTAATTAACTCCATGTATGGTTTTTCTTGAGGGGTTGAGTCTCATGTACGTCGATGGCACTTTTACATCATCCTTCCGTCCGAAAATACTTGTCATCAAAATGGACAAAAAAGAATATATCTAGAACTACAATATATCTAGATACATCCCCTTTTATTCATTTTGATGACAAGTATTTCCGGACGAAGGGAGTAGATGCTTGCACATGATGGACTTCGCATGTGCAACACAATACATGCCTACACACTATATTTGTATGTAATGTTATATCTTTAAATCTCGGCCATTTATTTTAAAAAGTTGATGGTCGAGATAATGTAATCTATGTGGATAAACGAGATGGCTTGTTTGCCTCTTGGCTTAATAAGTATATAATAGATAGATCTTTAAAATCAGCCGTTTATTTTATAAAGTTGATGGTTGAGATAATTTAATATGTGTGGATAAATGTGGAGTTGTTGTCCAATAACTACCTACAAGTCAAGACTTTGACTTAGATATCATCTCAACCAACTGATTCGCGGCTTTGGAAGGGTTCGATGGGAGGTAAGAACATGATCATCAACAAAGGATGTTTTATAGTGGGTGATGGACAAATTACGAGGTTATGGGAGGATAGTTGGTTAGGAGATACATCATTGGCTTTGAACTATCTGAATCTGTATAACATTGTACAAGAAAAGAAAGTTTCAGCTAGCACTGTGTTAGAGACTATTCCTGTAGTTATTAGTTCACAAATCATTATTTAGGTACAAGTGGACTGGTTGGCATGACATAGCATGAAGCTTGATGGCGATCAAGTTGACTAATGGCCAGATGCTTTTAAATGTAGACCTCTTACTATAGGTGTATTGTTGGTAAATCTACGTGTACAGATCCTGTCATTAATGGGACTATCATTTGTAGACAACACATTTTGGTAAACCAAGGTTCCGGTCAGAATAAATGTTTTCATGTGGATTATTTACAAAGAAGTGATATTTGCTTTGGTGACCATGAGGACATAATTCATCATCCTTTTATCTTATTGTCCATTCGCCACCGTGCTATGGAATATAATTCATGTAGTCTATAATTTTCCAGTGAACTAGTATATCAAATTTGTTTGGTACATAGCTGGGTGTTGTGTGTGCCCTAATTTTAATGCACATTGCCGATGTGCGCGTGTGGTTTCTTTTTGCTTTGTGGAACTGCCATCATAGTAATGTGTTCAACGGAATGAGGATACCAATTTTTTTGCAGGTCAATTGAAGGATACACGATGGATCCATATATGGTCCTTACTACAAGATGTGGAAGTGCGGGAGCATATGGAGTATGAGTGCAACTGTTGAGAGACAGTTGCATGAGAATCTTACAACACCCTTCCAAGGCATTGTGTGTTGTCATGTTTGCATGTTTTACACCAGTCGTGGCATTTTCTTTGTCCATTGATTATTTGTTTTTTTATTTGTCCAGTTTTCAGTGTATAGGTAGGGATACACTATGAAATTAAATTGTATTTTTAAAGTGTCATTATAGCATGCGTACAGAAAGAAAAACTATACACTAGGGGGTAACTAATATACTCCCTCGTCTGAGTTTGTTGACCATATCTTAAATATATTTGTAACTAGGGTAAAAGAGGCGCAACTGAGAAAAATTATGAAGTCAACCTAACCCGTCGTCGTCGTGCATAATTTCTCATCAATCCTTGTTGGTCTCGTTCTGCTTTGCTAGTACTTCGATCCATAATCTTTGAGCCTTCGTCTCACAGTTGAGATAAAGTATCAATGCACACTCGTAAGAATGAAGATGGTAAACAAAATGTACTAATTAATTATTCATTGCATTACTGCCTCATATAATCGCAGTACATTTATTTATATTCGATATAGAAGATAGATGTAGTATGAGACCTTAGCCTTCTATAGATAAGTGCCAAGTGGGAATGTTGATAAGATTACATCTTGAAGGTCTCTAGTGTGTTGTTTCCTCGGTGCTCTTCTG
The DNA here is from genome assembly GCA_902687465.1 of Secale cereale. Lineage (NCBI taxonomy): Eukaryota > Viridiplantae > Streptophyta > Magnoliopsida > Poales > Poaceae > Secale > Secale cereale. Next base: position 816,046,309 of record LR738713.1, on the reverse strand, counting down.
GTTGATTGTGAGCACGCTCGACAACCCATCTTTCACAACACTGTGCATGTCATAGAATTCGCGGAACGTGACGGCCTTGTAGACTGCTGGGTTCTCATTGCTAAGGAACTCCTCCGCAGGGGTGATGAGGCATTCCCAAGTCGGCGTGATGAACACCCCCACTGATCTTCGAGCATGTGTTGAGTTGGTCATTACCTTGTGCTCTATGCTCTTCAGGACCCCATTCGTGACTACCTGCAATGATATATCATTCAACCTGGACACGTCAATACCCACAAAATTTAGTGAGCAAGCCGAGGTATAGATATTGAATTGATAAATTACCTGGAGGGGGAGGCCAAAATTGACGACGTAAGCATTAGGCATGGTCTCAACATTGAACCAACTTCCTTTGTAGGAGAATTGGAGACCAGGAACCGTACTTGGGAGGAGCAGGCTTAGGAGGTTCCGGTCACAGTGCGGTGGTAGGCCAATTGAGTTCGGGTCCGGACACGGAGGATAGTGATTCAGGTTCATAGTCATATTGCCACCACCAAGGGGGCCCTCAAAGTAGTCAGGCCGGAGCCCCATACCCTCGCTGAGCAGCTGCAACAGCTCCATCCCCATGCCTCTTGTCAATACAGCGAATCTCTCAAAAACCTCCCTGCACGTTGTATGAGGCAATACTACATAAGTTTGAAGGATCTAGGATTCACTCTCCTATTGGTTCTCTAGCGGCTTGTATCATGCATACTCACAATGTCTTGGGACCAAACTTAACCACTAATTTATATATTGCACTACAAATAAATTACCATTGCAATAGTATTTTAGATCAAATTTTTACAGTTATGCCTATCGGATTTTCTTGTATGAAAGCCATATATTCTTCGGAGTTGTTTGCCAACACAGTTCTAATTAAAACCATAGTAATATAACATATCATTATTTTGCGGAACCAAAACTTTTCACACATCATTTTAGAAAGAAACAAACAGGCCGAGATATGTTTCAACGCGGTATTGGAGATATTATAGTTGATAAAACTATGTAATATTTTTTGATGCTAAACACATCATAAATTTAGAAGTGTGATTTCTGGAAAACCACAATATTTTACAAATACGAAAAACAGAAGAAAAAAATAACCGCCAAACGCAGACCAAACGTAAAGTTTTGAAGGTGTGATATTTTACCGGAGCCTTTGGGGCTTTTCGGGCCATTCATTCTTGCTGTCGCCGATGGGGAAAGTGGAGGAGAGGCGAAGACAGTCAAACCAGAACTTGGTGCCGCCAGTCTTGTAGGTGGAGCCTGAGAAGAACCGGTTGGGTTTGTTATTATCATCCGAATAGAAGGCCTCCCTGTCCGCCGCCGGCATCGCAAAGAACTCCTCGCACACTGCTTCCATGTCCCGCCTCACCTGCTCAGGGACGCCGTGGTTGATCACCTGCTTCATTTAAGAAGAAGATTAAGCCATAAAGCTAGTTTGAGCCAGTATGCTTGGTTGGTTGGCATGGACTAGCCTGGAAAAAGCCAATGTCCTTGCCAGCGTCAACGATTGCGCGGCTGATTTCATCGCGGCTGCAAGAGAAGTCGACGACGGGCAGGGAGATGAACCCCTCCGGGAGCGGTGCATGTAGATTCCCCATGGAGCAATCGAGGGGATGTGATAGGCTCAGAGGGATCAGGGAGCAAGATTTGGTAGAGAGGTCTAGCAAGCTGAGATCTTTGGGCAATGTTTGCTTTAGAGTTCACCATAATTTTTATAGGCGTGGGGAACTAGAGATGATGTTGCCAGACACTTGGCTGAAATACTCGTTGGATTTTTCTTAGGTTATTCCTTGACATCACAACCATAATATATGTATCAAACATTACTTAATAGCATGCTAGTAGAGAAGAGTTGCAGGTAGACAGTGTCTGGCAGCAAGAAGTTTGCCGCTCAAGGATGCAGAGTCTTCAACAGCACCATCCAATATAAAAATGTTGCTCGCTTGCCGTGAGCTGTTCTTTTTGTTATAGTAATCCAAAAAAGTTAGAGCACTACGCCAAGTAGGTTTTATATTTGAGTGAGTCCGATTATTAATTGTGATCAAGCTTGCCGGTGATTTGTTTTAAAAAATCACCATGCATGTGTGCGTGTGTGTGCCATGGTTTGTGCCTTTATGGGCAGCAAGAAGGTTGCCGCTTATAGATTGTATTATGCTTGAACAAAAGGAGTGACTAATTAATTAAAAAGCAGTTTTGTAAACAATTAAACAACTAATTAAGTAGTTAGGATGATGTTGATCTTACACCGGCCAGAAGGCTGTTCTCTGTAGTATCTACTGGAAGTTACAAGGACAAGTTTGAATAAATTTAAACCCTGGAAACCTATATATTTAAAATCAAATGAATCATATCTCAATGTGGACGATGGAGTGAATCATGCCTCTATTTTGGAGTTGCAGCCCAATGTTGGCATGAAAAGCAAGCATGATCAACGGTGGCATGCCAACATGGTTGGCCACTATATAGATCATGATAAACTCCCCACAACAACATAGTACATTGCTTTCCACATCCCATCTTCCGTCCCTCCCCTGATTTTATCATGGAGAACATCCTCCACGCAACCCCAACCCATGTGTCGCTCCCGGATAGCTTCATCTTCGCATCTGACAAGCTCCCACCGGCCACCAAGGCTGTCATCTCCCTGCCTATTATTGATCTCTCACTCAGTCGTGACGAAGTCCGCCGGTCGATCCTCGAGGCTGGCAAGGAGCTCGGCTTCTTCCAGGCTAGTACAAACGAACTGATTAGTTGTCATCTTCAAATGCATGTTAAACTCGTACTAAGATATTCTTGGTCGGTATGTAAAGCAGGTTGTCAACCACAACGTCTCCAAACAGGTGATGCGGGACATGGAGGATATGTGCGGGCAATTCTTCCACTTGCCTGCAGCGGACAAGGCATCGTTGTATTCAGAGGAGCGGCACAAGCCAAATAGGCTCTTCTCTGGCGCCACCTACGACACTGGGGGCGAGAAATACTGGCGAGATTGCCTCCGCCTCGCCTGCCCCTTCCCCATCAATGACAGCATAAATGAATGGCCCGATAATCCCAAAGGGCTCCGGTAAAGAATCACATATTATATATACAGTTAGTATTTTCTTTAGCTTTTTGGAATTTTGAAGTTCAAAACTATGAAGCTTTCAAAAACTTAATAGATTTCGCTAGGAAAAAAACTGAATAGAAAACGAACACCTAAGCGAGGCACACCGATGAAAGAAGTTTGACATGTTTTGTTTTTCACATACACATAAACAGGATGCGAGAATCCAGTCTTTTGACAAATAAGTCTAGCAAAATGATAAATGAAAACTAAACATACATGACTCCATGCTTCATTAAATGTTAGTCACACAAGTAAGATGCAAAGATTATTTCTATCAGTTTTTTATATTTATTTAGAGGCTCAAAAGGTCTTCCAAGTAGTATAAATATATAATATTAGACCAGATTTAAAGTTGTGGCGTTAAATCCTCTGATCTAATTTTTGTGTTGTATCGCACCACAGGGATGTGATCGAGAAGTTCACCATTCAGACAAGAGGCGTGGGGAAGGAACTTTTGCGTCTGTTGTGCGAGGGTATGGGGCTCCCGAGTGACTACTTTGAGGGAGACCTTAGTGGTGGTAATGTGATCCTCAATATCAACCACTATCCATCATGCCCGAATCCTGATAAAGCGCTTGGACAACCGCCCCATTGTGACCGAAACCTCATCACCCTCCTACTCCCTGGCGCTGTCAATGGCCTTGAGGTCTCATACAAGGGAGACTGGATCAAAGTTGACCCTGCTCCTAACGCCTTCGTCGTCAACTTCGGCCAGCAACTTGAGGTAATTACTTTCTTCTGGATTGTTCACTCCCCTAAACATCACCAAGCTGAATTATATGCTATTCACGTTGATGCAGGTTGTGACAAATGGATTGTTGAAGAGCATAGAGCACCGGGCTATGACAAACTCATCGCTTGCGCGAACATCAGTGGCTACCTTTATCATGCCAACTTCAGAATGTCTTATTGGTCCCGCGGAGGAGTTCCTTAGTGAGGAAAACCCACCATGCTACCGCACCACCATGTTTCGTGACTTCATGCGCATCTATAATGTTGTGAAGCTTGGGTCATCCCTCAATCTCACGACCAATCTCAAGAATGTCCAAAAGGAGATATAAAGCAAATCTACAATGCTCCTTAAAGATTTGTTCGTTTCCTATTCCCACTCGTCATGTTTCTTCCCCAAGCCATGGATTTCATTTGTATCCAAATGTTACAATGCAACAGCTACACGCACTTTGATGATTTGAGGCAATACAATTTATAAATAATTAATGAGTATAAGACGTTAATCGTCCCAATGCTCATTTGTTGTATTTTTTGTAAACTAAATTCTTTTATTTTCCTAGAAAGTAAGCACCTTGTCGTCTCTGCAACCTGGGTACTACTAAAAATAACTTGATATCTATATGACAATGTAGAGAAGTCAAGCAGCCATAGTACCCCTGTCCAAAGTACAAGAATATGCAACATGCATCGCCAACCCAAACATATCACAATTGTGTGCACACAAACTTGGCATCATAATCAGTCGACAATACTTGCAAGTTTCAATAATGCAAGATATTTAAAGATAGGAAGGTGCAATTCCATCCTTATCTTCCTATTGCTACCAAGCACAACACAACTAGAAAAGTGAATATGTAAAGGGAACGGAGAGTTACTGGCTTCTTGCTTGCAAAAATCATAGTGGCAGTGGCAACGCCTTCGGGAATAGTTTTGTTCTAGGAGACGTCATCGAGGCACGGTTCTTGTTTTCTACTCAGGGGCGGGGCCAGTTCAATTCAAGGGTATTCAGTTGAATACCCATTATTTTTGCTAAGAAACCATCTTATATTTTATATTTACTAATTGGAGGCACCATACGAGTAACGATGTTAACCCACGGTAACTAAGAAAACTAGCCATCCGATATTCAAATCAAGCATTTTCCACCGTCGGATGCGATGCCTCATGGAGTCCTCGAATTATGTCCCACCTTGAACCATCAACAGAGGAAATTCCTAAAAAAAAGAGGAAAAAAAGAAACCTTCTCTCATAGTTTCCTTCCTTTGATGATCCAATCCTTTCCACGTACAGCCCTCAAGGAATCCTCGAATTATGTCCCACCTTAAACCATCAAGAGAGGAAATCCCTAAAAAACAGAGGAAAAAAAGAAACCATCTCTTGCAGTTTCCTTCCTTTGCTGATCCAACCCATCCCACGTACAGCCTAAAACAATACCAACGCACCTAGCCCTAGCGTTGCTCGTCCTAATCATGTTCTCCTCCCGTCAATTATGCCTCCCTAGCAGTGAACCCTAGCGCTCCTCCAGCTCCTCCTGTCCAATCTGCTGCCTTCCCTAGCAATCCTCTAGAACGATCCAACTAGCTTCTTCCCAATCGATTTCCTCAATGCTTTGATTCTATACTACCATAACCATGCAGCAACACATCTTGGCTAGCAGAAGCTACTTTCAATCCCCTTGGATGCCATGCCCTGGCCAAACTGCAACGAAGTGGAGAAGGAGTTGTTCTTGGACTAGTGGATGAATCATATCTAGGCTGAGGAGGTGTTCTTGGGCAGTTTGAAGCAGATCAGGCAGCAGCTGCCGTCGGACGTTCATTATGCCGCCAAGAAAAGGAGCTACTGTGTACCGATGGCGCAGCTATTCAAAAAACTGTAAGAGATACACAAAATTGCTCAAGACCTATGAGACATATCTTACTTTTCTCCTGAATCCATCTCACCGTTCCGTCTTCTATCTACATGAGTTTTATTATATATACAGAACTGTTGTATATTAACTGAATGTTCCATGTTCCTAAAGGTACTGGAATCTATTGGGGACAATTTTGTAGTTGTATGAAATACGCTCGCGATAATTTCTGAAATTGCTCATCGCCGGAGCCCCATTTTTTCAGAAATGCAAAAAATATAATTCTCATTTTTTCTGAAAATGTCCTACACATACGATGTATCAATACATTACTCATTTTTTGCACTATGAAAAAAGTGTGAATCTATAACTACAAATAGTACTTTAAATATATAGATCAACATATGTTTTCTCCTCTGTTCGGCTTGCAATAGTCACATTTTGTCGTGGAAATTTACAAGTAAATATAGATACTAAATTGCTGTTTTCCATATGTTTTAAAAACAAAGCTCCAGTAGACCAGAACACTATTTGGGTTTTTGGTTTATATATACCTCTAGATGCATATCATGTCTTAGAGGAAAGAAGGCCATAATAGATTGGCTGCAATCAGGCACATCTAGGTGTTGACGGAATGGGCTAGGCTATTATGGGACAGAGCATCTTCGTTACCGCACACCATGTCGTTATGTACAGGCATCCCCCTTTTTCTGTTATTTTTCTATTTTTTTCATATTATTCCCTTTTCTTTTTTTATTAAGAAAATATTCTAAATATATAAGTTTCAAAAAATGCTTGGCTTCAATTTTTAACAACGTTCACCATGCGTTAAAACAATATTCATGAAATGTAAAAAAATGTTCATGGAATTTCAAAATATGGTTCATAAAATTTAAAATACGACCATGTCATTTGTAATTGTTTGTATGTTAATATGTTCATTATTATAAAAATGCAGAAAATTAGAAAGTTATTATTTTTTTATAAAAAATCACTGTTTTAAGAAAATTGCACATCTAAAAATATGTTTCTTCACATTAAAAAAAATTGGTATCGGATTGCAAAATAATTCTTTGCACAGTTTAAAAAAACACAATTTGTGTCATTTAAAGAAATGTCAGAAAAATAAAAAATAAAATTTGCACATTCTTTTAAAATGTTTGTGACATTGTAAAAAAAACATGTATGCGAAAATGTTTAGTGTGTATTCAGAAAAGGGAGTACCGAGAACTCATCTAGATGAGACGTAATTTGGTCTCATTCATGTTTTATAGCCATTAGATGTGATGCTATAAGAAGCGTGTGTGCTGATATAGATTGTATCTGTTCACATCTAATGGCTATAAAACGTGAATGACACCAAATTATATCTCATCTAGATGAGTTCTAGCAAAACTGTTCAGAAAATATTCAACATGCATATTTCAAATATTCAATATGTGTTAGGATAAATATTCAATATATTTGATAAAAATTGTTTAGTGTGTATCTAAAGTACTCCCATCCTAATATGTAATTTTTTAACGTTTATTTTAAAAAGTGATACAAGTTTGAAAATTTGAAGGAAATAAAATATAAAAAGGAGAATGAAAATAAAATGAAGAAACCCAATGAAACGCGATAGAAAATAATAAATAAACAAATAACCCGGATTAAACCTTCTAAAATTGGATGTAAGGTTTCTAAAACTACTCATGTAACGTACCCAAAGTGGTTCAAACCGTTGCATAGACGATTTGCGAAACCAGTTGAGGAACGTTATTGGGTCGACCCACTACGCGAGTTATTGTGGGCGAACATTGTTATGGTCTCGTAACAAGCGAGACCTAGCATTGGCAGCATATATTACGCTGTGGTTGGATTCTTTTCCATCATTTTGGGTCATCTAAGATACTGTTCATGGTTTCAGTAGAATCCTTATGGGAGGGGTATCGCACCGGTGCGCATTCATTGGCCAAGGGCACATTTAGATATTCTTCATGATTTATTAGTGGTTTCCTCTCCTTTTGTTTTCTCTATTTACTCCTGTTTTTTGTTGTTTACAAAGCCATGACCTTTTCTGTAGCAAAAAATGAGAACACTTATGTAGATACACAAATAATTTTAAAAAGGTATGTGAGAATTTAAAGACTACACGAATATATTATACAAATGTGTGAACATTGTTTTAAGAAAAATCATATTTTTTAAGAAACTGTATGAGCATTTTCTAAATTCTGAACATTAAAAAATACGAACACTTTGCTGATTTATTTTAAAACAAACCGTGCATGTTTTTTACTAAACAATTTAACCTTTTTTGAATTTTCCATCTTTTTAATTAAATCTTTAACATTTGTTAAAATAATAAATACCAAAAAGTTCAAAAACATATATAAAAGATAAAGGGAAAAATAAAAAACTGCTAGCAAATCCCAGAAAAATTACTCACCCCTCACCTTCCTGTTGGGCCTGGCCCATGATACCACTCTCGCATGTGACTTTACCGCATTGAGCGTCAAGTAGGACGTCAGCAGTTTCACATCATTCTTAATCCTTTTTTAGAATTTTGAGATGATTTTCAAATTTTGTGAGCAAGACGAACGTATTAGCACAATGAAGCTAGCTGTTCGAGGATGTTTTTTTTTCCTGCGGCAAGGTGATCTGCAAGAGGTGCCTCTGAGCTCAGGGATATCAACATCTGCAACACCAAATTTGTTTCACTACTCGCCGTAAAATACATGAATATAAAACACATTTTTGTCTGCTGAAGAAAACATATGATATTTTTGGACTCATGACATGCCAAACTTAGCTTGAACAAGATCCATCCAATATGTCACGGTTGCGGTCACCATAAACCTTTAGTTTTGTGATTCTCGGTGTGGACCGTCCTTTGATCCACACCGAGAATGAGATGACAACATCTCCCAACGCAAAGCTCGCTCTGGAGGGTATGTTCCTAGGATATCCATGGTTGGATCCATGGCCCTCTGCGGCTCTCCGCCACCGTTAAAGGATGGAACCATTGACTGGATGATCGTCGTCCAATCTTTCCATCTGTTTTGTTCTTCCTTTTTGTTCAAACCGGATCTGTTGACCAGGGTATCTGATCTCTCTCCCCTAGCTTTTTCTTTCTACATAAAGCAGCAGGTGTATCACGAGAGCGTTCTGCTGTCTATGTTCTTGATGCTCCAAGAAAGATGAGGACATATTGTCGCCTCTGTGTTGTGCACTGGCGAAGAAAGCAAGTCACCATCAAGAATCTACTCCCTCTGTTCCTAAATATAAGTCTTTTTAGACATTTCAAATAGACTCCAACATACGGATGTATGTAGACATATTTTAGAGCGTAGATTCACTCATTTTGCTCCGTATGTAGTCACTTGTTTGAATCTCTAGAAAGACTTATATTTAGGAACTGAGGGAGTAAATACCATCGATTTTGCAGGTAGATAAATAGCCGTCCGTCGGTGTGCACAAATTCTTACAATCTATCCAACCAATCTCAACCTCTGTTTGCTGCATCCTGCACTGCTTACCTGCTTAGGAAACGTGACTGAGTGATCATGGATAGTTCTTCAGATGCCCACAGGTGCACTCACTGGCCACTGCTCAGTTTTATTTGTCTTCTCATCACACATTTTGCAGTCGAAGAACTCTACTGTATACGCTGCAGTATGTTCGAAAGTTTTGTGAGATCATGCCCCGATTTAATTTTCTGCACATTTTGTTTGTCTCTACATTACGTGACAAGTTGAGGTTGACTCTTAAGAATCTTTCTAAGGTGCTACGTATGTACTACTCCCTCCGTTCCTAAATATAAGTCTTTGTAGAGATTCCACTATAAACCACATACGGATGTATATAGATGCATTTTAGAGTGTAGATTCACTCATTTTGCTCCGTATGTGGTTCATAGTGGAAATCTCTCCAAAGACTTATATTTAGGAACGGAGGGAGTAGACTGCATGATAGAAATTGTACGAGATGATGTCGCTAAGATTGCACTGTGCCGTTTGATGGCACAATGCATGATCACTTAGAGTCAACGAAACAAATAGCGCGCTATTTCGGCGTTTAAACTTCGCTATAGTATATTTGAGGGTGTCACGTTACGTTTTAGCCATTTTACACGCTATGCCGCTATTCACGTTATAGCGTGCTATAACAACGCTAAACGCAAAAACGTTTTAGCGTTTTTAGCGTGGAGCGATAGAAACACGGCGGCCACTCAGCCCATATATAGCAGCCCATCGCGCATCGGCCCAAGGCAACGCAATAATAGGCCCATCTAGGATGGAAATATTGCATTTTTCTGGACGAAAACAATAAGAATTCTCTTAAGTGCATCCAATGTCATAATGTGTACACCAGCGGTATGCATGTATAGCTCCTAGGCAAAATTTTAAATGTTAAAATCCTTAATTTCTATGATATACTCCCTCCGTCCGAAAATCCAGGAGGCTTTGTGGAGGGGGCATCTGGCCCGGACCACCGACAGAGAGGTGGCTTCAGGGGTTTTCGTGCTGGCCGTGGTGGCAAGCACCGGTACCGTCAGCCTCCGCCGCCATTCCCTACCATCTCTGACGCCGTTGAGCCAACGATTGCCTTGGAGACGGTTGCGGTGCAGTCGTCAGCGTTATCTGGGCATGTTTCAGCCCTGGAAAACGTCGCAGTGCCCGCGAGTGAGCCGGCGGTGGCTGGTGCTGCTGGAGCGGTGGATAAGCCAGATGGTGAGCGAGCTTCCAAATGGGCTCGCAAGAAAGAGAAAATGATTTGCTATCGCTGTGGTGAACAAGGGCATTTTATTGCTGAATGTACTGCTCAACTTTGTGACACGTGCTCCAAACCGGTGCATGCTACGGGGGAGTGCCCGTTGTTGCGTGAACCGATGCCTAGTGTTACCATCTATGGTGTGTGCTGTGCTGAGCTGATGTTCTTTGAGTCTCCTATTGCTATGGAGATCCCTGATGTGCCTCAGAGTGAGACCACAGGGGTGGTGAAAGTGACTAAGGGTGAATTGACTGAAGCTCAGATCATGCACAGGCTTAATAAGTTGGCTCCAGGTAATCTTCAGTGGGAACTGATTAGGCTTGAGGCAAATGTGTACAAGGTTGATTTTCCCTCAGCGGAAGACTTGCAGCGGTTATTGAGTTTTGGGTTATGCAAAGTTCCTGGTACTGAGTGCATCCTCGAGTTTCATGAGTGGAAGAAGGTTGAGCCCAGAGGTAAGCCTCTCACTCAGGTGTGGCTTCGTTTCTCAGGAGCCCCTTCGAAGCCGTTGAATGATGTGCGAGTCGCGGCTAGTTTGGGGACCCTTGTTGGGAAGACAGAGAGAGTGGATATGGCCTTTACCAGAGCTAACGGGGTGGCCAGATTGCTCGTCAGTGTCCTGGATCTCGAGTTCGTTCCTGATGTGGTTAAGTGGACTCATAGAGGCATGATTTACAATCTCGAGATAGAGTTTGAGGATCCCGAGCTTTTCTCTGAGGCTTTGGCGGGGAATGACGTGGACATGCTTGATAAGGATGATGGCTCGGGCAACAAGGAGGTGCGAGAGGTTGACCGTGGGCGCGATGCGTCTAACACCTCGGGCTCTGACGTGCCAGCACCCGGGAAAGAGACTTCACCTTCGACTGAGGTACCCATGAACACGTTGAGATTTGGTTCCTTCGAGCCTGCTTCTGCTCCGCCTCGATTGTGGAGCGATAGGGTGGAGAGTGATAATTGGCATGAGAAATCGCTTCCTCCCCTGGATGCTGATGCTGATGTACCTACGGCTGGGTGCACTGATGAGTTAGCTGATGTGATTATCTCCGAGGAGGGTCTGCCGACACTACCGGTAGAGATTGACCTGGATGCCCGGTCGGACATAGTTGGTGGGGATGATAGTGGGCAGGCGGCTACACGATCACCCTCACCGGGGAGTGCTTCCTGGCTTGCGAGGACTTCGGCGATGACTGGTACGGCGGTGGCTGTATCTCGGGCCAGCGGGGCAGCTGGACAGGGAGGAGGGCGCGGGCAGGAGGCCTCCGCCCCTGCCTCTCTTGTGGCTCATTTGGCTACGGCGGCCGGGCTGGGAGGGGGGCATGGGCAGGAGGCCGTCGCCCCTGTCTCTCCAGTGGTGAGCTCGTCTACGGTGGGAGGACCAGGAGGAGGGTACGGGCAGGAGGCCCCCACCCATGCTCCTCCGTTGGTGCACACAGCTACGGCTGTGTCCGCAGTGACGGCCTTGACGCGTTGCAGCGTTGGAGCCAGGTCGGGAGGGGGGCGCGGGCAGGCGGCCTGCACCCCAACCTCTCCTGTAGCCTTCTCGATCGGGGGGGTTCCCGGGGCCCCCGTGGCGCCACCGGGATCCGGACAGAGGCAGCAGCCGCGGGAGGCCTCGGTGCGTTCGACGACTCTCGGAGGTACCTCTGCTGCTTCTGTTCAGTTAGGCTCTATTGGGGGTTGGGTAGGAGGCCACACCCCGAATGGAGTCTCGCGAGAGGAGATCATTGCTTTTGGAGGGATCCCGGATCCTGTTTCTGAAGAACGAAGGATGAGTAGTCGATTCCAGGATAAGCCGGATGTTGATGACATGCAGCTAAGGTGCGCTATGAGGGCGGCCAAGCTTCGTGACATGGAGGTCACTACTGGTATGTCGGTTAATACATCCAATTCTATTCTGCATTTTTTCCATGATGTGATTGTTCGCAATGCAAATCAACTAGGAGTTTCACTAGGTAATAATGATAGTGAAATTACTAGATCAGTCAATGATATCCTGGATCTCGAAGCGGATCGCGCTTTAGATATGATTCGTAACTTAGCAGCCATTAAACCCATGAACGATTCCGACATAGATGCGTTGGGAGTCAGGGCTCTTGATAGTCTGTGTGCGGATCTTGCCCCTTCATCCCATGAGACAGTAGAGGAAGAGGGATGCAGTTCCCCAAGGGAATCTACCCTTGTAGATGCTCCGGATGTGGGGATCACGGAGTCCGGTTATGAGGACCGGATGGCGGAGCTAAATAAGCCTAAGCAAAAGTGGAAACGGAAGATTTATCCAGCTTCGGCTGTGCGTAGAAGCGCTAGGATCCGTACCTCTAAAACATTTCACGATGAGATATGAGAGGAATTTTTTGGAATAGCAGAGGTCTTAAAGACTTGGCTAAAAGAAGGTTTCTAGCGGAAGCGTCCATTGAACACCAATTGGATTTTATTGCTCTTTCAGAAACTGGAAGGGACAATTTCACCCCACAGTTCCTTTCCACTTTAGCTGGAGGTATCGATTTTGTCTGGCATTGCCTACCTCCAAGAGGGAGGTCCGGTGGGATCTTACTTGGGGTTAAATGCGCCTCTTTGGAAGTCCGGAGTGTGGTCATGGGAGATTTTGCAGTAAAGTTTCGAGTCAGATCAAAGGAAGATGGGTTTGATTGGGCATTGGTGGCAGTGTATGGTGCCGCGCAGCCAGAACTCAAACCAGATTTTTTGGCTGATCTTGTCCGCATTTGTGGTAGTGAGCAGCTCCCAATCCTGGTAGGGGGTGACTTTAATATTATTAGAAGGCGAGAGGAAAAGAATAATGACAATTTTGACGGCAGATGGTCGTTTATGTTCAACACCATTATCGAAAGCCTAGATCTTAGAGAGATAGAGCTTTCTGGTAGGAAGTTCACTTGGGCGAATTCGTTGCCAAACCCGACATTTGAGAAGCTAGATCGAGTTCTCGCTAGCATCGAATGGGAGCAGAAATTTCCCCTGGTAACAGTCCAAGCGCTTTCACGCGCAATCTCGGACCACACACCGTTGCTCGTTGATTCTGGCAAGGCAACTCACGTGGGGAATAAGAACACTTTTTCTTTCGAATTAGCGTGGTTTGAAAGAGAAGGGTTCATGGATCTGATAGCAAGGGTATGGGCTAAAGATTCAGGAGGGAGATCCCCTGTGGAGAGATGGCAGAATAAGATTAGGCATCTACGTAGATTTCTTCGTGGATGGGCTAAGCATATGCATGGGATGTATAAGGTTGAAAAGGAAAGGCTCCTTGTACTTATTCAATCCCTAGACTTAAAAGCCGAGTCCACTATTTTAGATACCAGTGAGCTGGAAGTTAAAGTGGAGGCGGAGACAAGACTGAAAGAGCTTCTTCGAGAGGAGGAATTGAAATGGGCTTTGCGGGCCAAAACTCGCAAAATAGTCCAAGGGGACGATAACACTCAATTCTTTCATTTGATTGCTAATGGCAAGCACAGAAAGAAGAGGATATTTAAGCTTGAGCAGGATGAGGGGACGATTGTAGGACAAGAAAACCTAAAGGTTTATATAACCAATTATTATAAACAGCTGTTCGGGCCTCCGGAGGATAACTTTGTATCCTTGGATGAGTCCCGAGTTGAGGATGTCCCTCAACTCTCGGCGGATGAGAATGATATTTTGACCGCCCCATTTTCGGAGAAAGAGGTGTTTGAAGCCATTTCACAAATGAAGAACAACAAGGCTCCAGGTCCGGATGGTTTTCCGGCGGAGTTTTATAAAAGATGCTGGCATATTGTTAAAGGGGATTTGTTACCGATGTTCCATGATCTTTTCTCTGGACAGCTTCAGTTGTTTCAGTTAAATTTTGGAACGATCACTTTGCTCCCTAAGAAAACAGAGACTGTTCGTATTGAGCAATTCAGACCTATTTGTCTTCTTAATGTAAGCTTCAAGATTTTCACCAAGGTTGGGACTAATAGGCTCACGCAAATTGCGCACACTGTGGTGCAGCCGTCCCAAACTGCTTTCATGCCGGACAGAAACATCCTAGAAGGGGTTGTCGTCCTGCATGAAACGCTCCATGAAATCCACACGAAAAAACTGGACGGAGTTGTTTTCAAGGTGGACTTTGAGAAAGCGTACGATAAGGTCAAATGGCCTTTCCTTCAACAGGCTTTGCGTATGAAAGGTTTTGATCAGGCCTGGAGACACCAGGTAGACTCTTTCACGCAAAAAGGAAGCATTGGAATTAAAGTGAATGATGACATAGGTCACTACTTCCAAACACACAAAGGTCTCAGACAAGGAGATCTGATGTCACCTATTTTATTCAACATTGTGGTCGACATGTTGACGATTCTAATAGGAAGGGCTAAGGATGCGGGTCAGGTAGGTGGCCTCGTTCCGCACTTAGTTGACGGAGGTGTGTCTATCCTTCAGTACGCGGATGATACTATCATCTTCATGGAGCATGACTTGGCAAAAGCGCGAAATATGAAGCTTGTGTTATGCTTATTCGAACAATTGTCAGGGTTAAAGATTAATTTTCACAAAAGCGAACTGTTTTGTTTTGGAAGAGCTAAGGATGATCAAGATGCGTACAAACAATTGTTTGGCTGCGAATTGGGGGCTCTACCATTCATGTATTTAGGTATACCAATCCACTACCGTAAACTGACAAACAGTGAATGGAAGTGCATTGAGGATCGATTTGAGAAGAAACTAAGCTGCTGGAAGGGCAAGATGATGTCATACGGAGGCCGGCTTATTCTTATTAACTCGGTTCTCACGAGTATGCCCATGTTTCTTCTCTCCTTTTTCGAGGTACCAGTTGGAGTCCGAAAAAGGCTGGACTTTTATAGATCACGTTTCTTCTGGCAGAATGACGAACAAAAACGAAAATACAGACTCGCTAAATGGGACATCATTTGCAGGCCGAAAGACCAAGGGGGTCTAGGCATTGAAAATCTTGAGGTGAAGAATAGATGTCTTCTCAGCAAGTGGCTGTTTAGGCTATCTGAAGAGACGGAGGCCACATGGGCTCAGATCTTGCGTAATAAGTACCTTCACTCTAAAACTTTGTCCCAGGTGACAGTGAGGCCGACTGATTCACCTTTTTGGAAAGGATTGATGAGAGTTAAGTCACTTTTTTTCAATAGGACAAAGTTCATAGTTGGCAACGGTACCACCACGAGATTCTGGGAGGATACATGGCTAGGGGAGACACCCCTCGCACTCCAATATCCCTCTCTGTATAGTATTGTTCAACGAAGAGACGCTTACGTTGCAACTGTACTGCAGTCCAATCCTCTCAATATTCAATTTAGGAGAACGCTAGCGGGAAACCGTTGGGAAGCCTGGCTCAATCTTGTGAGGAGATTGATGGATGTCCAACTGTCCCAACAACCCGATCAGGTGTACTGGAAACTAACCAAGAATGGAAAGTTTACGGTTAAATCCATGTATGTGGATGTCATCAACTCTAGCACTATTCCTATGTCGAAGCATGTTTGGAAAGTCAAAGTCCCTTTGAAAATCAAAGTGTTTATGTGGTTTGTGCATAAACAAGTCATTCTGACTAAGGATAATCTGACAAAGCGAAATTGGATAGGATCTACAAGATGTAGTTTTTGTGACCAAAATGAGACAATCAAACACCTCTTTCTTGATTGCCCTCTGGCAAAAAATTTGTGGCAGTCGGTCCATATAGCGTTTAATATTACTCCTCCCAGTTCTATCAACATGTTATTTGGGACATGGCTAGATGGGATAAATTCCGAAACAGTGAGACACATTCGTGTAGGAGTATGTGCTTTATTATGGGCAGTCTGGAACTGCAGAAATGATTTGGTCTTTAACAGAAAAACAAATATTCATTTTATGCAGGTTATCTATCGAGCCACTGCGTTGATCCGTATGTGGTCGCTACTCACACCGACGGAGGCCAGGGAGCGTTTGATTACTGGATCTACCCGTTGGGAGATGGTAGCTCGGGTTATCTTCAACCGGTTTGGATGACGGTCATGTAATAGGATAGGCCTTTCGTGATCCTATCTTTTGTTGCCAGCCGGTTGTGGCTTTTCTTTTCCTTTTTAGCTCGTTGAGAGCCTTTATTTCTAATCTTTGTTCACGACATGAGAACTTCTGTTGAACCTACTGCTTTTTAATAATATATGGCCGTATGCATCTTTCTGATGCAGAGGCCGGGGACCCCCCTTTTCGAGAAAAATCAAAATGGACAAAAAAGAATGTATCTAGAACTAAAATACATCTAGATATATCCCCTTTTGTTTATTTTGATGACAAGTATTTCCGGACGGAGAGAGTATTTGGCATTTTTTTCCAAAACGCTATTTTGAATATAGCACGCAAATAGCACGCAATAACTTGTATAGTATTTGAAGAAGGGCCATGCTATTTTACATAGCGCGCTATTTTTTTCGTTGCTTAGAGTACTCCTATTTATGGTCAGATATGTACTGCATATATATCACTACGATGGATGATTGAATTCGCTGTGTGCATGCAGCCGGAACAAGTGCGCGGCGTGCTACCGTCAGTTCAATAGGATGGAGCACCTGGTGGAGCACATGCGCGCGTCGCACCACTCGCCTCACGAGCCGCGCTGCGGCGTCTGCGGCAAGCACTGCCGCTCTCTCGACGCCCTCCGTGATCACCTCGGCTTCGGCGCCTCCCTGCCCCCGAAGCCCGACTGCGCCACGGCATTCGCTGCCAAGGGCTGCCGGCTCTGTCTCGCCGTCTTCCCTAGCTCCGGCTCCCTCCGCGCCCACAGACCAACCTGTCACCTCTCCCGTGCTCTGGTTCCCTCGAGGGGAGCTATGCCGAGAATGCCGGTCGGCGGTGTGGTGGCGCTGGGGTGCAAGATGGTGGGCGGCGGGAGCGACGGGACGCTGGACGTGTGCGCGCGCGTCTGCGTCGTCGACGAGCACGAGGACATCGTCTACGAGAGCTTCGTGAGGCCGCTCCTCCCGGTGACGCACTACCGGTACGAGACCACGGGGATCCGCCCCGAGCACCTCCGGGACGCGCCGACGGTGAAGACGGTGCAGCAGCATGTAGAGGGCATCCTGCTCAACGGCGAGCAGCCGTGGAAGGTCCGGTCCTCTCGCGGCGCGGCGAGGCTCCTAGTAGGCCACGGCCTGGAGCACGATATCGACGCGCTGGGCATGGACTACCCGGCGTACCTGAAGAGGGACACGGCGGCGTACCCGCCGCTGATGAAGACGAGCGCCAGGCTGATGAGCAACTCGCTCCGGTTCCTCACACAGAGCTGCCTCGGCTACGACATCCAGACGGGGCGCCAGCACCCCTACGAGGACTGTGTGGCGGCCATGCGGCTGTACAAGAGGATGCGCACGATGAGGCACGGCGAGCCCATGAACGGCGGCGAAGGCGATGGGTGCGCGGCGGTCGCATTCCCGACGCGGAGGCAGCGGGAGCTGGAGCGCATGTCGCCGGAGGAGCTCCTCAGCATGTCCAAGCCGGACTACCACTGCTGGTGCCTCGACGACTAGCTAGCCACGGCCAGTGCGAGGCTGCCAGCGGAATTTGATTCTTCGCGCTTTACTTATAGTTTATCAAAATACCATGTGCTTGTTACATAGCTAGCTGCCCTACGACGTGGTGAATAAGAAAGGGGGAGAGAGAGAGAGAGAGAGAGTAGACATATGCATACGAGAGTACATGTCCCAATGAATGCTGGTTCATCTATATACTGTATGAACTACTCCCTCCGTTCCCAAATACTCCCTCCATCTAAAAATACTTGTCATCAAAATGAATAAAAGGGGATGTATCTAGATGTATTTTAGTTCTAGATACATCTCTTTTTATCCATTTCGATGACAAGTTTTTTCGGACGGAGGGAGTATTTGTCTTTTTAGACATTTCAAATAGACTACAAATACGAATGTATGTAGACATGTTTTAGAGTGTAGATTCACTCATGTTGCTTCGTATGTAGTCATTTGTTGAAATCTCTAGAAAGACAAATATTTTGGAACGGAGGGAGTAATGGACATGAATGAAGATGTTGTGCTGCCTTTGTATTCTGAAGATGTTCATAGAAGTAGGCTGTGTGTACATTTACACTGGTAGAAAAAGGGCCATTTGTCCCAGTTCGTAAGGCCCATTTGTCCCGGTTGGGAACCGGGACTAAATGATCGATACAAATGGCCTAGACCATTAGTCCCGGTTCTTATACCAATCGGGACAGACGAGGTTCCACGTGTCCACTGCGGCTTGCCCAGGCAGTGGGGCCTTTTGTCCTGGTTTGTAGCACTAGCCGGGACAAATAAGCTTCCACGCGTCAGCAGTTCAGTGGCTAGGGTTTTTGTTTTTTTTTTCTGAAAGGAGGGAGGGGGTTTGGGGGTTTTGTAGGGTTAATTTAGGGGTTTCATATATTGTGTTAGCCCGTTAATAAAGAGAAGTGTCCTCTCTTATCTCCGTGCTTGGTCGATGCTACGTACTATATATATATATATATATATATATATATATCGGAGGACTCGACACGCTAGCTAGTAAGCAAATGAAGGAAACCATTAAGTATAGAAGATCGACCTCTCTCATTCTCCGAGAGAGATAGGTTGAACAACAAGTTTTCGTATATCTATCCGACGTTACTGGCTACATACATACAATATAAGATCTCTTACTACAATTCCCTAACATCTTAACTCAATTTCCAGATGGTATTCTCCGGCTTTATTGATGACGTGATCAAGAAAGAATCCCGCCAATTCCTCTTGAATAGCCCGTATGCGATCTTGTGGTAGGAGTTCATCCCGCATCTGTCACATCTAATTTGAAGAAGGGGTCAATACATATATATATATGAATTAAACTCAACAAAAATGATGATAATAAAATAAAATTGTGAATATTTTTGCTTACACACCTCAAATTGTCTTTTAGAGTAGCCCCGCCTATTCTTGGCCGTTGTGTTGTAGATAAACTCGCGGACGTAGTATCCACAATAATTATTCCCGGCCTCCCGCCATAAGCACTTTACAAGAAATAGAGGTCAATCAAACTGATAATGAAGTATTATAAAGGCATTGATGAAAGTATAGCTAGAGTCAATGGGAGATGCGCGGAGCTAGCTAGCTAGTAGTATTTACTTTCAGGTAAATCCATCGTTTGGGGGAAAATGAAATGAAGAGACGAAGGCAAACATGTCGGGGTATAGGATGGAAGCGCCATAAGTCCTCAAGGTGGCCTTTTTAGACCAACAATCGGACATTGTGGATCAAGTAAAGAAAGTTGTAATAGATTGCAAGAGTCAGGACAAATCGAGTAAGAACAAAGTCTTCTATGATAGTTTCTCTAGCTTTGTGAGTTACATCAAGACATCCATCGATGGAGCGAGGTGGTTTTGACATGTGAAAATAGATTTCGTTTACCTGGGAGCACATCCATCTTACCCACAGTTTTTTACACGGAAGAAAAAACCAATGACTTGGTCAACGCTGGTCCAATGTGCGTACAATCTTATACCTACTAATCTATACCTATTATTAAAGGGAATAGGTATTCTTGGTTTGGTTCAGTCCTTTTCGTTTGGTTTGAGTGCACGCTAAAGTTTCGTACTGCTGGCTTGTACACAAGCTAAGCGATCTGGGTCAGGTACTTGTATGTTGATGGGCCTTTTACGAGCTTTCATAGAGACCGTGAAAAATAATTGGGTCAAAATAAAACAACATTGTTGGAATTGAACACAGAACCTAAGGTGTGCATCTTCGATGTAACAACCAAAGAACCTGTGCACCATTCTTATTTACAAATCCCAACTCGCTCTAAATATGCGAGTGGCATTCACCATGTTTAGGGTGAGCTAATTAAAGAAAGGATTGTGGGTTGAAAATTAAATATTTAAACGGATGTGGCTAATTAAAGAAAGGATTATGAGTAAATCGGTGGAACAATTAAATAAAAGATTGTGCTCTTAATAAATAGAATATTTAAATAGATGAGCCTAATTAAAGGAAAAATTGAGGTAAAAAGGTAGGATAATTAAAAGAAAGAATATGTAGGCTTCAATGTGTTGGTGCTACTAAATTAGAAAATGAAGGATTTGATTCCCGACTAAAATGGGTAAGGACGTCATGGCAATTAAAGGAAGGATTATACTTCAATGGAATCAGTAGGCGATTATGCCCGGCAAAGAAAATGTAACATGGCTAAATTGCATCTTATTTTTTTATGTTCATTTTGTGGAAGGATGCTGCATTGCAGCATGTTCTTCATAGTGAATACGGTATTGTGGAACATTATGCTTGCATGAAACATTAATATATTTTTTTCCGTTGCAATGCACGGGCATATGTGCTAGTAAAGCATCTATTACTTCTGGTGGTATGTCACCTAAATTACCCCTAAATTTGGCATAAATTATCCACTATGCCACCCATTAAGTGATACACCCACACAGCATGAGCAGCTCAACAGCGCAATGGCTAGGAGCTCCGCCCACCACGCGGGAGACCCGAGTTCGATCCTGGTTCTTACTCCCTCCGTCCGAAAATACTTGTCATCAAAATGGACGAAAAGGGATGTATCTAGAACTAAAATACATCTAGATACATCCCCTTTTATTCATTTTGGTGACAAGTATTTCCGGACGGAGGGAGTACCTCTTTTTTCTCTCCTTTTCTCCGCATGCACGCCGCTGTAATGGGACGGCCCATTTGCAGGTCTTAGCGCGTCTGATTTCAATTTTGTTTTTTGCTTTTCAAATTCTCAATTCTGTTTTAGTTTTTCCTTCTCAAATTAATTTGGGATTTCCAGAAGAACCAAATTTCAAAAATTTGTGAGTTTTAAAAAATATTGAGAAATCATCAACTGTTTGTGAATTCAAAAAACTTTTGGAATACCATAAAATGATCATGATTTCAAAATTAATCTTGTATTATAAAAAAATTCAGAATTTCAAATAAATGTTCACCAAATAAAAAATGTTCATGAATTTAAAAAAAATATTAAGTATTCAAAACATATTTGGGAATTTAAAAGAAATGTTCATGAAGTTTTAGAATATGTTCACGTAAAATAAAATAGATCCGCAAATAATGAAGAACGAATTGTCGCTTACGTAGTGGTTTTATTAGGTGATCGTTTATGATTTTATTTGGTCCCTCACGCCGGGTAGAAAAAAGGTTTCCGTGTCTTGTACAACGCTGATCCCTCAAAAAAATTGGAACACCTTCCTATGGGTTAGGTTTGTAAGCTATATACAAATGACTAAATTTCTATTTTGCCTTCATACACAGCTACATTTATTCTGGTGCCACTGTACTGATTACGATAAACATCGCTACCCTAGGTCAAGGCGAGACACATCATTTATCAGTTTAGCTCAGGCAAGGTCCATCAATACAGTTTGTTCAACCAAAAAACATTTCGTTGTGGCACCTTAGGAAATCAAGTCGTAATGAGACCATCACATTTTTAGTTGTTGAAATGACTTAAAAAAAATAAAGTATGGATTGCTTCTGCCCGCCCGTCGCACTTTTTTTGTACAAAAAAAACCTCTGTGTTTTCTTAAAATCAACCCGCAGTCCGGACTTAAGTCACAATGAGAACCAATATTTTACATTTTTCAAAAAACCCCTTGACCTTTTAGGCAATTCATCCGCGGATCATATTTAAGTCAAACAAAAGCTTTTCTAAATTATCCACATATTTTCAACCGTAACTCCGATTTTAACATGTTAGATATGAATTTTGATTAGAAAATATGTAGAATATGTATACGATGTTATTTTTACCTGTTAAATATTTTAAAATATTATTTGACCTTTTAGGTAATTCATCCGTGGATCATATTTAAGTCAAACAAATTCTTTTTAAAATTATTCATATCTTTTAAACCGTAACTCTGAATTTAACATGTTATATATGAAATTTGATTGAAAAATATGTAGAACATGAATATGTTGTTATTTTTACCTGTTAATAAATATTATTTTAGAATATATTTAAGTCAAACAAATGCTTTTCTAAATTATCCGTATCCTTTAAACCGTAACTCAGATTTTAACATGTTATATATGAAAGTTGATTAGAAGAATATATAGTATCTGAATATGATGTTATTTTTACCTGTTAAATATACTTTAGATATTATTTGGAGGTAAATTTATAATCTATAGCGCACGATCCGTTTTTCTTTCGTACCACAGTACCAGTGGCGATCCGGATTACAAATAAACACCCACTAAAATCATATAGGGAAAAAATCGGTAACTACACATGCATACCTATGAAAAACCTCGCAGGGGAAAACAATTGATTTCTCATCGCGAGAGTGAGAGAAAACGAGCGAGCGAGAGAGAGAGAGAGAGAGAGAGAGAGAGAGAGAGAGAGAGAGAGAGAGAGAGAGAGAGAGAGATATGCCTTAGGAAGTTAGGATTAACCGCATTCAAACACGTTTTGCTTTATGTGAACAATTAGGCCACCACCGGCGAAGGTGAGAAGGAGGATAAGCGGCAACACAAGTGTGATGTCTCGCTAAAATAAAGGTGATGCACCTATTGTGGTCTTGAGTGATGGTTGTTGGGTTTAGAATGTGCGTTATTTTTTTCTCCCGTTGCAACGCACGGGCTCTTTTACTAGTGATTAAAGAAAATAAGACTTTAGCAAACCACTCTATCTATTTGCAGACCCGACTCTGAATCAAATTAATCACGCAATCGCTCGTGATCCCATCGGAGCCAGTTGCGCTCACGCAGGCTTTGATCGCGGAAGCTTTCTATATGGCCGCTTTCCACTTTTCATCTTCGAGTTGTCCTTGGCCACAACAACTCCTACTTCTGAATTGGGATGCGGCCGCTGCAGCTGTACGTGCTCTTCCTCCAGCTCGCTACCACGCGCCACACATCCACTACTGCATCAGCTGCAGTTCGTGGCGGCGGCCGCCACACGCAGATCGCTCTGCGCCAGTAGACTAATCGAGCCGCCCGTTCCCATCCTCTGCTTCTTCTTCCCATGTTCTGTCACACTGCCATTGTCCCGACTGTGCTTGTAGTGGCCTTTGATGTGGTTTTGGAGGCGGTTGTTGTCCGAGCCAGTGGAACTCACTATCCCATCAGAGCTGGGGGCGCTCCGACAAGAACTTCTTGGTTGTTCAACGATCACGATGATGTCGAGTAGTGGGACACGGTGTGGTGTCGAGCCGCACTCCCGATGACTGTTCGACGGGGAAGCGCTAATGGCATCGGTGTCAGCCTCTTTTTCGAGGTGAGTCGGGTTCAGCCTTGCCGTCCCTCTCGCCGGAGATATTGCAATTCTTATGAGAATGGTGGCCTTCTCCTACAACGCTGTTCTTGCGTTGCTCCGTGTGGCCCACCAGCATCTTATCTAGGATGCCGATGAGGTTCTTCCCATGTCTCAAGAAGCTTGGACAGCTTCCGCCATTGCAACGCCGAAGCTGGCCCAGATGGGATAGCGGGCGCACTTTCCAGAGTTGTAGCCAAGCCGACGCGAGTTATACTGATCTAATTCGAATTCAGGGGTAAAAGTATTTTTTTTTGGGTTTTTATCATTTATGCCACCAGTTGTGTCTCACTACTCAGTATTGCCATTAGAAATTACAACTACTCAAAAATCCCATCGACCCGTGAGATACTTGCTCAAAAATGCCATTAGATATCTCAAAAAAGACATCGTTCTGTTAGATGTTTGCTCAAAATGCCATTAGACATTGTTATTTTCACATCAAACCCGTTGACCATGTTATATGACAAAAATAAGCCTAGACCCACATGTTAGTTCTCTGTATCTCACAATGATAAGTGTGGCCCCACTTGTCAGGAGTAACCAAGTGAATAATTTTACAGGAAAATAAGAACGATGTTGGGATCAAGTGGGCCCCACACTTTATTGTACTGAGATAGAGGGAGAGACGGCATGTTGGTCCATAGGTATTTATGTCATTATAACATGTCAAAAGAGATTTGAGATCATAATAACCGTGTCTAGTGGCATTTTTGAGCATGTGCGTAATGAAGTGATGGCATTTTTGAGCAGTTGAAATTCATAGTGGCAAAACTGAGTAGTGGGATACAACCGGTGGCATAAATGATAAAAACCATTTTTTTAATTCAGGAGTAAAAGTTTCCTTCTTTGCCGTAGCTGTAGTATCTAGCTTTCGTTCACTAATTGTCGTGTGTAATTTTGTATCTTTAAATCTTAACCATTTAATAATAATTGATAGTGTATATAAAATGTTTCTATTTTATTATCTTACTTTTCTAGAAAAGCAAAAAGCTTACACGTGCAACGTGAAGGTCTCTAGATTTATTTAACTCTAAGATGTTCCTCTTCTATCCTCAAATCTAACCTTATTATAAATTTAAACCGTCACTGATTACATCAACTTTTTCTTTGTGAATCGGATTATTTGTCCCTTATTTCCAAGTTAAAAAAACGGACTTGATGGTGGGAGCATGAACTTGAGCGTGTCCTTCTCATGTACGTAACTTTTTAATGGTGATTTCTTTAGGGTGATTTGTGAGTCTCATGTATGGTTTTTCTTAAGGGGTTGAGTCTCATGTACGTCGATGGCACTTTTACATCATCCCTCCGTCCGAAAATACTTGTCATCAAAATGGACAAAAAAGAATATATCTAGAACTAAAATATATCTAGATACATCCCCTTTTATTCATTTTGATGACAAGTATTTCCGGACGAAGGGAGTAGATGCTTGCACATGATGGACTTCGCATGTGCAACACAATACATGCCTACACACTATATTTGTATGTAATGTTATATCTTTAAATCTCGGCCATTTATTTTAAAAAGTTGATGGTCGAGATAATGTAATCTATGTGGATAAACGAGATGGCTTGTTTGCCTCTTGGCTTAATAAGTATATAATAGATAGATCTTTAAAAATCAGCCGTTTATTTTATAAAGTTGATGGTTGAGATAATTTAATATGTGTGGATAAATGTGGAGTTGTTGTCCAATAACTACCTACAAGTCAAGACTTTGACTCAGATATCATCTCAACCAACTGATTCACGGCTTTGGAAGGGTTCGATGGGAGGTAAGAACATGATCATCAACAAAGGATGTTTTATAGTGGGTGATGGACAAATTACGAGGTTATGGGAGGATAGTTGGTTAGGAGATACATCATTGGCTTTGAACTATCTGAATCTGTATAACATTGTACAAGAAAAGAAAGTTTCAGCTAGCACTGTGTTAGAGACTATTCCTGTAGTTATTAGTTCACAAATCATTATTTAGGTACAAGTGGACTGGTTGGCATGACATAGCATGAAGCTTGATGGCGATCAAGTTGACTAATGGCCAGATGCTTTTAAATGTAGACCTCTTACTATAGGTGTATTGTTGGTAAATCTATGTGTATGGATCCTGTCATTAATGGGACTATCATTTGTAGACAACACATTTTGGTAAACCAAGGTTCCGGTCAGAATAAATGTTTTCATGTGGATTATTTACAAAGAAGTGATATTTGCTTTGGTGACCATGAGGACATAATTCATCATCCTTTTATCTTATTGTCCATTCGCCACCGTGCTATGGAATATAATTCATGTAGTCTATAATTTTCCAGTGAACTAGTATATCTAATTTGTTTGGTACATAGCTGGGTGGTGTGTGTGCCCTAATTTTAATGCACATTGCCGATGTGCGCGTGTGGTTTCTTTGTGCTTTGTGGAACTGCCATCATAGTAATGCGTTTAACGGAATGAGGATACCAATTTTTTTGCAAGTCAATTGAAGGATACACGATGGATCCATATATGGTCCTTACTACAAGATGTGGAAGTGCGGGAGCATATGGAGTATGAGTGCAACTGTTGAGAGACAGTTGCATGAGAATCTTACAACACCCTTCCAAGGCATTGTGTGTTGTCATGTTTGCATGTTTTACACCAGTCGTGGCATTTTCTTTGTCCATTGATTATTTGTTTTTTTATTTGTCCAGTTTTCAGTGTATAGGTAGGGATACACTATGAAATTAAATTGTATTTTTAAAGTGTCATTTTAGCATGCGTACAGAAAGAAAAACTATACACTAGGGGGTAACTAATATACTCCCTCGTCTGAGTTTGTTGACCATATCTTAAATATATTTGTAACTAGGGTAAAAGAGGCGCAACTAAGAAAAATTATGGAGTCAACCTAACCCGTCGTCGTCGTGCATAATTTCTCATCAATCCTTGTTGGTCTCGTTCTGCTTTGCTAGTACTTCGATCCATAATCATTGAGCCTTCGTCTCACAGTTGAGATAAAGTATCAATGCACACTCGTAAGAATGAAGATGGTAAACAAAATGTACTAATCAATTATTCATTGCATTACTGCTTCATATAATCGCAGTACATTTATTTATATTCGATATAGAAGATAGATGTAGTATGAGACCTTAGCCTTCTATAGATAAGTGCCAAGTGGGAATGTTGATAAGATTACATCTTGAAGGTCTCTAGTGTGTTGTTTCCTCGGTGCTCTTCTGGTTGATTGTGAGCACGCTCGACAACCCATCTTTCACAACACTGTGCATGTCATAGAATTCGCGGAACGTGACGGCCTTGTAGACTGCTGGGTTCTCATTGCTAAGGAACTCCTCCGCAGGGGTGATGAGGCATTCCCAAGTCGGCGTGATGAACACCCCCACTGATCTTCGAGCATGTGTTGAGTTGGTCATTACCTTGTGCTCTATGCTCTTCAGGACCCCATTCGTGACTACCTGCAATGACGTATCATTCAACCTGGACACGTCAATACCCACAAAATTTAGTGAGCAAGCCGAGGTATAGATATTGAATTGATAAATTACCTGGAGGGGGAGGCCAAAATTGACGACGTAAGCATTAGGCATGGTCTCAACATTGAACCAACTTCCTTTGTAGGAGAATTGGAGACCAGGAACCGTACTTGGGAGGAGCAGGCTTAGGAGGTTCCGGTCACAGTGCGGTGGTAGGCCAATTGAGTTCGGGTCCGGACACGGAGGATAGTGATTCAGGTTCATAGTCATATTGCCACCACCAAGGGGCCCCTCAAAGTAGTCAGGCCGGAGCCCCATACCCTCGCTGAGCAGCTGCAACAGCTCCATCCCCATGCCTCTTGTCAATACAGCGAATCTCTCAAAAACCTCCCTGCACGTTGTATGAGGCAATACTACATAAGTTTGAAGGATCTAGGATTCACTCTCCTATTGGTTCTCTAGCGGCTTGTATCATGGATACTCACAATGTCTTGGGACCAAACTTAACCACTAATTTATATATTGCACTACAAATAAATTACCATTGCAATAATATTTTAGATCAAATTTTTACAGTTATGCCTATCGGATTTTCTTGTATGAAAGCCATATATTCTTCGGAGTTGTTTGCCAACACAGTTCTAATTAAAACCATAGTAATATAACATATCATTATTTCGAGGAACCAAAACTTTTCACACATCATTTTACAAAGAAACAAACAGGTCGAGATATGTTTCAACGCGGTATTGGAGATATTATAGTTGATAAAACTATGTAATATTTTTTGATGCTAAACACATCATAAATTTAGAAGTGTGATTTCTGGAAAACCACAATATTTTACAAATACGAAAAACAGAAGAAAAAAATAACCGCCAAACGCAGACCAAACGTAAAGTTTTGAAGGTGTGATATTTTACCGGAGCCTTTGGGGCTTTTCGGGCCATTCATTCTTGCTGTCGCCGATGGGGAAAGTGGAGGAGAGGCGAAGACAGTCAAACCAGAACTTGGTGCCGCCAGTCTTGTAGGTGGAGCCTGAGAAGAACCGGTTGGGTTTGTTATTATCATCCGAATAGAAGGCCTCCCTGTCCGCCGCCGGCATCGCGAAGAACTCCTCGCACACTGCTTCCATGTCCCGCCTCACCTGCTCAGGGACGCCGTGGTTGATCACCTGCTTCATTTAAGAAGAAGATTAAGCCATAAAGCTAGTTTGAGCCAAGTATGCTTGGTTGGTTGGCATGGACTAGCCTGGAAAAAGCCAATGTCCTTGCCGGCGTCAACGATTGCGCGGCTGATTTCATCGCGGCTGCAAGAGAAGTCGACGACGGGCAGGGAGATGAACCCCTCCGGGAGCGGTGCATGTAGATTCCCCATGGAGCAATCGAGGGGATGTGATAGGCCCAGAGGGATCAGGGAGCAAGATTTGGTAGAGAGGTCTAGCTAGCTGAGATCTCTGGGCAATGTTTGCTTCAGAGTTCACCACAATTTTTATAGGCGTGGGGAACTAGAGATGATGTTGCCAGACACTTGGCTGAAATACTCGTTTGATTTTGCTTGGGTTATTCCTTGACATCACAACCATAATATACGTATCAAACATTACTTAATAGCATGCTAGTAGAGAAGAGTTGCAGGTAGACAGTGTCTGGCAGCAAGAAGTTTGCCGCTCAAGGCTGCAGAGTCTTCAACAGCACTATCCAATATAAAAATATTGCTCGCTTGCCGTGAGCTGTTCTTTTTGTTATAGTGATCCAAAAAGTTAGAGTACTACGTCAAGTAGGTTTTATATTTGAGTGAGTCCGATTATTAATGGTGATCAAGCTTGCCGGTGATTAGTTTTAAAAAATCGCCATGCATGTGTGCGTGTGTGTGCCATGGTTTGTGCCTTTGTGGGCAGCAAGAAGGTTGCCGCTTATAAATTATATTATGCTTGAACAAAAGCAGTGACTAATTAATTAAAAAAGAAGTTTTCTGAACAATTAAACAACTAATTAAGTAGTTAGGATGATGTTGATCTTACATCGGCTAGAAGGCTGTTCTCTGTAGTCTCTACTGGAAGTGACAAGGACAAGTTTGCATAAATTTATACCCTGAAAATCTATATATTTAAAATCAAATGAATCATATCTCAATGTGGACGATGGAGTGAATCATGCCTCTATTTTGGAGTTGCAGCCCAATGTTGGCATGAAAAGCAAGCATGATCAACGGTGGCATGCCAACATGGTTGGCCACTATATAGATCATGATAAACTTCCCACAACAACGTAGTACATTGCTTTCCACATCCCATCTTCCGTCCCTCCCTTGATTTTATCATGGAGAACATCCTCCACGCAACCCCAACCCATGTGTCGCTCCCGGATAGCTTCATCTTCGCGTCTGACAAGCTCCCACCGGCCACCAAGGCTGTCATCTCCCTGCCTATTATTGATCTCTCACTCAGTCGTGACGAAGTCCGCCGGTCGATCCTCGAGGCCGGCAAGGAGCTCGGCTTCTTCCAGGCTAGTACAAACGAACTGATTAGTTGTCATCTTCAAATGCATGTTAAACTCGTACTAAGATATTCTTGGTCGGTATATAAAGCAGGTTGTCAACCACAACGTCTCCAAACAGGTGATGCGGGACATGGAAGATATGTGCGGGCAATTCTTCCACTTGCCTGCAGTGGACAAGGCATCACTGTATTCAGAGGAGCGGCACAAGCCAAACAGGCTCTTCTCTGGCGCCACCTACGACACCGGGGGCGAGAAATACTGGCGAGACTGCCTCCGCCTCGCCTGCCCCTTCCCCATCAACGACAGCATAAACGAATGGCCCGATAATCCCAAAGGGCTCCGGTAAAGAATCACATATTATATATACAGTCAGTATTTTTTTTAGCTTTTTGGAAATTTGAAGTTCAAAACTATGAAGCTTTCAAAAACTTAATAGATTTCGCTAGGAAAAAAACTGAATAGAAAACGAACACGTAAGCGAGGCACACCGATGAAAGATGTTTGACATGTTTTCTTTTTCACATACACATAAACAGGATGCAAGAAT
Source organism: Secale cereale (assembly GCA_902687465.1). NCBI lineage: Eukaryota > Viridiplantae > Streptophyta > Magnoliopsida > Poales > Poaceae > Secale > Secale cereale. The sequence continues at coordinate 816,016,051 of LR738713.1, read as the reverse complement.
CCAGTCTTTTGACCAATAAGGCTAGCAAAATGATAAATGAAAACTAAACATACACGACTCCATGCTTCATTAAATATTAGTCACACAAGTAAGATACAAAGATTATTTCTATCAGTTTTTTATATTTATTTAGAGGCTCAAAAGGTCTTCCAAGTAGTATGAATATATAAGATTAGACCAGGTTTAAAGTAGTGGCGTTAAATCCTCTGATCTAATTTTTGTGTTGTATCGCACCACAGGGACGTGATCGAGAAGTTCACCATCCAGACAAGAGGCGTGGGGAAGGAACTTTTGCGTCTGTTGTGCGAGGGTATGGGGCTCCCGGGTGACTACTTTGAGGGAGACCTTAGTGGTGGTAATGTGATCCTCAATATCAACCACTATCCATCGTGCCCGAATCCTGATAAAGCGCTTGGACAACCGCCCCATTGTGACCGAAACCTCATCACCCTCCTACTCCCTGGCGCTGTCAATGGCCTTGAGGTCTCATACAAGGGAGACTGGATCAAAGTTGACCCTGCTCCTAACGCCTTTGTCGTCAACTTCGGCCAGCAGCTTGAGGTAATTACTTTCTTCTGAATTGTTCACTCCCCTAAACATCACCAAGCTGAATTATATGCTATTCACGTTGATGCAGGTTGTGACAAATGGATTGTTGAAGAGCATAGAGCACCGGGCTATGACAAACTCATCGCTTGCGCGAACATCAGTGGCTACCTTTATCATGCCAACTCCAGAATGTCTTATTGGTCCCGCGGAGGAGTTCCTTAGTGAGGAAAACCCACCATGCTACCGCACCACCATGTTTCGTGACTTCATGCGCATCTATAATGTTGTGAAGCTTGGGTCATCCCTCAATCTCACGACCAATCTCAAGAATGTTCAAAAGGAGATATAAATTAAAGCAAATCTACAATGCTCCTTAAAGATTTGTTCGTTTCCTATTCCCACTTGTCATGTTTCTTCCCCAAGCCATGGATTTCATTTGTGTCCAAATGTTACAATGCAACAGCTACACGCACTTTGATGATTTGAAGCAATACAATTTATAAATAATTGATGAGTATAAGACGTTAATCGTCCCAATGCTCATTTGTTGTATTTTTTGTAAACTAAATTCTTTTATTTTCCTAGAAAGTAAGCACCTTGTCATCTCTGCAACCTGGGTACTACTGAAAATAACTTGATATCTATATGACAATGTAGAGAAGTCAAGCAGCCATAGTACCCCTATCCAAAGTACAAGAACGTGCAACATGCATCGCCAACCCAAACATATCACAATTGTGTGCACACAAACTTGGCATCACAATCAGTCGACAATACTTGCAAGTTTCAATAATGCAAGATATTTAAAGATAGGAAGGTGCAATTCCATCCTTATCTTGCTATTGCTACCAAGCACAACACAACTAGAAAAGTGAACATGTAAAGGGAACGGAAAGTTACTGGCTTCTTGCTTGCAAAAACCATAGTGGCAGTGGCAACGCCTTCAGGAATAGTTTTCTTCTAGGAGACGTCATCGAGGCACGGTTCTTGTTTTCTACTCAGGGGCGGGGTCAGTTTAATTCAAGGGTATTCAGTTGAATACCCATTATTTTTGCTAAGAAACCATCTTATATCTTATATTTACTAACTGAAGGCACCATACGAGTAACGATGTTAACCCATGGTAACTAAGAAAACTAGCCATCCAATATTCAAATTAAGCATTTTCCATCGTCGGATGCGATGCCTCATGGAGTCCTCGAATTGTGTCCCACCTTGAACCATCAACAGAGGAAATCCCTAAAAAAAGAGAAAAAAAACCTTCTCTCATAGTTTCCTTCCTTTGTTGATCCAATCCTTTCCACGTACAGCCCTCAAGGAATCCTCGAATTATGTCTCACCTTAAACCGTCAACAGAGGAAATCCCTAAAAAACAGAGGAAAAAAAGAAACCATCTCTCACAGTTTCCTTCCTTTGCTGATCCAACCCATCCCACGTACAGCCTAAAACAATACCAACGCACCAAGCCCTAGCGTTGCTCGTCCTAATCACGTTCTCCTCTCGTCAATTATGCATCCCTAGCAGTGAACCCTAGCGCTCATCCTGCTCCTCCTGTCCAATGAATCCATATCCTCTAACTTTGCGAGGGAAGTCAGGGGAAGCTACAGTACCCTGGCATCCCTTCACCAGACTTCCCTAAACCATGATCTAATACAGGATCAACAAACAGTAATTGTCTAAAGTAATTTATGAACAGTGTTGGGTCTACAGTGATCCGCAGGCAGTGCTAGCCTCCGTGACCTCCCTTCTTCATTTTCTACACAAAAGTTATTGTAGCTGCGTGACTTCTCTCGTGCATATTAGAGGATCCGGCTCCATGTCCAATCTGTTGCCTTCCCTAGCAATCATCTAGAACGATCCAACTAGCTTCTTCCCAACCGACTTCCTCAATGCTTTGATTCTATACTACCATAACCATGCAGCAACACATCTTGGCTAGCAGAAGCTACTTTCAATCCCATTGGATGGCATGCCCTGACCAAACTGCAACAAAGTGGAGTAGGAGTTGTTCTTGGACTAGTGGATGAATCAGATCTAGGCTGATCTGAGGAGGTGTTCTTGGGCAGTTTGAAGCAGATCAGGCAGCAGCTGCCGTCGGACGTTCATTATGCCGCCAAGAAAAGGAGCTACTGTGTACCGATGGCGCAGCTATTCAAAAAACTGTAAGAGATACACAAAATTGCTCATGACCTATGAGACATATCTTACTTTTCTCCTGAATCCATCTCACAGTTCCGTCTTCTATCTACATGAGTTTTATTATATATATAGAATTGTTGTATATTAATTGAATGTTCCATGTTCCTAGAGGTACTGGAATCTATTTGGGACAATTTTGTAGTTGTATGAAATACGCTCGCGATAATTTCTGAAATTGCTCATCGCCGGAGCCCCATTTTTTCAGAAATGCAAAAAACATAATTCTCATTTTTTTCTGAAAATGTCCTACACATACGATGTATCAATACATTACTCCTTTTTGCACTACGTAAAAAGTGTGAATCTATAACTACAAATAGTACTTTAAATATATAGATCGACATATGTTTTCTCCTCTGTTCGGCTTGCAATAGTCACATTTTGTCTTGGAAATTTACAAGTAAATATAGATACTAAAATGTTGTTTTCCATATGTTTTAAAAACAAAGCTCCAGTAGACCAGAACACTATTTGGGTTTTTGGTTTATATATACCTCTAGATGCATAGTATGTCTTATAGGAAAGAAGGCCATAATAGATTGGGTGCAATCGGGCGCATCTAGGTGTTGACGGAATGGGCTAGGCTATTATGGGACAGAGCATCCGCGTTACCGCACACCATGTAGTTATGTACAGGCATCCCCCTTTTTCTGTTATTTTTCTATCTTTTTTGTTCATATTAATCCCTTTTCTTTTTTTATTAAGAAAATATTCTAAATATATATATTTCAAAAAAAAATGCTTCGCTTCAATTTTTAACAACGTTCACCATGCGTTAAAACAATATTCATGAAATGTAAAAAAATGTTCATGGAATATCAAAAAATGGTTCATACAATTTAAAATATGACCATGTCATTTAGAATTGTTTGCATGTTAATATGTTCATTATTATAAAAATGCAGAAAATTAGAAAGTTATTAAATAATTTTAAAAAATCACAGTTTTAAGAAAATTGCACACCTAAAAATATGTTTCTTCACATTTAAAAAAAAATTGGTATCGGATTGCAAAAGAATTCTTTGCACAGTTTAAAAAAACACAATTTGTGTCGTTTAAAGAAATGTCATAAAAATAAAAAATAAAATTTTCACATTCTATTAAAATGTTTATGACATTGTAAAAAAATAAAGATGTATGCGAAAATGTTTAGTGTGTAAATATTCAACGTGCATTTTTCAAATATTCAATATGTGTTAGGATAAATATTCAATATATTTGATAAAAAATGTTTAGTGTGTATCTAAAGTACTCCCATCCTAATATGTAATTGTTTAACATCTATTTTAAAAAGTGATACACGTTTGAAAATTTGAAGAAAATAAAATATAAAAAGGAGAATGAAAATAAAATGAAGAAACCCAATGAAACATGATAGAAAATAATTAATAAACAAATAACCCGGATTAAACCTTCTAAAATTGGATGTAAGGTTTCTAAAACTGCTCATGTAACGTACCCAAAGTGGTTCAAACCGTTGCATAGACGATTTGCGAAACCAGTTGAGGAACGTTATTGGGTCGACCCACTACGCGAGTTATTGTGGGCGAACATTGTTATGGTCTCGTAACAAGCGAGACCTAGCATTGGCAGCATATTTTACCCTGTGGTTGGATTCTTTTCCATCGTTTTGGGTCATCTAAGATACTGTTCATGGTTTCTGTAGAATCCTTATGGGAGGGGTATCGCACCGGTGCGCATCCATTGGCCAAGGGCACATTTAGATATTCTTCATGATTTATTAGTGGTTTCCTCTCTTTTTGTTTTCTCTATTTACTCCTGTTTTTTGTTGTTTACAAAGCCATGACCTGTTCTGTAGCAAAAAATGAAAACACTTATGTAGATACACAAATAATTTTAAAAAGGCATGTGAGAATTTAAATACTCCACGAATATATTATACAAATGCGTGAACATTGTTTTGAGAAAAATCATATTTTTTAAGAAACTGTATGAGCATTTTCTAAATTCTGAAAATTAAAAAATACCAACACTTTGATGATTTATTTTAAAACAAACCGTGCATGTTTTTTACTAAAACAATTTAACCGTTTTTTTTTAATTTTTCCATCTTTTTAAGTAAATCTGTAAAATTTGTTAAAATAATAAATACCAAAAAGTTCAAAAACATATATAAAAGATAAATGGAAAAATAAAAAACTGCTAGCAAAACCCAGAAAAATTACTCACCCCTCACCTTCCTGTTGGGCCTGGCCCATGATACTACTCTCGCATGTGACTTTCCGCATTGAGCGTCAAATAGGACGTCAGCAGTTTCACATCAGTTCTTAATCCTTTTTTTTAGAATTTTGAGATGATTTTCAAATTTTGTGAGCAAGACAAACTTATGAGCACAATGAAGCTAGCTGTTCGAGGATGTTTTTTTTTCCTACGGCAAGGTGATCTGCAAGAGGTGCTTCTGAGCTCCGGGATATCAACATCTGCAACACCAAATTTGTTTCACTAGACTCGCCGTAAAATATATGAATAGAAAACACATTTTTGGCCTCATGACATGCCAAACTTTAGCTAGAACAGGACCCATCCAATATGTCGCGGTTGCGGTCGCCATAAACCTTTAGTTTTGTGATTTGTAGTCACGGAAGACAGCAAAACAGATACGCAGGGCTAGGACCGTCCTTTGATCCGCGCCAAGAACGAGATGACAACATCTCCCAAGGCAAAGCTCGCTCCGCGGGGTATGTTCCTAGGATATCCATGGGGTCCATGGCCCTTTGCGGCTCTCCGCCACCGTTAGGATGGAACCATTGACTGGATGATCATCGTCCAATCTTTCCACCTGTTTTGTTCTTGCCTTTTTGTTCAAACCGGATCTGTTGACCAGGGTATCTGATCTCTCGCCCCTATCTTTTTCTTTCTACATAAAGCACGTGGTGTATCACGAGGTCGTTCTGCTGTCTATGTTCTTGATGCTCCAAGAAAGATGAGGACATGTTGTCGCCTCTGTAATCTGTATTGTGCACTGGTGAAGAAGGCAAGTCTCCATCAAGAATATAAATGCCATCGGTTTTGCAGGTAGATAAATAGCCGTCCGTCCGTGTGCACAGATTCTTACAATCTATCCAAACAATCTCAACCTCTGTTTGCTGCATCCTGCACTTCTTACCTGCTTACGAAACGTGACTGAGTGATCATGGATAGTTCTTCAGATGCCCACAGGTGCACTCACTGGCCACTGCTCCGTTTTATTTGTCTTCTCATCACACATTTTGCAGTCGAAGAACTCTACTGTATACACTGCAGTATGTTCGAAAGTTTTGTGAGATCATGCCCCGATTTAATTTTCTGCACATTTTGTTTGTCTCTACATTACGTGACAAGTTGAGGTTGACTCTTAAGAATCTTTCTAACTAACGTTTGATAGCAAAGTATTTTCTAAGTATTTCTAGAATACTACAGTTTTTTAGATTACTGTAGTTTTATTTGCAATGAGCTGTTTGATTGCCTCAAACAACTGTGGTTTAAATACTGTAGTATTTACCAAACTGTAGTTTTTTCTCTGTATAAAAAAAAAGAACCTGTGACCTCTTTTTTAAAAACAGAGCAGCCGAAAAGAAGGGACTCCCCTCGTTATCCTTCCCTGCTCTGCGTAACAACTCGCTCTGGCCTCGCTCCCGTCGCCGCTGCGCCGCCCTGTCGCTTTTGGAGAAATCTCCCTCGTCGGCCATGGGGAAGCAAAGACACGGTGATGGAGAGAAGAAAGGTGAGTACACTGTCCTTCATCCACCCTCAATCTCTCCTCCTACATCTCCACGCGACAGCCTGCCCCTTCCTCCGCCATGCGAGTGCGAATAGGTCAGGGCACTAGATCTATTTGGTTCTTTCTATCTGCAAAGGATGATTGCTTGTTTCCTCCTTCTACTAGTTCTCATTATCTACTCAAAACCAGCTGAACGAAAAGTCAGCGTATCCACGAATCAATAACTTGTCCACCACCGATCTAGAAGATCCACCTATATGATTAGCTGCTGCTGCGGCTGAGGGATTGAGTAGGGACGGAGCTCAGGCCGTAGGCACCCATGTCTGCAAGTACAAACTGTCTGAGGTGGGATCTGTTAGGTGTCAGTTACATGCGGCTGCGGTACTTGAAAACATTGCTTGTTTCATCAGCGTTGGCAAATTGCTGACAGGGGAAATTTTGGCTCTCCCTGTTGTCTATATGATGATTCAGAGGTTGTTTTGATCACATTGTACTAGGTGGTAGCTTCGGTTGGTTTTCATACAACATATGTGTGTCGTGCTTATGTTACATAGAAGCATGTTTGAGCCAAAATCTATATGTTCGATTCATGTGGCTTATCCTTCTAAAAAGCTAGTATGATGCACACGAGTAATCATAGGGAGCGAGCTGTTGTTGCATTTGAGATCAGTGAAGGCGCAACTACAAAGGTTTTTAAGTACCTCAGCTTGCTCGGAGGTTATCTGCCTAATTACTCCGCCGCCGCAGCTAATCATAATTAGTCTAATCGATCCATATATTCTATTCTAGTACTACACCATGGTGCTACTTCTATCCACTATATTTTTCAGCTTACTACTACACGTCGGCAAGCATAGCTCAGAGGTCATCCCCTTACATGTGTGTTGAACAAAAGCATGGATGGGATTGACTGTATTCTTGCCAATTTTCCCAATGTTTGTGTTGATTTGAACGCTCAAATTGACACATTTTGTTTCCCAATTGCAGAAAAGAGAAACAAAGCATCATGGACGACTGCTCAATTAGACCTTCTAGTTTTTGTGATGAAAGAGTATGCAGATGCTGCTAAATTTCGTGGTCAGAATGGATGTACAAAAGAAGGATGGAATTGCATGGCTACACGCTTGAACAATCAGTTTCCGAGAGCTAATTTTATTGTTGCTCAACTAAAATTTAGAGAGCAACGGTTGAAGAAAGATTATTTTATTGTCAAATCTATTGTAGAGAAGAGTGGGTTCGGTTTTGATCCTATGACAAAAATGCCTACAACCATTGATGAAAAATGGGATGAATTGAGCACAGAACAACAGAAGTGGAGATACAAAGCATTCCCTTACTACGATGATTTGTCTGCAATTTATGATGGTACGGTGGTTTCACATGTAATGAATTAAGCATATGTTCTTGATTGCTTGTAGTTTACAATCTATTCGTCTGTACCTAGGTAAAACAGCGGAGGGGAAGGGTTGTAAGAGGACAACTGATCAGGTTGAAGAGAAGAGAAGTTCTGCTACAGATTTGCCACAAGGGGAAACGTTCACACAACAAGTTCTAAATGCCGCTGGGCTTAATTCTCCTAGTCCAACATTACCAGCTCCAGGCTTTGAAGATCAAAACTATGAGTGGAGTCAAGGCATATATGGTGACGATGTTGAAGTATTTCCTGTTGAGAACACAGAATGTATGGAGAATATTAGTAACCAATTTCCCAATGAAGACATTAACACACTTCCTGACCCACCACCTATGAAAAAGGCTAGGACTTCTAAAGGCAACGATGAAGGTAAGGCTAAGAGAGGCAAAGACACAGCGATTGATGATCTGGTTGCAGTTAGAAAAGAAGAACTCAAAACTTATGTGGATGTAAAGACGAAGCAAATTGAGAGCTATAGAGACGTGAAAATGGCGCTGATGGAAAAAAAGGATCCTGACAAAGATCCTTATTGCATTGCCAATTGCATTGCAAAACTTAAGACCATACCAGATCTCTCAGCAAGTGAACATCTGAAGATGATCGAGTATCTGAAAGGACAAAGAGTTGACCGTGAAATCTTCATGACAGTGGAGCATGATGTTGTTCTGGAGATCCTCAAGAAAGTGCTTGGCCGTCAAATTTAAAGTAACAATTCATTCTAGTTTGTTTCGTACGAAAAAGAAAATTCTTTGATACTATATTATTTGTATAATGGTTCATATTATTTTAGGTTTATGCTTTTGTTCAAAAGATATCAATGTGCACTGCGCCATGAATAAAAAGAGGAACATAAATGTATCTCAGCATACATTTGTTTCAGCACTAAATTTGGTTTTGACGGTGCTCTGATTATTTCATAAAAGTACAGTCCTTACATTTTTTATAGTTCTGCCATCTTATTTGTGGTCCTGGCTTGTAGGTGGCAGTACATGTGTGCTGTATAGTGCAATACAGGGGAGGGGAGTGAATTGCATTATCGAGGACACAAACACTCATATTTGTTGCACTATAGTTGATAGTTGCATCTTACATTACATATCTACTCATAGAAATGTAAAGTACGTTATTAATGAATGAGAAAGCTAGTACATTAATTTGTAAAAAAGATTCTACTGATCATATGAGTTTTATTCTAGCTTCAACAATTCCACAAGTCATGCACTATTTCTTCTAGCGCGCTCCTGCAGATACTCGCAGTAGTCTTTCCACATGGATTCAGCAATTTGATCCCTTTTTGAATGACCCAATGCACGCCGCTCATTGAGAGATTGTACATCACTTCTGTATTTTGCATCCCCACTTGGAATATCAACTATATGTGTTGGGTCAATATTGGAGCCAACCTGGTCAAACCATTGTTCGCCCCCCTCGTGATTGCGAATAAAGTTATGAAGTGCACAACATGCTATGACAATATCAGGTTGAGATTCAATTGGGTAATGTGAAGCACACTTCAATACTGGGAAACGCTCGATGTGATTACGGAGTTGTGCATGCCTGAGATTGAATAACTCTTTAGCATTTTGCGGCCTTTGGTTGCATTTAGCTTGCTCGTTCAAATGGTACCTGAAATTCAAAAACATAATGAAGATAGATGTGTTGGCACTTTAGGGTTGTTGTTCTAATAGAAGAACTCGTGTGTACCTGACATTTCGGTAGGGTGCAATAAAATTAGGTGTATTTGCATATCCTGCATCAACCAAATAAAATTTTCCCTCTGGCACATAGAAATTATTTTCTAGTGCATCTTGTAACACTCGAGCATCAGAAGCTGAACCTTCCCAGCCTGCACACTGACATGGACGAATTGATTATCAAAGTTACATGCCACCATGACATTTTGTGATAATGTTCCTTTTCTATTGCGATATGGGTCTTGTAGTCTCGGAGATATGGTCATTGGAACATGCGTCCCATCAATTGCTCCGATACAATCCTTCATAAAGACAAGAAATATCGATGAAAAATATGTAACAATATTTATAAATTATATGTAAGAACAACAAGATAGAAGATGCATACCTTAAAGTACGGCATAAATTTAGGGTTGCTTGAAACCTTTAAAGGAACATTAATTGGTGGCAACTGTATGAGCTGTCCACATAATGATATGATACTTTGTAGCACTTTATTGAAATAGGTACTTATTGTTTGACCACTGTGTTGAAATCGCCCTTGTAGAGTACGGTTGCTTGCATTCGCCGAAAGGGTATATAAGAATATTGCGACTTGTTCCTCCACGGAGACAAGCCTCTCATCATGTAGAAGTTTTCTCTCTCGGAAGCACTTAACCAAATTATGGAATACATATTTTTCCATCCGAAAATCTCTTTTACATCTCAATTCATGACCCTCCAAAACTTCTCTCACGTACTTATGTCCCGTAAGGATGGAAGTGTGAATACGTTGGCGATTGCTTGAACCTCTCTCGCCTTTGTATACGGCTTCGATGATGGCCAACTCATCATCTTCTCGGTGTTTACGCTTCAAAAAATCACCCCACATTGATAGAGCAACTAGGAAGACTTACAGAGGATAGATACGATGCAAATATCAAGTGAATGTGCCGAGCGAGACCGCGCGATTCCAGTCCTGGCGCAGCTTTTCGTGCCCCTCGACGGTGACGGATGACTGGCCAACTACGCCACGTGGTGGGTCGCCACCTCCACGCGTAGCTCCGCTGCGCCTCAATGGTGATGCAAAGAAGGCCAAGGCTCTCCGTCTGTATGTAGCTCCATTACCAGATAAGTCGTCACAGCCTTACAGGTGACGCCGTGCCTTGGATGGTCTTTTCGTATACACAAGCTAACCATTCGGTTGTTATGCAGGCTGATTGGTAGGGATATCCATCTAGCTAGCTACAAAAGCTCAACGGAAATTGTATTCAAAGCGGCCGCCGTGTGCATGCACTGCTAACGGCTAGGTAGTGTATTTGAATCGCAACGGCTAGGCAACAATACTGTGTTTTGTGGCAACAACCAAACAGGTCACAATAATCTCAATACTCTAGGATATTTTGGTATGTCAAAACTGTAGTATCTTGTACCTATTTACAAAAATATTGTAGTTTTCAATACTTCGGTTTTTCTAATAAGGTGCTACGTATGTACTATACTGCATGATGAAATTGTACGAGATGATGTCGCTGAGATTGCACTGTGCCGTTTGATGGCACAATGCATGATCACTTAGAGTACGCTGTGTGCATGCAGCCGGAACAAGTGCGCGGCGTGCTAGTCAGTTCAACAGGATGGAGCACCTGGTGGAGGCGTGGAGCACATGCGCGCGTCGCACCACTCGCCACACGAGCCGCGCTGCGGCGTCTGCGGCAAGCACTGCCGCTCTCTCGACGCCCTCCGTGATCACCTCGGCTTCGGCGCCTCCCTGCCCGCGAAGCCCGACTGCGCCACGGCCTTCGCTGCCAAGGGCTGCCGGCTCTGTCTCGCCGTCTTCCCTAGCTCCGGCTCCCTACGCGCCCACAGACCAACATGTCACCTCTCCCGCGCTCCGGTTCCCTCGAGGGGGGCTATGCCGAGAATGCCGGTCGGTGTTGTGGTAGCGCTGGGGTGCAAGATGGTGGGCGGCGGGAGCGACGGGACGCTGGACGTGTGCGCGCGCGTCTGCGTCATCGACGAGCACGAGGTCATGTCTACGAGAGCTTCGTGAGGCCGCTCCTCCCGGTGACGCACTACCGGTACGAGACCACGGGGATCCGCCCCGAGCACCACCGGGACGCGCCGACTGTGAAGACGGTGCAGCAGCATGTAGAGGGCATCCTCCTCAACGGCGAGCAGCCGTGGAAGGTCCGGTCCTCCCGCGGCGCGGCGAGGCTCCTAGTAGGCCACGGCCTGGAGGCTGGAGCACGATCTCGACGCGCTGGGCATGGACTACCCGGCGCACCTGAAGCGGGACACGGCGGCGTACCCGCCGCTGATGAAGACGAGCGCCCGGCTGATGAGCAACTCGCTCCGGTTCCTCACACAGAGCTGCCTCGGCTACGACATCCAGACGGGGCGCCAGCACCCCTACGAGGACTGTGTGGCGGCCATGCGGCTGTACAAGAGGATGCGCACGATGAGGCACGGCGAGCCCATGAACGGCGGCGAAGGCGATGGGTGCGCGGCGGTCGCATTCCCGACGCGGAGGCAGCGGGAGCTAGAGCGCATGTCGCCGGAGGAGCTCCTCAGCATGTCCAAGCCGGACTACCACTGCTGGTGCCTCGACGATTAGCTAGCCACGGCCAGTGGGAGGCTGCCAGCGGAATTCGATTCTTCGCGCTTTACTTAGTTGATCAAAATACCATGTGCTTGTGTACATAGCTAGCTGCCATACGACGTGGTGAATAAGAAAGGGAGAGAGAGAGAGAGAGAGTAGACATATGCATACGCGAGTAGGACAGTAGGAGTATATATATGTACATGTCCCAATGAATGCTGGTTCATCTATATACTGTATGAACTAATGGACATGAATCTCAAGATGTTGTGCTGCCTTTGTATTCTGAAGATGTTCATAGAAGTAGGCTGTGTGTACATTTATATGGGTGCATGTATGTGAACATTTGTAATTTTACAGCGGTTAATAAAAAAAACTAATGGACATGATATGCCTTATTGGTTTTGCTCATTGCTGTCTTTGAATTTCTTAGCGCTTGACCTATGATCCGACGCTCATATTCATGCAAGGCTTCATGTTCTCTGAGCTCTATTATTTTTCACGAAAAGAGTTGTACTTCTGGTAGCACGGGCTAGCATTATTTCTTGATTTATATTGGTTGAGGTATCTGTGGAAACTTAGAAATAGAAAAATATTTTGCCCTTCGAATATATTACTATTTTTTTATTATTACATATTGCAAAGATTGAAGAATTTTTCAAAATAAGTCTAAGGTAAAACAGTAGAGAACAAAAAAAATTACTTGTTGCATAATTGAATGATTAAAGATGAGGGAAGAGTATTTTCCATCATAAATGACAGATTTTTCTAATTACATTGTCACATTTATTTTTTTTCTCATTTATATTTTCAACCTACACATTCTAATATTACCGAGTCTGTATAAACAAAGTAGCAAGAGTATGTTTATTAGTACTCCATCCGTTCTATAATGTAGTGCACATAGACTTTTAAAAACGAAAATTTTGTTTTTCCCACTCTAGATATTGCCAATTTTTCTTTTGTCACTCTAGATTTTGAAATTTCACTTTAGCCACTCTTAGCTTTTGAAAATTAAAACAATTGCGATTTTGTGGCAAAAGAAAAATAATTTTATTTCATTTTTGCTACTCTTAGCTTTTGACAATTATCACAATTGCCAGTCTGAAAATTTTGCTTTTGCCACCGGAATGGCAATTGTGATTATTATCAAAAACTAAGAGAGGCAAAAGTGAAATGTTAAAATTTATATTAGAGTGGCATAAGGAAAATTGGCAAAATCTAGAGTGGCAAAAATAATATTTTTTTCATCCTCATGTACTCATTGTTTGTGGAGGAAAATCTAAAGTGACCAAGTTTGTGGAGGAAAATATTTATCATCTCCGTCCTGGTTTATTGGTACTCATTGTATTTTGTGCCAAATTTTGACCAAAGATTTAACTAACAAAATTTTAATGCATATCATAAAAATTATATCGCTGGATTCATATTTGAACATAGTTTTCAGTGATATTATTTTTTATGACATGCATTAATATTTTGTTATTAAATCTATGGTCAAAATTTGGCACAAAATACAATGGAGACCAATAAATCAGGACAGAGGTAGTACATCCAGAATGCCAAACATATAACATTAGATTTATCATAAGATGTTGTTTCATTTTTTTTGGTAATGTACATATAAATAGTTTTCTCTATAGACTTGTTCGAAGTTTGACTTTTCAAAACATCTATACGCACTACATTATGGAGTGGAGGGAGTATGATTTAATGTTGGTTGCTTACTATTAGCTATAGACAATTGCTTTGCATCATCTTTGTTTTGAGTTAGATTTTTATGAGATTATATCCGATGATTATGTTCATGTTAATATAGAATTCACAGTAAAAAATATATTTAGTTGCTATCTAACTTCTCGGGGACGAGCATAGATTAAGCCTGTGATTGCTGATATGTCTCAGCTGTATCTATAATTTTCTTGCTTCATGCTACTTCTTTTTTATCATATATCATAGCATTGACACTATTTTTGTCCATTTTATGGACTAGCCCATTAATCTAGTTGCTAGTGTCATTTGCTATCTTTTTTTTTACTTTATAAAAACTCACCGCTTTCGAGACCAAAAAAATAGTTAGAAAATAGCATTCGTGGAAGTTTCATATCAGGGAGGATCTAGAGGCCACCAGAGCCACGAAAACGTCCCTTGTGGGCCCCATGTCGCATGGAGGTGAGCCATGAGGTGGTGGCGCGTGGACCCACTAGGGTGCCCCTCCATCGCCTTCGTACTGAAGTGAAAACCCAAGAATGATTTATCAAGGATTTTTCGCTGCCGCAACAGCCAGTTTCGCGGCGATCCAATCTAGAGGCATGTGCAGTACTTTGCTAGAGCGGGATTCTATCGTTGGAGCCTTATTGATTGACCTTACTGACACCATAACCATGTGTAAATAGTCCACCTTCCACTATGCATCCGTAAAAGTGGGTAGATGACGCCTTCTCTCCCTTGTTCTTCAATACAAAGATCACATGAGTTGCTGACATGATTTTGATCCATCTGATGTAATTCTCGGTGTTTTATTTGAAGTGTGATGAATTTTCACTTTATGATCAAATTTATATATGATTTCTTTTATATTTTTTGAGTTCTTTGCTAGATGATTTATAGACATATATGCTCTTCAATCTATTAGTCTTGCACTGATCATGTTGAGATGAATGATCTCGAATAGGGAGTTGCAGATTTTAGTTGGGTTAAACCTTGCAAATAATCTATATCAGTGATAGAAAGAGAAAAATGTGTGTATTGTGTTACTTCCACTAAGGATAAAAAGATAGTTCCATAGTTGTCTCAGTAATGAGCTGGAGGTAACGATAATATACAATCAACATGATGTCATCTTGCTTAATGCAATGCTCTATTTTTTACTTGATGCTTTGAGATGCATGTTCCATAGCTGTCTTGGAGTGGAGTATTAGCTATAGCTACATTTGAATAACAACCTATAGATATAAGGAGCTAATGCCTATATGCAATCATGATATTTATAACCATAATAATAATAACTATAATTTAATCAATACGCACCTATAATTTATTCACGATGGCTCGTCCCAGTCATCCTTGTTGACGTATAAATGCATAACCCACATTTCATCATCAGCTTGAACTTTTGGATGAACTGGCTGGTGCATGCAAATTTACATGGTATCAAAGCCAAGAGGTCTTGAGTTCAAGACCCGACTAATGCAATTTATAAAAAATAAAAAAAATGCAGCTCACTTTTGGTCCACGTTTAGGACTGAGGGAGCCACATGAGAGGGGGAGTGTTGACGTATAAATGCATAACTCACCCACATGAGAGGGGGAGTGTTGACGTTTAAATGCATAACCCACCTTTCCTCACCAACTTCAACATTTGGGTGAACGTTGCATGCAATTCTACAAACCTTATCGCTTTCAACCTTGATCAAACTCTTTTTCTTTTACAATCTGAAACATTTTGTTATTGTTCGCAATCATCAATTCCATCCCCCACTATACATTAATCCTTGTAACTAGTAAGGCTAATGAGATTGACAACCTCACCGGTACACCATTGGGGACAAAGAAGGAGTTTTGTAACTGTGTGAAGATACTAATCATTGGTTGAAGGATTTTTCGGTAAGCGCGCATATATAGAACCGATTTGAGGCTCCTAGTTAGGTGACATTTTGTGACCGGAGGGTCCGCTCGGAGTATATAGGGTCTGGGGAGCCCAGATGCCAGAGGTCTGGCCGCGACATTAACGGACTGCCGGCTGCACACGTCACTCGGTTGAACATTGCAACGGTGCGCAGTGCTAGCTGTGTATTTAATCCTTTGTTTAGCGAGTTATAAGCGCTGGTCGACTCTCTAGCCTTCACCCTCATTGGCGATAGCATGTCCGTAACTACAATGGAACATCTGGCCGGTGAGCAGGATGAGCTAAACCTCGAGCTCACCCTCCGCAGCCCGGTCGCACCGGAGCCCGGCGGTGGCTTCTTCCTCTGCGTGTACTGCGACCGTAAGTTCCGCAGCTCGCAGGCGCTCGGAGGCCACCAGAACGCGCACAAGCACGAGCGCAGCATCGCCAAGCGCCAGCGGCTGATCGCCGCCGCAACGCGTGCGCACGGTGCCGGTGCGCCTGCTGCAGCGCAGGACGAGGGCCAGACGGGGTACGGCGGCAGAGGCGGCTGTGATTTCCTTCCGGCGGATGGGAAGGCGAGGAGGACGGAGCCGCGGAAGTCTGCCGCGGCTGGAAAGGCGTGCGAGCGTGGCACGACCCCGTCGGGATACGGCGCCATGGAGCGCGCCGACGACGTGGACTTCACTCTCAGGCTATGATCGATCCGTCCATGTGTCTCCGATCCCGGCCGTGTTCCCCACCCTGCTTTGCTAGTTGACCGCGCGCATCCCCTAGCTGTTTCGGTATGGTTTTACATGTGAAACTGCTGTTATGCATGCTTTGCTTGTTTCAAGCTCTGTGTACGTGTGTTGGATTATGTTCTTCTTTCATTATGTTCTTCTCATGAAATTCCTTAACTAGAAAGATACTCCCTCCATCCCATAATATAAGAACGTTTTTTATACAGTGTCTAAAACGCTCTTATATTATATTATGGGACGGAGGAAGTAGTTAGTAATTTACGCTTATTCATTCGAAAGGCACGGAGTTTCGATTTCCTTGTTTTCTCAGTTCTGCTCTTCTATGTTTACTTTCATTGCCGAGCTTCTTCATGTGATTCAAATATATTTTCGATGTGAGTATATTTTCTGTAATCCCAGATCAATCTCTCTATGTTATGGTTAGCGCAAGGAAGATCTTGATTTTAACAACTATTTCGCATATACAAAAGGAGTTCCACCGCAAATTGAGCATCACTCAGATGGTTAGATTTTTTGTGGTGGAACCAGCCGGCCGCTAGGATTCAAGTCCTAGACTTGGCACTAGTGCTTGCATTTTTTGGAATTTATTTTAAGCTTTCCAGCAATGTTCATTCAATGGGAGAAGACGTTTCCCATCGACAATGGAGGCGTCTGTGCTAACTTCGTAAATCTCAAGATGTTCTCTGTGTTCAAAGAGTTCCACATATAGAACCAGTCAAGCTACCACGAAAATCTCTGGACGAGAAGCTAACATCTTGGGTGTATATTCTTTGGCTGGCTAGCAGCAGTACAACACTAGCTTAAAGAGACGGTCCAATGTCCTATGAAATTTCAACATTTCAAGGTGACAACATTAATAAAGTTTAAGATACAGAAAGTGAATCTAAAACACGCACATAACAATGACTAGAGAGATATGGAAATATAGTCCTAGAAGAGATTATGTTAGTGTGTGTCAGATTGTTGAATGTAGCCAGCAGGTGGCCCTCTCTAATCGAGGTGCATCATCGGTAGTGTGTTGAAGGTGTTTAGCATTTACTTTTATCTTATGAAAAGATAGACATTTTTGCCTCCTATTCACACCATTCATTGTAAAATACACAATATTTGTGCCTTCAACCTTTATGTCGCTAAGAAATAACCAAAAAAGGATTATGAAACATTTATCTACATACAAACGGATGGGGTCGATTCTTTTTCTCTCAATAGGAAACAATCCGATGCGGAGTTGTGAGCACACCAATGAAAGTAATCTGCATTTCGCACCCCCGCTAGATAAACTACCGTGTGCTCACTGACGTAGGTCTATAGCGCTACGTCCCTATTGTTTTCCACATAACGAGCATTCTGATTTGACCATTATCCTTCTCGTGAAAAGGTAATCTTGCATTATGAATAATGCTTATTGATACAACTAGACATGTCTTCTATAAAGAACCCTCTAGCCTTCGTTTCTAGCAATCAACACTTCTGTATGTACTCATCTGTCCATGCTCATGTTGGTGTCTTATCACTTCTTACATCCATTTTATGGCGTAGCTGCCCTTAGCCTTGACATAGCATAGGATGGTAAGAGCAAGCTTTTCATTGGCTATAATTTTTATGCCCCCTACGAATCCAGTTGCATTAAATTAGTACTGGTGTATGTTTGGTGGTGACTATCATGTTTAAATTTGTATTCGCATATACTTTGTCGTTTATAGCCCCGTTAATAATTAACATGGATACTTACGAATATTTGTCACATATATCTACATGCAACTATGATGATATATGGGTGGTTGTATTAAGTTAGCATTGTTGTATGTGTGGTGGTGACTATCATGTTTAAATTTGGATTCACATATACTTTATCGTTAACTAATAATGAACATGGATACTTACAAATATTTGTCACTAGAGATATATCTACATGCAACTATGATGATATATTGGTTGTTATTTACTTACCCATAGTTACGAAAATCTATCAACAAATGCAGTTTGTATAGGTATGGTTATGTAGATTTACTTTTTGAAAATTTCACACACGCACGCACGCACGCGCGTGCGCGCGCGCGCGCACACACACACACAATTAAATAGGCTACATCTACACTCCAGGCCCCCTCACAGTTAATTCATTTATTCAGTGCTAACCGTTTCTCTTTTGTTGTAGTTAACTTTTGTTTCCTTTATTTTGTTTTTGCTTCGCTAGCATTGTACATCTTAGCGGATTTGGCTTTCATAAATTTGCATCTCCTTGGCACTCTTCTTCAAATACAATATGATGTGTATTGACGCATGTTCCAGAAAAAGAAGGCTATTAAGTACATGTACAAGAAAAGAGTAGAGCTGATAAATTTTTTAACCATGTATTTTATCAAAAGTCGACGCTGCAAACATCTTACATAATGTTTCATGTCGAAATTAATAAACATTTGGGAACATATCTAGAGCTTTGACTCTTTGTGGAGCTACACCTTTGCGCGGGAATAGTCATCTGTGTTCCCTCTCCAACCTTACTCTCACTCTATAATAATATTAATTGTATATTGCGGTTGCAGATGCCATATGGTCACACTATATATTGTACAGTAATTTCTTATGTTTAGGGGTGCACATAATCTAACTGAAATCATACATCAAATAAGACCTCTCATGGGCTCCCTCGCTGCACTTGCAGCCATCTTCACGCACCCTAATGATTCATTTTGAACTCTCTTTTGGTAATACTGGGAGTATCTATGTGGCGAGGCTTATAAGCACTTTTTTTTTCCGAAGAAAGGCCTCAGAAGCCTCAGGTTTAAATTAATAAAGCCAAGACACGACCATAGATTATTTTTAAGATTTTTTTGAAACTTAAAAAATGTACACTACGCAACTACATATTAGTTATTGCATCACAAAACTCTTCACATGTCTAATATACATCTATGAACATGTAATTTTTTAAAGATTTTTCGAAGCTTAAAAAATGTGCATTTTCAACTATTTTTCAAAATAAAGTGCTAAAAAACCAGCTTAGCTTTTTTACATGCCATATGGTCACACAATTGTACACTACATTCCTATGTGTAGGGATCCCAGAAGAGCTTGGTTGTGACTTGTGAGCATGATTGATGATAGCGCAACTGGTCTTTTCAACCGGGTAACTCAAATGTAACAATCAGTAGGTAGCCCCAAAGCTAGGACGTAGACACTAGGGTTTGTTTTGGTGAGAGAACTCACATCTTAATGGTCCAAATGAGGAGGATATATACTTTCAGTGATATATCATGATTAAGCCGGCTATCAGTAGTTTTCGGTTGGTTGGCTTTGTTTGTACTCCCTCCGTCCGGAAATACTTGTCATCAAAATGAATAAAAGGGGATGTATCTAGATGTATTTTAGTTTTAGATACACCCTTTTTTATTCATTTTGATGACAAGTATTTTCGGACGGAGGGAGTATGCGAGAGCCACAGCCACCAATCCCGGCATCCCTAGCTTGTTGATGGGCGAACACATGCATGTGTGTAGTCCGATGGATGTCTTATGGCGTCCAGATTAAGTAAAGCCGAGGTTGAAGTAGGAGCGGGTAGGTTTAGGAATATGCCAGATTATGAGGTCCGTTGAAGCTAAGCTCTCCCTGTCACTGCCACGTAGTACGTCAGTGCCCTCCAGAGGCAGGGTCCATTGACGGTCGATTGGTGCAGCGCAAATCTTCCTCTATATGGCCGACCGGCCTCTGCTGCCTTGCAGAGACAGGCCATCATATGCAAAGGTCCAACCGCCACGGCCAGGCGGCCCTTTAGGTGTAGCTAAAGCAGTAAAGCGAGCCACGTTCCGGTCATCCCGCAGGCTCGACGCTTCGACAGATGGAAGAAGACAACGGGTGCATTCATGGCGGCACCGCGTGGACCCTGGACAGCTACCACGTGCTTGGCCAGGGACGTGGCGCACGTACATACCGGGGTCGGGGAGCCATGCAGTCGCACACACGCCCGTGAGTACTTGGGGGCGAAGACATACGTACGAACCGAAGGATCGGCAAGAGGAACCTTGGATCGGATCGGACCACAGCTTGTGGTTCTGCCGACTAGGAAGCTGGTCGTCCTTGGATTGGGCCAGGCACGCTGAATTCCTGCCCGGTGCAGGGCTGCGCCGGCCAGCAACCACCAGGGTCGGGAGAGTGAATTGGCGCTCCGTTATTGGCAGATGGTGCCGAGCTTGGTAAAGTAGAGGAAAATCTGACGTCGGCAGGTTCTTCAATGTGGTGCATCCAAGTTCTTTGAAGGTCAGACCTATTTTTCAGGGTAAAGTGAAAAACAATCTAGTCCCTCTTCACGGTCTTGTTGTTCCACATATTCCCTCTGTCCACAGTAGCATGGTAACAATTTTGTTTATTCACTTGAGACTCCATAGACTAGGCACTGAAGCAGGAAGCCCTTAGAGCAAGTACTTCCATCCTGAATTACTTGTCACGGAAATGGATACAAATGGATGTTTTGAGAACTAAAACACGTTTAGATACATTCATTTCCGCGACAAATAATTTCAGACGGAGGCAGTACTACCCTAGGAACAGACTATGTTCCGAGGGCACATTGTATATGTGCAAAACGCCGCCTAATTTCTGTGTAGTGAACTTTTATTTACGTTTGGAAGTACTCCTTCCGTTACGAATTAAAATATGTTTAAATAACACCTTTTTTTGAATCGGATGTATATAAACGTGGTTTAGTGTGTTTGTTCACTCATTTTAGTCCATTTATAATTCATATTAAAATACACAAATCTTTCTATAATTCGGAACGGAGGTAATACTCACTCCGTCCCAAAATAAGTTACTAAAAAATGATTCAACTTTGTACTATTTTCCAAAATAAGTTATAAAAAATGATTCAACTTTGTACAAAGTTGAATCATTTTTTAGTAACTTTTTTTGAAACGGAGGGAGTATTATTTTTCTTTTCAATCTCACTAGTCACACTGGGAAACATATGATCTCTGGACTCGGCAGCCAAATCGATGCACTGTCCATTGTAGCTGGGTCTGGAACTCGAGCGAGCGCTAACTCTCCCGTAACCCATGGCACTTAGAGCATCTTCAGCCGTTCGGCCCCTCAGGACACCAAAAAGGAGCGGCCTGGGGCGAACCGGCGCTAGCTCGCCTCTGGAGGCGACCTAGCTCACAGTCACGCCCCCATGCACCGGTCCCAGGATGTGGAAAATTTGAACTTGGTCGTTCCCGCTCACAAAAGACGCCACAAATCCGGCGATCAGATGTAGTCTGGCGTTACAAAAACAGAGCGCCGCAAGTTCGCGTACGCAACGAATCACTCGGCGGGGTCGGCTCCAGGCGTTGGCGGAGTCGGCGTGCGCGGGCTCGGCGGTGTCGGAGTTGCTTCGTTGCTGGGCGGTGTCGGCGCGGCTTCGGTACTGCTGGGCGGCGACGTGGTGGCGCCATCATTCGGGCTTTGGCGTCGGTGTGGCCGTGGGCGCGGGAGTTGGCGTCGTCGGCGTCGTCTGCAGCTGGTCAGGATGAGGCCGCGCTCCGCCATGTACCACGTCCTGCTCGTTGTTGCTCTGGAGCATGTCCGCCCCGCCCATCAGAAAAGCCATGTCGGTGTTCCTCTTCTTCGCGTCGACGTTGGTCCGGAGCAGGTCGAGCTTGATGGCGCTGTTCGTCATCAACGACGACCACCGCGCCGCGGTTTTCTTCACGCAGGATGGCCCGGGCTTGTGCGTCGGCTAGGCAATGCTCGATGGACTCCTGCACTCGCGCGGTAGCAGCGTCGGCTTGTTTCCCCTTCTTGGCCCCTTTGTGGCCGTCCGGCCGTCCCTCTGACGCGCCCGGAGTCGTCGCGTCCGGCTTGTATGTCTCCTTGGCCTTGTCGATGGTGCGCCAGACTTCCGCCCACTTCTCGCACTTATCAATGCGCTTGTAAACGTGGAGGTACTTGAAGTCGGCGTCGAGGTTGTCACGCCGATACATGGCGAACATTCGCAGCAACTGCGCGGAGGAACAAATAGTTGGCGGGCGTAGACGACGAAGAGAGGCGGGCGAACGGCGTGGCATACCTGATCCTCAACGCTGGCGCCGCTCTCCGGGCGAGCCGCGACCTCCTCGACGATACCATGCCATTTGTTGCACACCCCCTGGATACGCCCCCAATGGTTCGCCATCGCCTTGGAGCCGCGCTGCATGTACACGCCTTTGAATTAGGGGTCGACGAGCTTCCGCTCATCGAACTCGGCCTTGATGCGGTCCCAGTACGTCTCGAAGCTTTGGTTCGTGCAGGTGGTCGGGTCGAGGCAGACGACTTTTCATGCTTCGGCGAGGCATTCCTCCTCCGTGGACGTCCATTTGATGCGCGGCTCGCCTGGCCTGGCCGCCCGCTTCTTCTTCTTGCGCCCCTTCGTCGGATCAGGCGCCGGCTCCTCCTCCTCCTCCTCCTCGTCCTCCTCCTCGGGTTCCTGCGCCTCCTGCACGTCCTCGCCGTAGACGTAGCCGAGCTTGGCCTCCATGCCGCCGCTGAGATCCACCGTCTCGTCCCGGGTGACGAATCCGGGAGACGCGGCGGCCGCGGTTGAACCTGTCGCGATGATGTCCTCCATGTCGGCTCCTGTCTCGTCGGTGTCGCCGAGGTGCGAGAAGGGCAGCGGTCCACGGCGGAAAGGGGGCGTCGATGATCGAGGACGCGTAGGCGGGCGGCGAGTAGTTGTATGGAGGGTACTGCACGTCGGCGAAGGCGGGCGAGGGTGTGCGCGTCGCCGGGTGGCCATGGGGGAAGGTCATGTTTAGGTTGAACCCACCGTGCGCGTCACCGTCGGCGTAACCGGGCGATGGTGATCCCCATGGCTGCGGAGAACCGACGCCTTGCTGTCCCCAGGGCGAGTACTGGGCGTGGCTGTCGGGTGGATTCATCATCCCCGCGTGGTCCGCCGGTGAGGAGGCAGCCGCAACCGCGCGCGCCGCGTTGTCGCGGGCCTTCTTGGCGATGGCCCTGTTCCGCCGGTCGGCGGTGACTGCATCGCGTCGTTAAACTTCCGCCCTCCACTCGGCGTTTGACATGCCCGGTGGCTAGGATGGCGGCGCCCTCGACTTCCTCTGCTTCGGCTGGGCCACGGTGCCGGTCGCGGTTGCCATCGCGCGTGGCATGGCGTATTTCCTCGATGGCATGGCGGCCGACTGGAAGGCGAGCGGGAGGGAGTTTGGCGGGAGGAATGGAGGGAATGGCGGGAGGAAGGCGAGCGAGCGGGAGGGAAGCGTGGGAAAAGCGGCAAGAAACGGCGGGAAGAGGCCCTCGAGTCGCCGACAGGGCGGACCCACGCGCCTTTTTCGCTTGTGCCGGCTCCCCAGGCGCCCCCCAGGGCGCCGGGTTCGGTCTGGGTCCGCTGGCACCAGTTTTGGCCCGAGCCGGCGAAAAACGGGCTTCTGGGGGCGCGACTGGGTCGTTTTTTCGACGCCGGCATGGCAAAAACGCCTGTGAAGGGCATGTTGGGGACGCGGCTGGAGATGCTCTTACGTACGTCGGGTAACAATATATACAACCAGCCAGCAAACATAAACTCGATGAAGTTAGTGCATCCATTCGTTGACTCGCAGAGCGCAAGGCACTCGATCATATTGCAGGATCGGAGCAAATAAAGCGACTATACGTACGTGAAGGCCTCATAATCCTCACATGTTTTGTTTTGTAGGTTGTCCGTTGGCATCAAAAGTTAGACCGGGATCTTTGCCCGTAATAATGGGTGATGCGGACTGGACAAGGACGCGAGTAAGACAAGCTAGGACCACAGCGACCATCTTGCGCATCACATTATGCAGATCCTAGCGGAATTGGGCTGGGATAGCATTCCACATGCTTAAAATGGACAGCTAGCGCTAAAACGACTTCTCTCTATCAACACGGTGATGCTGAGTCATGGAAAACAACGCGAGCGTAGCTGCGTACGCAGCCAAGGCTACAGGCTTCAGTGATCCCCTGGACACAGCGTAACAACCTTCATGCGTATGAAATCTCAAACAAACTGACATTTAGCACACCTGATTGTTATTTATAGCAGCTTCCATTACTATCTTCACTTCCGCTTCGGTACAACCCCCTAAACACATCAAAGGCTCAGATTATCTCATACCCCTTCATAACAAAGGGTAGGATGGTCTTTTCTTAACTTTTTTTAGTAGTTGGTCTTTTGCTAAAGTTTTTCCACATCCAAGAACTATTTTCAACTTTATGATCTTTTTCCAATGCCTGGGATTTTTTTTCAAATTCGTGAACATCTGTTTTTAAAATTCATGTTTTTTTTCAAATCCATGAATGCTTGTATACGCCCGACAGGACAGATGCCATTGCCTAGTTGGGCCAAAGCCTAAGCTTTTTCCCTTTCTATTTTTAGTTTTTAGTTTTTTCCTTAATTGGTTTTCTCCTTTTTTAAACCTATCTAAAAAATTGAAATATTTTTGTAATGGCAAAACTGTTCATATTTCCAAACATTGTTCACAATTTTTAAAAATATTCTTAAATTTAAAAAATGTTCACGTTTGCGTTTTTTCTTCAAAAATTGGAGATATTTTTTTTGCAATTTGTGGATAATATCAATTGTTGGGAATGTTTCCATAATTTTAGAAAAGGCGTTCAAGTTTATAAAATTTTCATAAACAATTTGAAATTCCATAATTATTCACCAATTTCAATAGATTGTTAGGATATAGGAGAATGCTCATGTTGATTGATAATACAAAAAATTGGAAATAACAGAGGCATTCTTAATTAGAAACTATGTGCTCACGGATGCACCCGTTTGGCCTAGTCTACCACACTCCTCTCAATATGTGTTTCTTTTCTATGGATGAATTACCCCAACTTCTTGCAACAGCCTCACGGATATATGAAACATCCATGTCATGTTTGAACAATTTCCGACACTATTTGCATGTTGTGACTTGTCCGCCCATTTATCAGTCCTTTTCACCGAGAAAACTCTAGAACATACAAAACTTCTTTAAAAAAATCCAAACAATTTGACATGATGCCTTGAATTTATCATAGAAGCTGGTGGAAAAAAATTGGAACCATTCGACGGATGTCGAAAAACAACGTGCTTTCAAAAAGGACCCTTCTCACCTTTCGTTGCACATGGTCTATTTTTGGACATCCTTAAAATTACCCCAACTTTGTAAACAAGTGTACATACCCACGATAGACATCCATGCCTGGTTTGACTTTCGACACCGTATGCAAGTTATGACCAAGTCCAGTTACTAGTCGACCTTTTACTATCGAGAAAACTTTAGAAAATGCAAAATTTGTAGAAAAACAAAACAACTTGACATGGTGCCTTGAATTGGTCATATAAGGCCAAGAAAAAATTGGGGCCATTTCAAGGTTGTTGAAAAATAATTGATGGAAATATTCCCTAGAGGCAATAATAAAATGGTTATTATTATATTTCCTTAATCATGATAAACGTTTATTATTCATACTAGAATTGTATTGACCGGAAACCTGAATACATGTGTGAATACATAAACAAATACCGTGTCCCTAGTAAGCCTCTACTAGACTAGCCCATTAAGCAAAGATGATTAAGGTTCCCTAACCATGAAGATGAGTTATCATTTGATAACGGATAAAAGTTGTTAGCCGTGTGCGGCGCTCCCTTCCACCGTTTACACCCCGGTCATATTTTAGGCGAAGCCCTGCGAAGATCACTTCACCATCACCGGCACCATGCCGTCGTTCTGACGGAACTCATCTACTACCTCGACATCTTGCTGGATCGACAAGGCGAGGGACGTCACCGAGCTGAACGTGTGCAGAACAAGGAGGTGCCGTGCGTTCGGTACTTGATCGGTTGAAACGCGAAGAAGTTCGACTACATCAACCACGTTGTGAAACGCTTTCGATTACGGTATACGAGGGTACATAGACACACTCTCCCCCTCATTGCTATGCATCTCCGTATATAGATCATTGCGTGTGCGTAGATTTTTTTTTGTTTTCCATGCAACGTTTTCCAACAATAATGTGCTCTCAAACGGAGCCTTCTGGGCTACCCGGACACACTCGTTGATCATGGTCTAGTTTTACACATCCTTGAAATGAACCCAAATTTTGTCAGAATGTGGGCATGCCCATGATACGTGTCCATGTAAGATTTGAATTATTTTCGACCTGTATGCAAGTTGCGACATGTTCTACCATTTATCGGCCTTTCTGACCAAGAAAACTCTAGAAAATGCAAAATTTGTCGAAAACCAAAACAACGCAGCATGGTGACCTTCATACCCGGACAACCTCCGTTGAATATGTTCTAGTTTTGGACATGAAACGACTCCTAATTTTGCAGGCAGGTGGGAATGCCTATGGTAGGCACGCATGTCAGCTTTGAATGATTTCTGACATCGTATGCAAGTTGTGACACATACGGCCGTTTATCGGTCATTCTTTACGAGAGAACTCTAGAAAAATGCAAAATTTGTCGAAAACCAAAACAACTTGGCATGCTACCTTTAATTAGTCATATAAGCTCACCGAAAATGGGGTCATTTTGACATATGCTAAAAAGAGTGCTCTCAAACGGACCCTTCTGGCCTACTCGAAAACCCTCCGTTGAACATGGTCTATTTCTGTACATGCATGAAATAACCCCACTTTTTCTGGTAGTTAGCCATGCCCTGCATCCATTATAGGTTTAGACGAATTCAGAGACCATATGCAAATTGCGTCAGTCTGACCATTTATCAACCATTCTCATCGAGTAAACTCCAGAAAATGCAAGAATTATCGGAAACTCAAACAACTTTCATGGTGCCCTGAAATTGTCATAGAAGCTGGTGGAAAAAATTCAGGGCCATTTGAAGGATGCCGATAAAATAATGTGCTCTCGGAGGGAGTCTTCTGTCATAACCCGAACACACTCCATTGAACATGGTCTAATTTTGGACATTCTTAAAATAATTCCAACTTTTTCAAGTTGGTGGACATACGCATACCGATGATAGTCATCAATATCAGGTTTGAACGATTTGCAACAACGCATGCAAGTTGCGACACGTCCGACCATTGTGTCAACCTTACATGTGTTAGCCGAGACGTGCAACACAAGCTTACTAGTGTGACAAAAGTTTGTGGAATTGAAAAAAGTTCATCGGTTTGAAAAAGGTTAAGAATTTGACAAAATGTTCACAAATTTGAAAATAAAATTGGAAAATAAAAAAAAAGTTCACAATTTTGATAAAACAAAGTTCACAAATTGATAAAAATTTGTGAAATTCAAAAAGGTCATCGACTTAAAAAAAGGTTAAAGAATTTGCAAAAACGTTAAAAAATCATTTTTGTCATGAAATTGATAAAAGTTTGCGATATTGAAAAATATTCATTCATATGAAAAAAGTTCAAAGATTTAAAAGATAAGTTCACGGGTTTAATAAATATTCACGAATTTAAGAAAACGAAAAAAATAAAATAGAAGAATTCGAAGAAATAAAGAAAAGTAAACCAAATAAAAAAAGAAAAGAAAAAAGAAAAACAGACTGATAAGATGCAAACAAGAAGTATACAAGAATAATCCAGTCACATGAAGTGCGGTGTCCTAGTTGGTTATTGCAGGTAGAAATGAACCAAGAAGTTGGGTGTTCGATACTGCTCACCTCCTTATTTTTTCAAGCTTAAAAGATAATAATGGGCCAAGCCCACGATGGAGGTGGGACCTGCGCCAGTTTGTCTAATGGGCCGGCGGATCTGCTGTGTACGTATATGTATAGCTCGTCAGCTTGTACGCGTCACATACGGAGGTGTGCTTCTTGTTTAGCTGAACGATTAATGGATCCAGCTGAATCTGGCCGCTGGTGGTTGTTCAATCTCTTTACCATGTCAAAACCAACTATGCTAGCAAAAACTCTCATCACTGAAAGGTAACGCTGAGGTTGGGACCTCAAGTCTTTGTTATTGCCAGCCTGTTTACTATCTCACCAAAAATGCAAATGGCCCCTATAACAAAAAAAAAAAAGGGGACATTCGAACAGAATTCATTGACAGTACTAACACATATTCGATCTCAAGAGTAGTACATATTCAAAATCAAGAGTACTTTTTTATCACCAGCAATATTACATATTCAGACTCAGGAATAGTACATTGCACGAGAATAACAAGTTTTTGAGGTAACAACTAATTAAGTACTCCCTCCGTCCGAAAATACTTGTCATCAAAATGGATAAAAAGGGGTGTATCTAGAACTAAAATACATCTAGATACATCCCCTTTTATTCATTTTGATGACAAATATTTCCGGACGGATCGAGGGAGTATGCAACAAGAGTGCATCGTCTAAATTAATGACTTGTTTTCTTCTGTTTTTTAAATCTATGGTTTTATAAACAATGAAATATCACTTGTTTTATTTCAGTATATGATGACCTTCATTTATGTTCACCAAATAAACCGTCCAGATAAGACTGGCACCGTTGACCAACCAGGAAGTAAGAATCATATGGGATATATAAGTCGCCTAATGCTCAACTATTACAGCGCAGTGTAGTTAAGTTTTATCATTAGGCAGATGGTTGTATCCCCAACCCATGAGAGATATAATGTATTGATGACTTTAAATGTTATATGATGAACAAAGATATTTAAGCCAAAGCTTTGAAAACCAAGCATGCACTAATTGAGATAATTTACTTACTCTTAAACAATGCATGTCATAAGAACAAGTTATAGATAATAAGCGAGTGAAACCACTTATTTGCCAATATGATTAGACCTGGCAATGTCGACAAACACTCCTTGTTTCTTTGTTGAAGATTTTGGCTAAAAGTTCTACTTCAGGGGTGTTAGCCAAAGTTTGACTTTTGGTTGCGCTAGTCAACATCGCCGGCAAGCGACACTTTCCACTTGAAGGTGGCGTCTTGCGGTTTTCCGCCTTTATCCAGTCACATGTCGTTTGAGTTGTGGATTATGATCCATGGTCATAGTGTTGGTGCTAGGTTTGTGAAGACGTAACCGCGAGGTCCAACATGTCCAACGTGGATACTTGTAAGTCATTTATTCGATATCATTGTTTGGCATTGTTTGACAGAAAATAATCATAATATATTACTCCCTCCGTCACTGTAAGACGTATTTTGATACTACACTGTTATCAAAAAATATCTTACATTATGGGATGGAGGGAGTACTTTGTAAATGTAAACAAAAGCGTATAGTTTATCGATCTATCTTTCTTGGAAAAATATGATGCAATGGAATGTATACGCAAAACAATGTTGTGGCTAAAAGGGATCTTTTTTCGAAAACCAACAGTTGGATGATAGGAAGATGGTTGTATCCCAATCCATCAAGGATCAAGCTTTAGGTTAGACACATATATGTCTTATATAAAGGCATAATATTTTTTTGGTGCAAGACGATTTTCCGGTCGATAATGAGGTGTCATGCAGTGTGTGCATTCATTGAGCTGGATATACGTTTGCGCACCAGAGCATCTGCGTCTGTAATGTGTTTTTAAATAAATACTACAAAATTGTTTTTCCAACACTTGCTAGTGTGGAACCTCCAATTCTTCAGGAAATCGGAAAGCCTTTTTCGAAAAAGGGCGCTTTATTACTTAAAAGGTTTAAGCATTACACCCGGCCTCTGCATAACTAAGATGCGCACAGTCAATCGGAAATCGGAAAGCCTTGGAGGTGAGCTGTAGATCGCTGATTCTGCGCAGGCGTTGTACGTTAATCTCATCTTTAAAAGGCATATTGATGCGTCCTTTTGCTGGCAGGAAGGTGGCCCCTGGTCCAGATCGTTACGTCGCTCTCGGAATGTGTTGTCCACACCCCGAATTTGCTTACATACTTTCTTTTGGCTAATTAATTAATGTGGGGCTGTGTGGCTGTGTCTCAGTCCATACTGAAGTGCTCAAGACACATTAGGCAGTGGCTTTTCACTTTTGCTCTGCCGTTTTCACCTACCGGCCCCGGCCGTTTCATTCCCGTGACGATGCCAAGTCTGAGCACTGCCAAAAGGCCCGGTGCACGGAGTGCCGAATGAACGACATACTGGTATGCAACGGGTCGAGTTTGAGTGATCTGCAAGGCCAACGGCTCAAGGTCTTAGATCAAGCCAAAGGCATATACTCGGCTTTCGATGATCTCCATTTGATCTTGTGCCACTTCCATGCTTCACGTAAATCTGTACTCTCTTCGATCCATAATAAGTGTCGCAGTTTTGGACTAAGTTAAATTAATCTTAGTTCAAAACTGCGATATTTATTTTGGATCGGAGAAAGTATTATTTTTATGATCGAGTTGGTACACCATGTATAATATCCTGGTCAGTTAGACAATAATAAATAAATAACCTAAAAATAACTTTATATGAAGGTTATTTAAAATGACAACTTCATAAATATTGAAAAAATAACTTGACTCTGAACCTATTCAAGAAAAAATGATCAAATTGTTTTTATTAATTATTCAATTTTATCCCCTATACTATATCAAAGATAACAAAAATATGACTCAACAAAAAAGATAACATAATCTCGTAATAACTTTTTATTAATTTTCTAATTTCATTCCATATATACTCCCTCTGTTCCAAAATATAAGTCTTTCTAGAGATTCCACCTAGTGACTATATACGGAGCAAAATTAGTGAATCTACACTCTAAAATATGTCTACATACATCCATATGTTGTATTCCATTTGAAATGTCTAAAAAGACTTATTTTTAGGAACGGAGGGAGTACAACTCTACAGCTCCGATGTTATTGAAGGAGTATGTTACTTGTCCGAGATTCGATCATCGGTATCATCATACCTTGTTCAATCTCGTTACCGGCAGTCTCTTTACTCGTTCCGTAATACATCATCTCATGACTAACTCATTAGTCTTTTGCTTGCAAGGCTTATTATGATGAGTATTACCGAGAGGGCCCGGAGATACCTCTCCGACACTCGGAGTGGCAAATCCTAATCTTGATCTATGCCAACACCACAAACACTTTCGGAAACATATGTAGAGCATCTTTATAATCACCCAGTTACGTTGTGACATTTGATAGCACACAAGGTGTTCCTCCGGTATTCGGGAGTTGCATAATCTCATAGTTAGAGGAACATGTATAAGTCATGAAGAAAGCCATAGCAGTAAAACTAAACGATCATAGTGCTAAGCTAACGGATGGGTCTTGTCCATCACATCATTCTCCTAAGGATTTGATCCCGTTCATCAAATGACAACACATGTCTATGGTTAGGAAACTTAACCATATTTGATTAACAAGCTAGTCTAGTAGAGGCATAGTAGGGACACTCTGTTTTGTTTGTGTATTCACACATGTATCAAGTTTCCGGTTAATACAATTCTAGCATGAATAAAAGACATTTATCATGTTATATAAGGAAATATAAATAACAACTTTATTATTGCCTCTAGGTCATATTTCCTTTAGTCTCCCACTTGCACTAGAGTCAAAAATCTAGATTACATATTAATGATTCTAACACCCATGGAGTCTTTGTGCAGATCATGTTTTGCTCATGGAAGAGACTTGGTCAACGGGTCTGCAACATTCAGATCCGTATGTATCTTGCAAATCTCTATGTCTCCCTCCTTGACTTAATCACAAATGGAGTTGAAGCGTCTCTTGATGGGCTTGGTTCTCTTGTGAAACCTGGATTCCTTCGCCAAGGCTATTGCTCCAGTGTTTTCACAAAAGATTTTCATTGGACCCGATGCACTAGGTATTACACCTAGATCGGATATGAACTCTTTCATCCAGACTCCTTCATTTTCTGCTTCCGAAGCAACTATGTACTCCGCTTCACACGTAGATCCCGCCACGACGCTCTGCTTGAAACTACACCAACTGACAGCTCCACCGTTCAACAAAAATACGTATCTGGTTCATGATTTTGAGTCATACGAATCAGTGTCAAAGCCTGAATCGAGGTAACCATTTACGACGAGCTCCTTGTCACCTCCATAAACGAGAAACATATCCTTTGTCCTTTTCAGGTACTTCAGGATGTTCTTGACCGCTGTCAGTGATCCACTCCTGGATTACTTTGGTACCTCTGCTACTTCTCGAGTTTGCGTTGTATTCCCTCGGAGAGGAAAGGGTGATGCAGCACAGTAGCGTAAATATTTCCCTCAGTATTTTAGAACCAAGGCATCAATCCAGTAGGAGACCACGCGCGACTCCCTCACATCTGCACAAACAAATAAGAACTTCACAGCCAACGCGATAAGGGGTTGTCAATCCATTTACGGTCACTTACGAAAGTGACATCTGATAGATAGGATAGGATAGTATTTTTGGTATAAGAATAGAAAGTAAATAAAGCAAATAAGAAACGGCGGCAGAAATTGAAGGAAAGTAATATGATAAAGATAGACTCGGGGGCCATAGGTTTCACTAGTGGCTTCTCTAGTGAAAGCAGAATTCTACGGTGGGTGAACAAATTACTGTCAAGCAATTGATAGAAAAGCGCATAGTTATGAGAATATCTAGGCATGATCATTATATATAGGCATCACGTCCGTAACAAGTAGACCGAAACGATTCTGCATCTACTACTATTACTCCACACATCGACCGCTCTCCAGCATGCATCTAGAGTATTAAGTTCATAAGAACAGAGTAGTGCTTTAAGCAAGATGACATGATATAGAGGGATAAACTCAAGCAATATGACATAAACCCCATCTTTTTATCCTCGATCGCAACAATACAATACGTGCCTTGCTGCCCCTACTGTCACTGGGAAAGGACACTGCAAGATTGAACCCAAAGCCAAGCACTACTCCCATTGCAAGAACTATAGATCTAGTAGGCCAAACCAAACCAATAATTCGAAGAGACTTGCAAAGATATTATAATCATACATAAAAGATTTCAGAAAAGAATCAAATATTGTTCATAGATAATCTTGATCATAAACAGCAATTTGCACTAGGCCTTGGGTTAGTAGGTTACACTAGTAGATAAAGGGACATCTGCCCCGGTTAGTTAGTGAAGGAAATATGCCCTAGAGGCAATAATAAAGATGTTATTTGTATTTCCTTATATCATGATAAATGTCTTTTATTCATGCTAGAATTGTACTAACCGGAAACTTAGTACATGTGTGGATACATAGACAAAACAGTATGTCCCTAGTATGCCTCTACTAGACTAGCTCATTGATCAAAGATGGTTATGTTTCCTAGCCATAGACATGAGTTGTCATTTGATCAACGGGATCACATCATTAGGAGAATGATGTGATGGACTAGACCCATCCGTTAGCATAGCACTATGATCGTTTAGTTTTACTGCTATTGCTTTCCTCATGACTTATACATGTTCCTATGACTATGAGATTATGCAACTCCCGAATACCGTAGGAACACCTTGTGTGCTATCAAACGTCACAACGTAACTGGGTGATCATAAAGATGCTCTACAGGTGTCTCCGAAAGTATTCGTGGTGTTGGCATAGATCAAGATTAGGATTTGTCACTCCGAGTGTCGGAGAGGTATCTCTGGGCCCTCTCGGTAATGCACATCATAATAAGCCTTGCAAGCAAATGACTAATGAGTTAGTCACGAGATAATGTATTACGGAACGAGTAAAGAGACTTGCCGGTAACGAGATTGAACTAGGTATTGAGATACCGACGATCGAATCTCGGGCAAGTAACATACCGATGACAAAGGGAACAACGTATGTTGTTATGCGGTTCGACCGATAAAGATCTTCGTAGAATATGTAGGAGCCAATATGGGCATCCAGGTTCCGCTATTGGTTATTGACCGGAGAGGTGTCTCGGTCATGTCTACATAGTTCTCGAACCCGTAGGGTCCGCACGCTTAACGTTTCGTTGACGATATAGTATTTAATGAGTTATGAATGTTGATGACCGAATGTTATTCGGAGTCCAGGATGTGATCACGGACATGACGAGGAACTCCGGAATGGTCCGGAGATAAAGATTAATATATGAGATAATAGTGTTTGACCTCCGGAAGGGTTCCGGAATTCACCGGAAGAGGTTCCGGATGTTTCCCGAAGTGTTTGGGTACAAGAACACGTTATTTGGGCCAAAAGGGAAAGCACACAAGGTTTTTGGAAAGCGCAAAAGGAAGTTTTGCGGAGTCCAGGGGCCAGACGCCAGGGTCCCTGGCGTCTGGGTCCAGACGCCGGGAACCCTGGCGTCTGGCCCTGGAGTCCGAGAAGGACTCTTGCCTTACGTGTGAAACCGACTTTGTGAAGGCTTTTACTCCAAGTTTCGACCCCTAGGCTCAACATATAAATAGAGGGGTAGGGCTAGCACCCAAGACACATCAAGATACACCAAGCCGTGTGCCGGCTACCCCGACCCTCTAGTTTATCCTCCGTCTAGTTTCTGTAGTGCTTGGCGAAGCCCTGCATAGATTGTTCTTCATCAATAACCGTCACCACGCCGTCGTGCTGCCGGAACTCATCTACTACTTCGCCCGTCTTGCTGGATCAAGAAGGCGAGGACGTCATCGAGCTGAACGTGTGCTGAACGCGGAGGTGCCGTACGTTCGGTACTAGATCGGGACGGATCGTGAAGGTGCACGACTACATCAACCGCGTTGATAAACGCTTCCGCTTTCGGTCTACGAGGGTATGTAGACACACTCTCCCCTCTCGTTGCTATACATCTAGTAGATAGATCTTGCGTGATCGTAGGAAAATTTTGAAAATACTACGTTACCCAACAGTGGCATCATGAGCCAGGTCTATGCGTAGATGATATGCACGAGTAGAACACAATAAGATTGTGGACGATACTAGTCATACTGCTTACCAGCATGTCATACTTTGCTTCGGCGGTATTGTGAGATGAAGCGGCCCGGACCGACATTACGCGTACGCTTACGCGAGACTGGTTTCACCGTTACGAGCACTCGTTGCTTAAAGGTGACTGGCGGGTGTCTGTCTCTCTCACTTTAGCTGAATCAAGTGTGGCTACGCCCGGTCCTTGTGAAGGTTAAAACAGCACATACTTGACGAAACATCGTTGTGGTTTTGTATGCGTAGGTAAGAACGGTTCTTGCTAAGCCCGTAGCAGCCACGTAAAACTTGCAACAACAAAGTAGAGGACGTCTAACTTGTTTTTGCAGGGTATGTTGTGATGTGATATGGTCAAGACATGATGAGTTATACGGCTTTGTATGAGATGATCATGTTTTGTAATGTTATCGGCAACTGGCAGGAGCCATATGGTTGTCGCTTTATTGTATGAAATGCAACCGCCATGTAATTGCTTTACTTTATCACTAAGCGGTAGCGATAGTCGTAGAAGCAATAGTTGGCGAGACGACAACGATGCTACGATGGAGATCAAGGTGTCGCGCCGGTGACGAAGGTGATCATGACGGTGCTTTGGAGATGGAGATCAAAAGCACAAGATGATGATGGCCATATCATGTCACATATTTTGATTGCATGTGATGTTTATCTTATTATGCTTCTTATTTTGCTTAGAACGACGGTAGCATTATAAGATGATCCCTTACTAAATTTCAAGGTATAAGTGTTCTCCCTGAGTATGCACCGTTGCGAAAGTTCGTCGTGCCGATACACCACGTGATGATCGGGTGTGATAAGCTCTACGTTCAAATACAACGGGTGTAAGCTAGTTTTGCACACGCAGAATACTCGGGTTAAACTTGACGAGCCTAGCATATGCAGATATGGCCTCGGAACACTGGAGACCGAAAGGTCGAGCGTGAATCATATAGTAGATATGATCAACATAAGATGTTCACCATTGATACTACTCCATCTCACGTGATGATCGGACATGGTTTAGTTGATTTGGATCACGTGATCATTTAGATGACCAGAGGGATGTCTATCTAAGTGGGAGTTCTTTAAATTAATATGATTAAATTGAACTTTAATTTATCATGAACTTAGTCCTGATAGTTTTTTGCATATCTATGTCGTTGTAGATCAATGGCCCATGCTACCGTTCCTTTGAATTTTAATGCATTCCTAGAGAAAGCTAAGTTGAAAGATGATGGTAGCAATTACACGGACTGGGTCCGTAACCTGAGGATTATCCTCATTGCTGCACAGAAGAATTATGTCCTTGAAGCACCGCTAGGTGACAAGCCCCCTCCCGCTAATGTAGACGCTTTGAACGTCTGGCAGTCGCGGTCTGATGACTACACGATAGTTCAGTGTGCCATGCTTTACGGCTTAGAACCGGGACTTCAACGACGTTTTGAACGTCATGGACCATATGAGATGTTCCAGGAGTTGAAGTTAATATTTCAAGCAAATGCCCGGATTGAGAAATATGAGATTTCCAATAAGTTCTACAGCTGCAAGATGGAGGAGAATAGTTCTATCAGTGAACACTTGCTCAGAATGTCTGGGTACTACAATCATATGACTCAACTTGGTTGCAAAGTTGACGAGGATAGTGTTATTGATAGAGTTCTTCAATCACTGCCACCAAGCTATAAAGGCTTCGTGATGAACTATAATATGCAAGGGATGCAAAAGACAATTCCCGAGCTCTTCGCTATGCTTAAAGCTGCGGAGGTAGAAATCAAAAAGGAGCATCAAGTGTTGATGGTTAACAAGACCACTAGTTTCAAGAAAAAGGGCAAGGGAAAGAAGGGGAACTTCAAGAAGAATAGCAAGACAATTGCTACTCCCACGAAGAAACCCAAGTCTGGAGCCAAGCCTGAAACTGAGTGCTTCTACTGCAAGGGGACTGGACACTGGAAGCGGAACTGCCCCAAGTATTTGGCGGATAAGAAGGATGGCAAGGTGAACAAAGGTATATGTGATATACATGTTATTGATGTGTACCTTACTAATGCTCGTAGTAGTACCTGGGTATTTGATACCGGTTCGGTTGCTAATATTTGTAACTCGAAACAGGGACTACGGATTAAACGAAGATTAGCTAAGGACGAGGTGACGATGCGCGTGGGAAATGGTTCCAAAGTCGATGTGATCGCCGTCGGCACGCTACCTCTACATCTACCTTCGGGATTAGTATTAGACCTAAATAATTGTTATTTGGTGCCAGCGTTAAGCATGAACATTATATCTGGATCTTGTTTGTTGCGAGACGGTTATTCATTCAAATCAGAGAATAATGGTTGTTCTATTTTTATGAATAATATCTTTTATGGTCATGCACCCTTGAAGAGTGGTCTATTCTTATTGGATCTCGATTGTAGTGATACACATATTCATAATATTGAAACCAAAAGATGCAAGGTTAATAATGATAGTGCAACTTATTTGTGGCACTGCCGTTTAGGTCATATTGGTGTAAAACGCATGAAGAAACTCCATAATGATGGACTTTTGGAATCACTTGATTATGGATCACTTGGTGCTTGCGAACCATGCCTCATGGGCAAGATGACTAAAACTCCGTTCTCCGGAACTATGGAGCGAGCAACAGATTTGTTGGAAATCATACATACTGATGTATGTGGGCCAATGAGTGTTGAAGCTCGCGGCGAGTATCGTTATTTTCTGACCTTCACTGATGATTTAAGCAGATATGGGTATATCTACTTAATGAAGCACAAGTCTGAAACATTTGAAAAGTTCAAAGAATTTCAGAGTGAAGTAGAGAATCATCGTAACAAGAAAATAAAGTTTCTACGATCTGATCGTGGAGGAGAATATTTGAGTTACGAGTTTGGTCTTCATTTGAAACAATGTGGAATAGTTTCACAACTCACGCCACCCGGAACACCACAGCGTAATGGTGTGTCTGAACGTCGTAACCGTACTTTATTGGATATGGTACGATCTATGATGTCTCTTACCGATTTACCACTATCGTTTTGGGGTTATGCTTTAGAGACAGCTGCATTCACGTTAAATAGGGCACCATCTAAATCCGTTGATACGACACCTTATGAACTATGGTTTGGCAAGAAACCAAAGTTGTCGTTTCTTAAAGTTTGGGACTGTGATGCTTATGTGAAAAAACTTCAACCTGATAAGCTCGAACCCAAGTCGGAGAAATGTGTCTTCATAGGATACCCAAAAGTGACTGTTGGGTACACCTTCTATCACAGATCCGAAGGCAAGATATTCGTTGCTAAGAATGGATCCTTTCTAGAGAAAGAGTTTCTCTCGAAAGAAGTGAGTGGGAGGAAAGTAGAACTTGATGAGGTAATTGTACCTTCTCCCGAATTGGAAAGTAGTACATCACAGAAAATTGTTCCAGTGATTCCTACACCAATCAGTGAGGAAGTTAATGATAATGATCATGAAACTTCGGATCAAATTTCTGCTGAACGTCGTAGATCAACCAGAGTACGTTCCGCACCAGAGTGGTACGGCAACCCAGTTCTGGAAATCATGTTACTAGACCATGATGAACCTACGAACTATGAGGAAGCGACGATGAGCCCAGATTCCGCAAAATGGCTTGAAGCCATGAAATCTGAGATGGGATCCATGTATGACAACAAAGTATGGACTTTGGTTGACTTGCCCGATGATCGGCAGGCCATCGAAAATAAATGGATCTTCAAGAGGAAGACCGACGCAGACGGTAATGTTACTGTTTACAAAGCTCGACTTGTTGCGGAAGGTTTTCGACAAGTTCAAGGAGTTGACTACGATGAGACTTTCTCACATGTAGCGATGCTTAAGTCTGTCCGAATCATGTTAGCAATTGCCGCATTTTATGATTATGAAATCTGGCAAATGGATGTCAAAACTGCATTCCTGAATGGATATCTCAAAGAAGAGTTGTATATGATGCAACCAGAAGGTTTTGTCGATCCAAAAGGTACTAACAAAGTATGCAAACTCCAGCGATCCATCTATGGACTGGTACAAGCATCTCGGAGTTGGAATATACGCTTTGATGAGGTGATCAAAGCATATGGTTTTATACAGACTTTTGGAGAAGCCTGTATTTACAAGAAAGTGAGTGGGAGCTCTGTAGCATTTCTAATATTATATGTAGATGACATATTGTTGATTGGAAATGATATAGAATTTCTGGATATCATAAAAGGATACTTGAATAAAAGTTTTTCAATGAAAGACCTCGGTGAAGCTGCTTATATATTAGGCATCAAGATCTATAGAGATAGATCAAGACGCTTAATTGGACTTTCACAAAGCACATACCTTGATAAGATTTTGAAGAAGTTCAAAATGGATCAGTCAAAGAAAGGGTTCTTGCCTGTATTACAAGGTATGAAGTTGAGTAAGACTCAATGCCCGACCACTGCAGAAGATAGAGAGAAAATGAAAGTCATTCCCTATGCCTCAGCCATAGGATCTATCATGTATGCAATGCTGTGTACCAGACCTGATGTGTGCCTTGCTATAAGTCTAGCAGGGAGGTACCAAAGTAATCCAGGAGTGGATCACTGGACAGCGGTCAAGAACATCCTGAAATACCTGAAAAGGACTAAGGATATGTTTCTCGTATATGGAGGTGACAAAGAGCTCGTCGTAAACGGTTACGTCGATTCTAGCTTTGACACTGATCCGGATGACTCAAAGTCACAAACCAGATATGTATTTTTATTGAACGGTGGAGCTGTCAGTTGGTGCAGTTCCAAGCAGAGCGTCGTGGCGGGATCTACGTGTGAAGCAGAATACATAGCTGCTTCGGAAGCAGCAAATGAAGGAGTCTGGATGAAGGAGTTCATATCCGATCTAGGTGTAATACCTAGTGCATCGGGTCCAATGAAAATCTTTTGTGACAACACTGGAGCAATAGCCTTGGCGAAGGAATCCAGGTTTCACAAGAGAACAAAGCACATCAAAAGACGCTTCAATTCCATCCGCGATCTAGTCAAGGAGGGAGACATAGAGATTTGCAAAATACATACGGATCTGAATGTTGCAGACCCGTTGACTAAGCCTCTTCCACGGGCAAAACATGATCAACACCAGGACTCCATGGGTGTGAGGATCATCACTTTGTAATCTAGATTATTGACTCTAGTTCAAGTGGGAGACTGAAGGAAATATGCCCTAGAGGCAATAATAAAGATGTTATTTGTATTTCCTTATATCATGATAAATGTCTTTTGTTCATGCTAGAATTGTACTAACCGGAAACTTAGTACATGTGTGGATACATAGACAAAACAGTATGTCCCTAGTATGCCTCTACTAGACTAGCTCATTGATCAAAGATGGTTATGTTTCCTAGCCATAGACATGAGTTGTCATTTGATCAACGGGATCACATCATTAGGAGAATGATGTGATGGACTAGACCCATCCGTTAGCATAGCACTATGATCGTTTAGTTTTACTGCTATTGCTTTCTTCATGACTTATACATGTTCCTATGACTATGAGATTATGCAACTCCCGAATACCGTAGGAACACCTTGTGTGCTATCAAACGTCACAACGTAACTGGGTGATCATAAAGATGCTCTACAAGTGTCTCCGAAAGTATTCGTGGTGTTGGCATAGATCAAGATTAGGATTTGTCACTCCGAGTGTCGGAGAGGTATCTCTGGGCCCTCTCGGTAATGCACATCATAATAAGCCTTGCAAGCAAATGACTAATGAGTTAGTCACGAGATGATGTATTACGGAACGAGCAAAGAGACTTGCCGGTAACGAGATTGAACTAAGGTATTGAGATACCGACGATCGAATCTCGGGCAAGTAACATACCGATGACAAAGGGAACAACGTATGTTGTTATGCGGTTCGACCGATAAAGATCTTCGTAGAACATGTAGGAGCCAATATGGGCATCCAGGTTCCGCTATTGGTTATTGACCAGAGAAATGTCTCGGTCATGTCTACATAGTTCTCGAACCCGTAGGGTCCGCACGCTTAACGTTTCGTTGACGATATAGTATTTAATGAGTTATGTATGTTGATGACCGAATGTTGTTCGGAGTCCCGGATGTGATCACGGACATGACGAGGAACTCTGGAATGGTCCGGAGATAAAGATTAATATATGGGATAATAGTGTTTGACCTCCGGAAGGGTTCCGGAATTCACCGGAAGGGGTTCCGGATGTTTCCCGAAGTGTTTGGGTACGAGAACACGTTATTTGGGCCAAAAGGGAAAGCACACAAGGTTTTTGGAAAGCGCAAAAGGAAGTTTTGCGGAGTCCAGGGACCAGACGCCAGGGTCCCTGGCGTCTGGGTCCAGACGCCGGGAACCCTGGCGTCTGGCCCTGGAGTCCGAAAAGGACTCTTGCCTTTCGGGTGAAACCGACTTTGTGAAGGCTTTTACTCCAAGTTTCGACCCCAAGGCTCAACATATAAATAGAGGGGTAGGGCTAGCACCCAAGACACATCAAGATACACCAAGCCGTGTGCCGGCTACCCCGACCCTCTAGTTTATCCTCCGTCTAGTTTCTGTAGTGCTTGGCGAAGCCCTGCAGAGATTGTTCTTCATCAACAACCGTCACCACGCCGTCGTGCTGCCGGAACTCATCTACTACTTCGCCCGTCTTGCTGGATCAAGAAGGCGAGGACGTCATCGAGCTGAACGTGTGCTGAACGCGGAGGTGCCGTACGTTCGGTACTAGATCGGGACGG
This sequence comes from Secale cereale, assembly GCA_902687465.1. Taxonomy (NCBI): domain Eukaryota; kingdom Viridiplantae; phylum Streptophyta; class Magnoliopsida; order Poales; family Poaceae; genus Secale; species Secale cereale. The sequence continues at coordinate 815,974,029 of LR738713.1, read as the reverse complement.
ATCGTGAAGGTGCACGACTACATCAACCGCGTTGATAAACGCTTCCGCTTTCGGTCTACGAGGGTATGTAGACACACTCTCCCCTCTCGTTGCTATACATCTAGTAGATAGATCTTGCGTGATCGTAGGAAAATTTTGAAAATACTACGTTACCCAACAGTTAGGGCCTTTAGCCCCGGTTCTTGAACCGGGACTAAAGGGTCGGCACTAATGCCTATCCCTTTAGTCCCGGTTCAATCTAGAACCGGGGCAGATGGGTCTCCACGTGGCCTGTGCGCGGAGCCCAGGCAGGAGGGCCTTTTGTCCCGGTTGGTGGCACCAATCGGGACCAAAAGGCATCCACGCGTCAGCATTTCTGTGGCTGTGGTTTTTGTTTTTTTTGAAAGGGGAGGGGGGGTTGGAGGTTTTGGG
>LR738713.1:815945541-815967911 GCA_902687465.1 Secale cereale | reverse complement strand
CTTTGACACTAGGCAACCTCTCGACCCCTCGACCCTCGACTGCTCGGCGATCCACAACCCTAGACCCCCTCATGTCACATTTTGTCTAGTGTCAAAGGATTCAACAAAACCATGTCTTCATCATTAGACGAAAGTAACAGTCGCATGATGGTACGAAGCTCTCCAAAGTTATTTTGGAACGGAGTCCCAGATAGGATAATTCGTAACAAAAGACGGATTATCCTATCAGGAAATCCGTTCCAAAATAATTTTCCAGAACTTCGTACCAACATGCCCCGGTTACTTCCGGCAAATGATGAAGGCATGGATTTCTTCAATACTTTGACACTAGGCAACCTCTCGACCCCTCGGCGATCCTCGACCCTTGACGACCCACGATCCCTCGACGACCCTCGACCCCCCACCCCTCATGTCGAAGTTATCGGGGAGGGGGTATATCGACAATGACATACCCGATAAAAAAGAAGAAGAGGAAGAAGAAGAAAAAAAGAGGAGAAGAAGAAAGGAACAGCTAGAGGAGAAGATCGACGAAAAAAAGGAGAAGAAGAAAGGAATAGAGGAGAAGAAGAGAAACTTTCTCTTCTTCTCCTCTATTCCTTTCTTCTTCTTCTCCTCTTATTTTTTTCTTTTTTCTTCTTCTTATTTATTTCTCCTCTTCTTCCTCTCCTCTTCTTCTTTCTTTCCTCTTCTTATTTTCTTCATTCCTATCCTTCTTTTTCTAAATTTGTAACTTTTGCATAAATAAAATTTTTCTACAATTGTAACTTTCTATATATGAACAAAAAAAATTCTATGAACAAAAAAACATTTTTAACATATATATTTAGCAAATTCCTAAGAAAAAATAAAAAAAAATTATAGCCACATACACATATACATCACATACACATATACATATTATAGCCACATACAGCAACTATATACACATATACATATACACATACACATATATACAGCAACTATATACACATAATAAACTATATATATATACATATACACATATATATATATATACATATCATATCACATATGAAAAAATAATATAGCAATATATTTTTAACAGAGCCGGGCAGGGGCGCGGCGGCTCACGGCGTAGGGGCAGGCAGAGGGCGCCGGCGACGAGGAGCGCGGGGGCAGAGGGCGCCGGCGGCGAGGAGCGACGGGGCGACGGCGCGGGGCGACGGGGCGACGGCGCGGGGCGACGGCACGGGGCGACGGCGAGCTCGGGCTTGGCGGCGTCGGGGGTGGGGAAGAGATAAGTGAAACGAATTTTCACAAGTGCTACTTATATAGACAGGGCATTGGTCCCGGTTCGTGTCACAAACCGGGACGAATGCCCCCCTTTAGTCCCAGTTGGTGCCACAAACCGGGACCAAAGGTCTCTTTTCAGCAGCCCAAAGGGCGGGAAGGAGACACCTTTGGTCCCGGTTGGTGCCACCAACCGGGGCTAAAGGGATGCATTGGTCCCGGTTGGTGCCACGAACCGGGAACAATGCCCCCCCCCCCTTTAGCCCCGGTTGTTGCCACCAACCGGGACCAAAGCCCTTGTCCTGCCCCACGGTGAAAATCTTTAGTCCCACCTCGCTAGTTGACAAAGGCTGCGAGTGGTTTATAAGCCCCACTGCGGTGGCTGTATTGAACTCCTCTCTATTGCAGGCTTCTGGGCCTAACTCTGCGCGCTGCCCTGTGAGTCTGCTGGGCCTTATACTCCAGCTGCATCCTGGGCCATAGGCCTTGCAGGCTCACTGGGCAGCGCCCTTTTTTTATTTTTTTTCCTTTTCTGCTTTGTTTATTTCTAAGTTGTTTTTTGCTGTATTTAGAGTTTCTTTCTGAATATTATTGCTTTAGGTAAAACCAATTACAAACTTTCTGTTAGTGCCAGTAGTATTCAAATTTGAATAGTTTAAATTTAAAATTATTTGTTTTCTTTGTTGCTTTATTTATATTATTTTGTTTCTACTTACAACAAAATACTTATTGTTGCTATTTTTATATTTTTGCAAGTTTTTTGTTTTGTTTTCTGCATTATTTATTTTCTTTTATTTTTTGCTTTATTTTTTAATTCTTTTTGTTAGTGCCATTAGTTTTAGAAAAATTATAAACTTTCTGTTAGTGCCATTAGTTTTCAAATTTGAATAATTAAAATTTGAATTCTTTGAAATTTGTGTGAATCACAAGTTTGTGGTTTACTTTACTAAAAAAATGAACATATATGCACCTATAGAGAAAATTCGACCTAAATTCATAGTTTTCAAATGAACTCTGAAAAAGTTGGCATAGCATGTGCATGTACAAAACGGACAATGGTGTCATACTCGTCTGTTACAAAGTTGGCATGGTATCATCATAATAGTTGCGGAAAAACATGTTCACTTTTTCTTCGCTTGTGTCATTTGTTTATTGCGCCGTAACCATGGATAATCTTTATCGTTTATCAGGATGCTTGGGTCAGCCTTGACTTTGAAGGGAGGAATTTCATGAAACTTTTCATAATCTTCAAATATGTCTGTCTTGCCCTCCACTCCCAGGATGTCCCTTTTTCCTGAAAAAACTATGCGACACTTTGGCTCATCGTATGATGTATTCGCTTCCTTATCTTTTCTTTTTCTCGGTCTGATAGATATGTCCTTCACATAGATAACTTGTGCCACATCATTGGCTAGGACGAACGGTTCGTCAGTGTACCCAAGATTTTTCAGATGCACTGTTGTCATTCCATACTGTGGGTCTACCTGTACCCCGCCTCCTGACAGATTGACCCATTTGCACTTAAACAAAGGGACCTTAAAATCATGTCCGTAGTCAAGTTCCCATATGTCCACTATCTAACCATAATATGTGTCCTTTCCCCTCTCGGTTGTTGCATCAAAGCAGACACCGCTGTTTTGGTTGGTGCTCTTTTGATCTTGGACAATCGTGTAAAATGTATTCCCATTTATCTCGTATCCTTTGTAAATCAATACAGTCAAAGATGGTCCCCTGGACAACAAGTACAACTCATCACAAACAGAGTTGTCACCTCTGAGACGTGTTTCCAACCAACTGCTGAAAGTCCGGATGTGTTCACATGTAATCCAGTCGTCGCACTGCTCCGGGTGTTTGGAGCGCAGACTGTTCTTGTGTTCATTGATATACGGGGTCACCAAGGTAGAGTTCTGTAGAACTGTGTAGTGTGCTTGAAACCAAAAATATCCGTCCCTGCATATTATTGAGTCCCTTCCAAGCGTGCCTTTTCCAGTCAGTCTCCCCTCGTACCGCGATTTAGGGAGACCTATCTTATTAAGGCCAGGAATGAAGTCAACAGAACACCCGATGACATCCTCTGTTTGATGGCCCATGGAGATGCTTCCTTCTGGCCTAGCGTGGTTACAGACATATTTCTTTAGGACTCCCACGAACCTCTCAAAGGGGAACATATTGTGTAGAAATACGGGCCCCAAAATGACAATCTTGTCGACTAGATGAACTAGGACGTGTGTCATGATATTGAAGAAGGATGGTGGGAACACCAGCTTGAAACTGACAAGACATTGCGCCACATCACTCCTTAGCCTTGGTACGATTTCCGGAAATGACAGGCGCATAATGGTACGAGAAGCTCTTCAAAGTTGTTTTGGATGGAGTTCCCGATAGAATAATTTTATTTTAAGTACCCTCGACCCCTGGACGACCCTCGACCCTCGACTGCTCGGCAATCCACAACCCTAGCCCCTCATGTCACATTTTGTCTAGTGTCAAAGGATTCAACAAAACCATGTCTTCACCATTAGGCGAAGGTAACAGGCGCATGATGGTACGAAGCTCTCCAAAGTTATTTTTGGAACGGACTCCCAGATAGGATAATTCGTAACAAAAGACGGATTATCCTATCAGGAACTCCGTTCCAAAATAACTTTCCAGAAATTCGTACCAACATGCCCCGGTTACTTCTGGCAAATGATGAAGGCATGAATTTCTTCAATAGTTTGACACTAGGCAACCTCTCGACCCCTCGACCCTCGACTGCTCGGCGATATCCACAACCCTAGACCCCCTCATGTCACATTTTGTCTAGTGTCAAAGGATTCAACAAAACCATGTCTTCATCATTAGGCGAAAGTAACAGACGCATGATGGTACGAAGCTCTCCAAAGTTATTTTGGAACGGAGTCCCAGATAGGATAATTCGTAACAAAAGACGGATTATCCTATCTGGAACTCCATTCCAAAATAACTTTCCTGAACTTCGTACCAACATGCCCCGGTTACTTCTGGCAAATGATGAAGGCATGGATTTCTTCAATACTTTGACACTAGGCAACCTCTCGACCCCTCGGCGATCCTCGACCCTTGACGACCCTCGGTCCCTCGACGACCCTCGACCCCCCCCCCCCTCATGTCGAAGTTATCGGGGAGGGGGTATATCGACAATGACATACCCGATAAAAAAGAAGAAGAGGAAGAAGAAGAAAAAAAAGAAGAGAAGAAAAAAGGAACAACTAGAGGAGAAGATCGAAGAAAAAAAAGAAAAAAAAAGGAGAAGAAGAAAGGAATAGAGGAGAAGAAGAGAAATTTCTCTTCTTCTCCTCTATTCCTTTCTTCTTCTCCTCTTATTTTTCTTCTTTTTTCTTCTTCTTATTTATTTCTCCTCTTCTTCCTCTCCTCTTCTTCTTTCTTTCCTCTTCTTATTTTCTTCATTCCTATCCTTCTTTTTCTAAATTTGTAACTTTTGCATAAATAAAATTTTTCTACAAATGTAACTTTCTATATATGAACAAAAAACTTTCTATAAACAAAAAAACATTTTTAACATATATATTTAGCAAATTCCTAAGAAAAATTAAAAAATTATAGCCACATACACATATACATCACATACACATATACATTATAGCCACATACAGCAACTATATACACATATACATATACACATAAGCAACTATATATATACACATACACATATATATACATATCATATCACATATGAAAAAAACATATATATAGCATATAACAGAGCCGGGCAGGGGCGCGGCTGCTCACAGCGCAGGGGCAGGCAGAGGGCGCCGGCGACGAGAAGCGCGGGGCAGAGGGCGCCGGCGACGAGGAGCGAAGGGGCGACGACGCGACGGCGCGGGGCGACGAGGCGATGGCGCGGGGCGACGGCGCGCGGCGACGGCGAGCTCGGGCTTGGCGGCGTCGGGGGCGGGGAAGAGAACTGAGATGAATTTTCACAAGTGCTACTTATATAGACAGGGCATTGGTCCCGGTTGGTGCCACGAACCGGGACCAATGCGCCCCCTTTAGCCCCGGTTGTTGCCACCAACCGGGACCAAAGCCCTTGTCCTGCCCCGCGGTGAAAATCTTTAGTCCCACCTCGCTAGTTGACAGGGGCTGGGGGTGGTTTATAAGCCTCATCACGGTGGCTGTATTGAACTCCTCTCTATTGCAGGCTTCTGGGCCTAACTCTGCGCGCTGCCCTGTGAACTTGCTGGGCCTTATAGTCCAGCTGCATCCTGGGCTGTAGGCCTTGCAGGCTCACTGGGCAGCGCCCATTTTTTTCCTTTTCTGCTTTATTTATTTGTGTTAGTGCCATTAGTTTTCAAATTTGAATACTTAAAATTTGAATTCTTTCAAATTTTTGTGAATCACAAGTTTGTGGTTAACTTTACTAAAAATGAACATATATGCACCTATAGAGAAAATTCGACCTAAATTCATAGTTTTCAAATGAACTCTAAAAAAGTTGGCATAGCATGTGCATGTACAAAACGGACAATGGTATCATACTCGTCTGTTACAAAGTTGGCATGGTATCATCATAATAGTTGCGGAAAAAAGTCTTCACTTTTTCTTTGCTTGTGTCATTTGCTTATTGCGCCGTAACCATGGATAATCTTCCTCGTTTATCAGGATGCTTGGGTCAGCCTTGAATTGAAGGGAGGAATTTCATGAAACTTTTCATAATCTTCAGATATGTCTGTCTTGCCCTCCACTCCCAGGATGTCCCTTTTTCCTGAAAGAACTATGTGGCGCTTTGGCTCATCGTATGATGTATTCGCTTCCTTATCTTTTCTTTTTCTCGGTCTGGTAGACATGTCCTTCACATAGATAACCTGTGCCACATCATTGGCTAGGACGAACGGTTCGTCAGTGTACCCAAGATTTTTCAGATCCACTGTTGTCATTCCGTACTGTGGGTCTACCTGTACCCCGCCTCCTGACAGATTGACCCATTTGCACTTAAACAAAGGGACCTTAAAATCATGTCCATAGTCAAGTTCCCATATGTCCACTATGTAACCATAATATGTGTCCTTTTCCCTCTCGGTTGTTGCATCAAAGCGGACACCGCTGTTTTGGTTGGTGCTCTTTTGATCTTGGACAATCATTTAAAATGTATTCCCATTTATCTCGTATCCTTTGTAAATCAATACAGTCAAAGATGGTCCCTTGGACAACAAGTACAACTCATCACAAACAGTGTTGTCACCTCTGAGACGTGTTTCCAACCATCTGCTGAAAGTCCTGATGTGTTCACATGTAATCCAGTCGTCGCACTGCTCCGGGTGTTTGGAGAGTAGACTGTTCTTGTGTTCATGGACATACGGGGTCACCAAGGTAGAGTTCTATAGAACTGTGTAGTGTGCTTGAGACCAAGAATATCCGTCCCTGCATATTATTGAGTCCCTTCCAAGCGTGCCTTTTCCAGTCAGTCTCCCCTCGTACCGCGATTTAGGGAGACCTATCTTATTAAGGCCAGGAATTAAGTAAACACAAAACCCGATGACATCCTCTGTTTGATGGCCCATGGAGATGCTTCCTTCTGGCCTAGCGCGGTTACGGACATATTTCTTTAGGACTCCCATGAACCTCTCAAAGGGGAACATATTGTGTAGAAATACGGGCCCCAGAATTACAATCTCGTCGACTAGATGAACTAGGACGTGTGTCATGATATTGAAGAAGGATGGTGGGAACACCTGCTCGAAACTGACAAGACATTGCGCCACATCACTCCTTAGCCTTGGTACAATTTCTGGATCGATCACCTTCTGAGAGATTGCATTGAGGAATGCACATAGCTTCACAATGGCTAATCGGACGTTTTCCGGTAGAAGCCCCCTCAATGCTACCGGAAGCAGTTGCGTCGTAATCACGTGGCAGTCATGAGACTTTAGGTTCTGGAACTTTTTCTTTGGCATATTTATTATTCCCTTTATATTCGACGAGAAGCCAGTCGGGACCTTCATACTGAGCAGGCATTCAAAGAAGATTTCTTTCTTTTCTTTCGTAAGAGCATAGCTGGCAGGACCTTCATACTGATTCGGAGGCTTGTTGTCTTTTTCGTGCAAATGTTGCAGGTCCTCCCGTGCCTCAGCTGTATCTTTTGTCTTTCCATACACGCCCAAGAAGCCTAGCAGGTTCACGCAAAGGTTCTTTGTCACGTGCATCACGTCGATTGAAGAGCGGACCTCTAGGTCTTTCCAGTAGGGTAGGTCCCAAAATATAGATTTCTTCTTCCACATGGGTGCGTGTCCCTCGGCGTCATTCGGAACAGCTAGTGCATCGGGGCCCTTTCCAAAGATTATGTGTAAATCATTGACCATAGCAAGTACGTGATCACCGGTACGCATGGCGGGCTTCTTCCGGTGATCTGCCTCGCCTTTGAAATGCTTGCCTTTCTTTCGACATTGATGGTTGGTCGGAAGAAATCGACGATGGCCCAGGTACACATTCTTCCTGCATTTGTCCAGGTATATACTTTCAGTGTCATCTAAGCAGTGCGTGCATGCGTTGTATCCTTTGTTTGTCTGTCCTGAAAGGTTACTGAGAGCGGGCCAATCGTTGATGGTCACGAACAGCAATGCCTTTAGGTCAAATTCGTCCTGTCTGTGCTCATCCCACTCACGTACACCGTTTCCATTCCACAGCTGTAAAAGTTATTCAACTAATGGCCTTAGGTACACATCAATGTCGTTGCCGGGTTGCTTAGGGCCTTGGATGAGAACTGGCATCATAATGAACTTCCGCTTCTTGCACATCCAAGGAGGAAGGTTAAACATACATAGAGTCACGGGCCAGGTGCTGTGATTGCTGCTCTGATCCCCGAAAGGATTAATGCCATCCGTGCTTAAAGCAAACCATACGTTCCTTGGGTCCTTTGCAAACTCCTTCCAGTACTTTCTCTCGATTTTTCTCCACTGCGACCCGTCAGCGGGTGCTCTCAACTTCCCGTCTTTCTTACGGTCCTCACTGTGCCATCGCATCAACTTGGCATGCTCTCCGTTTTTGAAAAAATGTTTCAACCGTGGTATTATAGGAGCATACCACATCACCTTCGCAGGAACCCTCTTCCTGGCGGGCTCGCCTTCAACATCACCAGGGTCATCTCGTCTCATCTTATACCGCAATGCACCGCATACCGGGCATGCGTTCAGATCCTTGTATGCACCGCGGTAGAGGATGCAGTCATTAGGGCATGCATGTATCTTCTGCACCTCCAATCCTAGAGGGCATACGACCTTCTTTGCTGCGTATGTACTGTCGGACAATTCGTTATCCTTCGGAAGCTTCTTCTTCAATATTTTCAGTAGCTTCTCAAATCCTTTGTCAGCCACAGCATTCTCTGCCTTCCACTGCAGCAATTCCAGTACGGTACCGAGCTTTGTGTTGCCATCTTCGCAATTGGGGTACAACCCTTTTTTGTGATCCTCTAACATGCGATCAAACTTCAGCTTCTCCTTTTGACTTTCGCATTGCGTCCTTGCATCGACAATGACCCGGCGGAGATCATCATCTGGTTCCTCTTGATCTTCAGCAGCTTCACCCGTTGCAGCATCATTGGGCACATCGTCTGGTTCCTCTTGATCTTCACCAGCTCCCCCCATTCCAGCATCACCGTATTCAGGGGGCACATAGTTGTCATCGTACTCTTCTTCTTCGCCGTCTTCCATCATAACCCCTATTTCTCCGTGCCTCGTCCAAACATTATAGTGTGGCATGAAACCCTTGTAAAGCAGGTGGGAGTGAAGGATTTTCCAGTTAGTGTAAGACATCGTATTCCCACATTTAGTGCATGGACAACACATAAAACCATTCTGCTTGTTTGCCTCAGCCGCATTTAGAAACTCATGCACGCCCTTAATGTACTCGGAGGTGTGTCTGTCACCGTACATCCATTGCCGGTTCATCTGCGTGCATTATATATAATTAAGTGTGTCAAAAACCATTACAGAACATCATAAATAGATAATTAAGTGACCAAATTAATAAAAGTTCATCATCACATTAAAACCAAAGTACATACATAGTTCTCATCTAACAACATATAGCTCTCCATACACATCGAAACTATGTAAAACATTTCAATGCGAAAACAAATGCGATCAGAATCGCAACCAAGGTAACAATTGATCCAACGACATAATGATACCAAGCCTCGGTATGAATGGCATATTTTCTAATCTTTCTAATCTTCAACTGCATTGCATCCATCTTGATCTTGTGATCATCGACGACATCCGCAACATGCAACTCCAATATCATCTTCCCGTCCTCAATTTTTTTTATTTTTTCCTTTAAGAAATTGTTTTCTTCTTCAACTAAATTTAACCTCTCGACAATAGGTCCATCTTGATCTTGTGATCATCGACGACTTCCGCAACATGCAACTCCAATTCCATCTTCTCCTCGTCCATTTTTTCCAATTTTTTCTTTAAGGAAATGTTTACCTCTTCAACTAAATTTAACCTCTCCACAAGAGGGTCGGTTGGAATTTCCGGTTCAACTACCTCCTAGACATATAAAAACATCTATGCATGTCAGGTTGGTCGGCATAATTGTCATAAACACTAAAACAAATAGTTATAAATTAAAGATAATATACCACATCCGAATCGTAGACAGGACGAGGGCCCACGTGGGCGGATATCAAAACCATCGCACTATATAATAACAAGCAATAATAAACGTAAGAAAATTAGACAAATATCAATCTAAAGCAATAATAACAAGCAATAATAAAAGTAAGAAAAGCATGGACATAACAAGAGGCTCACCACGGTGGTGCCGGTGACGAGATCGGCGGGGGCGATCGACGGCGGCGAAGACGGGGACGGGACGTGACGGACCGCTAAACCTAGACAAATCTCGGAGAAAATAGAGCTTCGAGAGGACAAAAGCTTAACTAGTGTGGCTCGGGCATTCCATCGAACACGTTGTGTGCATAGGAGGTGAGCTAGAGCACCACCAAGCCCTCTCCCCCTCGGCCAGAAAAAACAGAGCAGTGTGCTCTGCTCTTGCGCGAGGGGGTATATATAGGCACCTCATTGGTCCCGGTTGGTGATACGAACCGGGGCTAAAGGTGAGCGTTTGGTCCCGGTTCATGTCACCAACCGGGACCAATGGTGGTGGGCCAGGAGCAAGACCCATTGGTCCCGGTTCGTCGCACCAACCGGGACCAAAAGGTCCAGACGAACCGGGACCAATGGCCCACATGGCCCGGCCGGCCCCCTGGGCTCACGAACCGGGTCCAATGCCCCCATTGGTCCCGGTTCTTGATTGAACCGGGACTAATGGGCTGGACAGCCCTGGACCAAAGCCCTGTTTTCTACTAGTGTTAGTCCCAAAAATAATATAAAAGTGTATAATAAAGCACATTAAACATCCAAAACAGAATATATAATAGCATGGAACAATCAAAAATTATAGATACGTAGGAGACGTATCAACCTCCCTGCTAGACTTATAGCAAGGCACACATCAGGTCTGGTACACAACATTGCATACATGATAGAACCTATGGCTGAAGCATAGGGAATGACTTTCATTTTCTCTCTATCTTCTGCAGTGGTCGGGCATTGACTCTAACTCAACTTCACACCTTGTAACACAGGCAATAACTCTTTCTTTGACTGATCCATTTTGAACTTCTTCAAAACTTTATCAAGGTATGTGCTTTGTGAAAATCCAATTAAGTTTCTGATCTATCTCTATTGACCTTGATGCCTAATATATAAGCAGCTTCACCGAGGTCTTTCATTGAAAAATTCTTACTCAAGTATCCTTTTATGCTATTCGGAAATTCTATATCAATTCCAATCGACAATATGTCATCTACATAGAATATCAGAAATGCTACAGAGCTCCCACTCACTTTCTTGTAAATACATGCTTCTCCAAAAGTCTGTATAAAACTATATGCTTTGATCACCTCATCAAAACATATATTCCAACTCCGAGATGTTTGCACCAGTCCATAGATGGATCGCTGAAGCATGCACACTTTGTTAGCACCTTTAGGTTCGTCAAAACCTTCTGGTTGTATCATATACAACTCTTCTTTGAGATATAAATTAAGGAATGCAATTTTGACATCCATTTGCCAGATTTCATAATCATAAGATGTGGAAATTGCTAACATGATTCAGATAGACTTAAGCATCGCTACGGGTGTGAAAGTCTCATCGTAGTCAACTCCTTGAACTTGTCGAAAATCTTTCGCAACAAGTCGAGCTTTGTAGATAGTAACATTACCATCGACGTCGGTCTTCCTCTTAAAGATCCATTTATTTTCAGTGGCTCGCCGATCATCGGGCAAGTCAACCAAAGTCCACACTTTGTTCTCATACATGGATCCCATCTCAGATTTCATGGCCTCAAGCCATTTTGTGGAATCTGGGCTCATCATCGCTTCCTCATAGTTCATAGGTTCATCATGGTCTAGTAACATGACTTCTAGAATAGGGTTACCGTACCACTCTGGTGCGGCACGTATTCTGGTTGACCTACGAGGTTCAGTAGTAACTTGATCTGACGTTTCATGATCATCATCATTAGCTTCCTCACTGATTGGTATAGGAATCACTGGAACTAGTTTCTGTGATGAACTACTTTCCAATTCGGGAGAAGGTACAATTACCTCATCAAGTTCTACTTTCCACCCACTCACTTCTTTCGAGAGAAACTCCTTCTCTAGAAAGGATCCATTCTTATTAACGAATATCTTGCCTTCGGATCAGTGATAGAAGGTGTACCCAACAGTATCCTTTGGGTATCCTATGAAGACCCATTTCTCCGACTTGGGTTCGAGCTTATCAGGTTGAACCTTTTTCACATAAGCATCGCAGCCACAAACTTTAAGAAACAACAACTTAGGTTTCTTGCCAAACCACAGTTCATAAGGTGTCATCTCAACGGATTTAGATGGTGCCCTATTTAATGTGAATGCAGCTGTCTCTAAAGCATAACCCCCAAACGATAGTGGTAAATCGGTAAGAGACATCATAGATCGCACCATATCTAATAAAGTACGGTTACGATGTTCGGACACACCATTACGCTGTGGTGTTTCAGGTGGCGTGAGTTGTGAAACTATTCCACATTGTTTCAAATGAAGACCAAACTCTTAACTCAAATATTCGCCTCCACGATCAGATCGTAGAAACTTTATTTTTTTTGTTACCATGATTCTCTACTTCACTAGGAAATTCTTTGAACTTTTCAAATGTTTCAGACTTGTGCTTCATCAAGTAGATATACCCATATCTGCTCAAATCATCTGTGAAGGTCAGAAAATAACGATACCCGCCACGAGCTTCAACACTCATGACTGCATACATCAGTATGTATGATTTCCAATAAGTCAGTTGCTCGCTTCATTGTTCCAGAGAATGGAGTTTTAGTCATCCCGCCCATGAGGCATGGTTTACAAGCACCAAATGATTCATAATAAAGAGATTCCAAAAGTCCATCAGCATGGAGTTTCTTCATGCGCTTTACACCAATATGACCTAAACGTCAGTGCCATAAATAAGTTGCACTATCATTATCAACTTTGCATCTTTTGGCTTCAATATTATGAATATGTGTATCATTACGATCGAGATCCAACAAAAATATACCACTCATCAGGGGTGCATGACCATATGAGATATTACTCATATAAATAGAACAACCATTATTCTCTGATTTAAATGAATAACCGTCTTGCAATAAACAAGATCAAGATATATTGTTCATGCTCAACGCTGGCACCAAATAACAATTATTTAGGTCTAAAACTAATCCCGAAGGTAGATGTAGAGGTACCGTGCCGACGGCGATCACATTGACTTTAGAACCATTTCCCACGCGCATCGTCACCTCAGCCTTAGCTAATCTTCGTTTAACCCATAGCCCCTGTTTCGAGTTACAAATATTAGCAACCGAACGAGTATCAAATACTCAGGTGCTACTACGAGCATTAGTAAGGTACACATCAATAACATGTATATCAAATATACCTTTGTTCACTTTGCCGTCCTTCTTATCCGCCAAATACTTGGGGAAGTTCCGCTTCCAGTGACCAGTCCCTCTGAAGTGGAAGCACTCAGTTTCAGGCTTGGCTCCAGACTTGGGTTTCTTCGCGCTGGCATGCTATTCTTCTTGAAGTTCCCTTCTTTCCCTTGCCCTTTTCCTTGAAACTAGTGGTCTTGTTAACCATCAACACTGGATGCTCCTTTTTGATTTCTACCTCCGCAGCTTTGAGCATAGCGAAGAGCTCGGGAATTGTCTTCTGCATCCCTTGCATATTATATTCATCACGAAGCCTTTCTAGCTTGGTGGCAGTGATTGAAGAACTCTATCAATAACACTATCTTCATCAACTTTGCATCGGAGTTGAGTCATGTGATTGTAGTACCTAGACATTCTGTGTAAGTGTTTACTGATAGAACTGTTCTCCTCCATCTTGCAGCTATAGAACTTACTGGAGACTTCATATCTCTCAATTCGGGCATTTGCTTGAAATAATAACTTCAACTCTTGGAACATCTCATATGCTCCATGACGTTCAAAACATCTTTGAAGTCCCGATTCTAAGCCGTAAAGCATGGCACACTAAACTATCGAGTAGTCATCAGTACGAGCTTGCCAGATGTTCATAACATTTGGAGTTTCCCCTACAGCAGGCCTGTCACCTAGAAGTGCTTCAAGGACATAATTCTTCTGTGCAGCAATGAGGATAATCCTCAAGTTATGGACCCAGTCCGTATAGTTGCTACCATCATCTTTCAATTTAGCTTTCTCTAGGAACATATTAAAATTCAAGGGAACGGTAGCACGGGCCATTGACCTACAACAACATAGATATGAAAAAACTATCAGGACTAAGTTTATGATAAATTAAAGTTCAATTAATCATATTACTAAAGAACTCCCACTTAGATAGACATCCCTCGAGTCATCTAAATGATCACGTGATGCAAATCAACTAAACCATGTCCGGTCATCACGTGAGATGGAGTAGTTTTCAATTGTGAACATCTTATGTTGATCATATATACTATATGATTCACGCTCGACCTTTCGGTCTCCAGTGTTCCGAGCCATGTCTGTACATGCTAGGCTTGTCAAGTTTAACCCGAGTATTCTGCATATGCAAAACTGTCTTACACCCGTTGTATTTAAACGTAGATCTTATCACACCCGATCATCACGTGGTGTCTCGGCACGATGAACTGTCGCAACGGTGCATACTCAAGGAGAACACTTGTTCCTTGAAATTTTGTAAGGGATCATCTTATAATGCTACATCCGTACTAAGCAAAATAAGAAGCATAAAAAGATAAACATCACATGCAATCAAAATATGTGACATGATATGGCCATCATCATCTTGTGCTTTTGATCTCCATCTCCAAAGCATCGTCATGATCTCCATCGTCACCGGCTTGACACCATGATCTTCATCGTAGCATCATGGTCGTCTCGCCAACTATTTATACTACCACTATCACTAACTCATAGTGATAAAGTAAAGCAATCGCATGGCTTTCACAATTCATACAATAAAGAGACAACCATAAGGCTCCTGTCGGTTGCCGATAATTTACAAAACATGATCATCTCATACAATAACGTATAACTCATCACGTCTTGACCATATCACATCACAACATGCCCTGCAAAAACAAGTTAGACTTCCTCTACTTTGTTTTTGCAAGTTTTACGTGGCTGCTACGGGCTAAGCAAGAACCGTTCCTACCTACACATCAAAACCACAACGATTTTTCGTCAAGTGTGCTGTTTTAACCATCAACAAGGACCGGGCGTAGCCACACTCGATTCAACTAAAGTTGAAGAAACTGACACCCACCAGCCACCTATGTGCAAAGCACGTCGGTAGAACCAGTCTCATGAACACGGTCATGTAATTTCGGTCTGGTCCACTTCATCGAACAATACCGCTGAATCAAAATATGACATGCTGGTAACAAGTATGACTTTTATCGCCCACAACTCTTTGTGTTCTACTCGTGCATATCATCTATGCATAGACCTGGCTCATGATGCCACTGTTGGGGAACGTAGTATTTCAAAAAAATTCCTATGATCACGCAAGATCTATCTAGGAGAAGCATAGCAACGAGCGGGGAGAGTGTGTCCATGTACCCGCATAGACCAAAAGCGGAAGCGTTTAGTAACACAGTTGATGTAGTCGAACGTCTTCGCGATCCAACCGATCAAGCATCGAATGCACGGCACCTCCATGATCTGCACACGTTCAGCTCGGTGACGTCCCTCGTACTCTTGATCCAGTTGAGGCCGAGGGAGAGTTTCGTCAGCACGACGGCATGGTGACGGTGTTGATGAAGTTACCGACGCAGGGCTTCGCCTAAGCACTGCGACAATATGACCGAGGTGTGTAACTGTGGAGGGGGGCACCGCACACGGCTACAACAATTGTCAAATTGTGTTTCTTTGGTTGCCCCCTCGCCCCTTATATAAAGGATCAAGGGGAGAGGCCGGCCGGCCCCTATAGGGGGCGCCCCAAGTAGGATTCCTACTAGGAATAGGAATCCTATTCCACGTAGGTTTCCAACAAGGGAAGAGAGGGGGAAGGAAGGAGAGGGAGAGAGTGAGAGGGAAAGAGAGGGGCGCCACCCCCTCCTAGTCCAATCCGGACTCCTCATGGGGGGCGTGCGGCCAGCCCTAGAGCCCCTCCTCTCTCTCTCACAAGGCCCGTGTTGGCCCATTAGTTCCCCCGAGGGTTCCGATAACCCCCGGCACTCCGATATTTATCCGGTGACCCCCGGAACTCATCCGGTGTCCGAATAACATCGCCCAATATATCATTCTTTATGTATCCACCATTCCAAGACTCCTCGTCACGTCCGTGATCTCATCCGGGACTCCGAAAAACCTTAGATACATCAAAACACATAAACTCATAATACCGATCATCATCGAACGTTAAGCGTGCGGACCCTACGGGTTCGAGAACTATGTAGAGATGACCGAGACACATCTCTGGTCAATAACCAATAGCGGAACCTGGATGCTCATATTGGCTCCTACATATTCTTCGAAAACCTTTATCGGTCAAATCGCATAAAAACATACGTTGTTCCCTTTGTCATCGGTATGTTACTTGTCCGAGATTCGATCGTTGGTATCATCATACCTTGTTCAATCTCGTTACCGGCAAGTCTCTTTACTCATTCCGTAATACATCATCTCTTGACTAACTCATTAGTCTTTTGCTTGCAAGGCTTATTATGATAAGTATTACCGAGAGGGCCCAGAGATACCTCTCCGACACTCGGAGTGACAAATCCTAATCTTGATCTATGCCAACACCACAAACACTTTCGGAAACATCTGTAGAGCATCTTTATAATCACCGAGTTATGTTGTGACATTTGATAGCACACAAGGTGTTCCTTCGGTATTCGGGAGTTGCATAATCTCATAGTTAGAGGAACATGTATAAGTCATGACGAAAGCAATAGCAGTAAAATTAAACGATCATAGTGCTAAGCTAACAGATGGGTCTTGTCCATCACATCATTTTCCTAATGATGTGATACCATTCATCAAATGACAACACATGTCTACAGTTAGGACACTTAACCATCTTTGATTAACGAGCTAGTCTAGTAGAGGCATACTAGGGACACTCTGTTTTGTATATGTATTCACACATGTATCAAGTTTCCGATTAATACAATTCTAGCATGAATAAAAGACATTTATCATGTTACATAAGGAAATATAAATAACAACTTTATTATTGCCTTTAGGGCATATTTCCTTCACCTTCCTCAAGCCATGGATGCTGGTATTGCCCCCCGCCTCTTTATCGTTGCTTCTAGATTTCAGATCTTGGATTTAGGGGCAATAGGTTTGCATTCCTTGATTTTTGGCCAAATCAAGGCTTGAGTAGGATGGTGAAGACTTCTAAACTTCTAGGATTGATGTTTGGTAGGACTGTTTTTTATTTTGGCCTCCCGGTAGTACCGGTGTTGGTCAAGGTAGCAAGGGAACCGCCGTTCCCCGCCTGGAGCGGTACTACCGCTCCTATGGAGTGGTACTACCACTTGAAACGGTACTGCCACCCATCCAGTACGGTACTACTACTGGGCGCCAACATCCACAATATTCCTACCAAATGTTGATCTATTTTTCGTTTTCTCTTGACTTATGCTCGTTCTTTCGTGTTGCTCTTCGTGTTTGTGTGTTTGGCTCCAGGTGATGGCCCTTTGGAACATCCTGCCCGTCGTATCAACCCCGGGCGCACTGGATCAAAGCACTATTGCACCTCTGAGGCAGCAGGTGGTTCTACAAGTGGTTCTGCAAGTATTCCTTCCTCAAGTGTTCTGATACGTCTCCAACATATCTATAATTTTTTATTGTTCCATGCTATTGTATATTCTGTTTTGGATGTTTAATGGTCTTTATTATACACTTTTATATTATTTTTGGGACTAACTGATACGTCTCCAACGTATCTATAATTTTTGATTGTTCCATGATATTATTTATGATGTTTTGGATGTTTAATGGGCTTTGTCATTCACTTTTATATTATTTTTGGGACTAACATACTAACCCAAAGGCCCAGTCCAGATTGTTGTTTTTTGCCTGTTCCAGGGTTTTGCAGAAAAGGAATATCAAATGGAGTCCAAACAAAATGAAACCTTCGGGAGTGGAGAAAATCACGCATGGGAGACTTGAGAACCACGGAGTAGGGGGCATGTGGTGCCCACGAGGGTGGGGGGCGCCCCCTAGGGCGCGCCTCCATGCCTCGTGGGTCCCACCTAAGGCCCCCAGTGCCCTCCTTCCTCCTATATAAGCCTACGTACCCCGAAACCATCAGAGCAACAGAGAAAACCCTAGTTCCACCACTGTAACCTTCTGTTCCCATGAGATCCCATCTTGGGACCTATTCCGGAGCTCCGCCGGAGGGGGGATCTACCACAGAGTGCTTCTACATCATCATCATCACCTCACCGTGAGTTGTGAGTAGTTTACCACAGACCTTTGGGTCCATAGCTAGTATCTAGATGGCTTCTTCTCTCTCTTTGGATCTCAATGCAAAGTTCTCCTCGGTCTTCAAGGAGATCTATTCGATGTAATCTCTTTTTGTGGTGTGTTTGTCGAGATACGATGAATTGTGGGTTTATGATCAAGATTATCTATGAAAAATATTTGGTTCTTTTCTGAACTCTTTATGTGTGCTCATAATATCCTTGCAAGTCTCTTCGAATTATTGGTTTGGTTTGGCCTACTAGATCTATAGTTCTTGCCATGGGAGAAGTGCTTGGCTTTGGGATCAATCTTGCGGTGTCATTTCCCAGTGACAGTAGGGGCAGCAAGGCACGTATTGTATTGTTGCCACCGAGGATAAAAAGATGGGGTTTATATCATATTGCTTGAGTTTATACCTCTACATCATGTCATCTTGCTTAAGGCGTTACTCTGTTCTTATGAACTCAATACACTAGATGCATGCTGGATAGCGGTCGATGTGTGGAGTAATAGTAGTAGATGCAGGCAGGAGTCGGTCTACTTATCTCGGACGTGATGCCTATATATAATGATCATGCCTAGATAGTCTCATAATTATTCACTTTTCTATCAATTGCTCGACACTAATTGGTTTACCCGCCGTAGAATATCGCTATCATGAGAGAAGCCACTAGAGAACACTATGGCCCCCGGGTCTATTCTCAACATATCAATCTACATCTACTTTACTTTTTCCGCTTTTACTTTCTGTTCTTATAATAAAAAAATACCAGAAATATAAACTATCAGATCTCACTTTCGTAAGTGACCGTAAATGGATTGACAACCCCTTATCGTGTTGGCTGCAAAGTTCTTATTTGTTTGTGCAGGTGTGTGGGAGTCACGCGTGGTCTCCTACTGGATTGATACTTTGGTTCTCAAAAATTGAGGGAAATACTTACGCTACTGTGCTGCATGTATCTTTCCTCTTCGAGGGAATACAACGCAAGCTCGAGAAGTAGCAAGAAGAATTTCTGGCGCCGTTGCCGGGGAGGCTTACGCAAAAGTCATATACCAAGTACCTATCACAAACCCTTATCCTGCACATTACATTTTTGCCTCTCGTTTTCCTCTCCCCCACTTCACCCTTGCCGTTTTATTTGCCCTTCTTCTGCCGTGTGTTTATCGTTCGCTTGCTTCTTATTTGCTTGTGTGAGTTGGATTGCTTGCTTGTCCCTATGCCTCTACCTATCAGTGTTGACCCTCACCTCAAGAGGTTGGAGGAGATTGAAAATAATGTTAGAAATTTTATGACTATACAATTTGAGCACAATGATTTTTTCAGAAGTGAGCTTAAGGAACATAATTTTTTTATGGAATATATGAATCAAGACCTTGATGATATGTCTAAGGAATTTTATGGTTTGAAATCTCATTTTTCCCATCTTGAGAACTTAATAGCCCAAATTTCGGATAAACATCCCACCTTGATCAATAAGATGGCTGCTAAACTGGAAGATCATGAAAATAAAAATGAAGATCTGAAAGTTATTGATGTGTCTCCTATTAGATCCTTGTTTTCTAGCATAAATCTTGATGAAGATAGGATTGCAGATGATTCTACTTTAAGGTGTCCCAATGATTTGTAGTTTTTAGATCTTGATGCTAAAATTACTAAAAGTGGGAGTGAAGAAATTAAAACTTGGCATAGTGATGAACCCACTACTTTGGATTTCAAGGGAATCAATTATGATAATTGCTCTTTGATTGATTGTATTTCCTTGTTGCAATCCGTACTAAACTCTCCTTATGCTTATATTCAAAATAAAGCTTTCACCAAACACATAGTTGATGCTTTGATGCAATCTTACAAAGAAAAACTTGAGTTAGAAGTCTCTATCCCTAGAAAGCTTTATGATGAGTGGGAACCTACTATCAAATAAAAATTAAAGATCATGAATGCTATGCTTTGTGTGATTTGGGTGCAAGTGACTCCACTATCCCAAAAACTTTGTGTGATTTGCTAGGTTTCCATGAGCTTGATGATTGTTCTTTAAATTTGCATCTTGCGGATTCCACTATTAAGAAACATATGGGAAGGATTAATGATGTTCCTATTGTTGCCAATAGGAATTATGTGCCCGTAGATTTCATTGTTCTTGATATAGATTGCAATCCTTCATGTCCTATTATTCTTGGTAGACCTTTCCTTAGAACGATTGGTGCAATTATTGATATGAAGGAAGGAAATATTATATTCCAATTTCCGTTAAGGAAAGGCATGGAACACTTTCCAAGAAAGAAAATCAAATTACCATATGAATCTATTATGAGAGCCACCTATGGATTGCCTTCCAAAGATGGCAATACCTAGATCTATCATGTATCGTGCCTAGCTAGGGGCGTAAAACGATAGCGCTTGTTGGGAGGCAACCCAATTTTATATTTTTTTTTGTTTTTTATGCTGTTAGGGGATAAATATTGCATCTAGATTCTGTTTAGATGTGCTTTGTGTTTTGTTTAGTGTTTCTGCCAAGTAGAACCTTTGGGAAGACTTGTGTGAAGTTTATGTGACCTTGCTGTGAAAAACAGAATCGTTAGCGCTCGCTAGAATGGTCATAAGATTTTACTAGAGCATGCTATTTAGTTGATTCTTTTTGCAGCTGATTAATAGAAAAATTCCTCACGTTTACCAATTTAGTTTGAATTTTTTGGAGTAACAGAAGTATGTGAAACCTGCAGATTACTACAGACTGTTCTGTTTTTGACAGATTCTGTTTTTCGTGTGTTGTTTGCTTATTTCAATGCATCTATGAGTAATATTGGGAGGTATGAACCATAGAGAGGTTGGAATACAGTAGGTTTAACACCAATATAAACAAAGAATGAATTCATTGAAGTACCTTTGAGTAGTGGTTTGCTTTCTTATACTAACGGAGCTCACGAGATTTTTGTCTAAGTTTTGTGTTGTGAAGTTTTCAAGTTTTGAGTATTGCTTTGATGGACTATTGAACAAAGAGTAGCAATGGCCTAAGCTTGGGGATGCCCAAGGCACCCCAAGTAAAATTCAAGGACAATCAAAAGCCTAAGCTCGGGAATGCCCCGGGAAGGCATCCCCTCTTTCGTCTTCATCTATCGGTAACTATACTCGGAGCTATATTTTTATTCACCACATGATATGTGTTTTGCTTGGAGCAACTTGTATAAATTGGGTCTTTGCTTGTTAGTTTGCCACAATCATCCTTGCTGGACACACCTATTTGAGAGAGTTAAATATGGCCTAGGAATTGTTAGAACACTCTATGTGCTTCACTTATATCTTTTGAGTTGAATAGTTTTTTCTCTAGTGCTTCACTTATATCTTTTAGAGCACGGTGGTGATGATATTTTGAAGAAATTGTTGAACTCTCATGCTTCACTTATATCTATTTGTGAGTCTATTAAAACAGCATGGTAATGTGTTTAGGCTATAAAACTATGTTGGGGATCGTAGCAGAAAATCAAAAAAAATTCCTACGCATCACCAAGATCTATCTATGGAGTAATCTAGCAACGAGGGAGAGGGGAGTGCATCTACATACCCTTGTAGATTGTGATGCGGAAGCATTGCAAGAACGCGGATGAAGGAGCCGTACTCGTAGCGATTTAGATCGCGGTCGATTCCGATCTAAGCGCCGAACAACGGCGCCTCCGCGTTCAACACACGTGCAGCCCGATGACGTCTCCCGCGCCTTGATCCAGCAAGGAGAGAGGGAGAGGTTGGGGAAGACTCCATCCAACAGCAGCACGACGGCATGGTGGTGGTGGAGGAGCGCGGGACTCCAACAGGGCTTCGCCAAGCACTGCGAGAGACGAGGAGGGAGAAAGGTAGGGCTGCACCAAGCGAGAGAGGTCAAAACCGTGTTATGGGCAGCCCCAAAACTCTCATATATATAGGGGGAAGGGAGGGGCTGCGCCCCCTTTAGGGCTTCCCACACCTAGGGTTGCGGACACCCCAGATCCCATCTAAGGGTGGCGGCCAGAGGGGGAGAGGGAGAGGGGGGCGCACCAGATTGGGCCCTAGGGCCCATCTGCCCTAGGGTTTGCTCCCTCCCCTCTTGGAGGCGCCTGGGCCCTGGTTG
>LR738713.1:815883183-815945463 GCA_902687465.1 Secale cereale | reverse complement strand
GCGCACCAGCCCAACTGGGGCTGGTCCCCACCCACACTTGGCCCACGCAGCCCTCTGGGGCCGGTGGCCCCACCCGATGTACCCCCGGGACCCTCCGAGTGGTCCCGGTACGCTACCGATAGCGCCCGAAACTCTTCTGGTGACCAAAACGGGACTTCCCATATATGAATCTTTACCTCCAGACCATTCTGGAACTCCTCGTGATGTCCGGGATCTCATCCGGGACACCGAACAACATTCGGTAACCGCGTACATACTTTCCCTATAACCCTAGCATCATCGAACCTTAAGTGTGTAGACCCTACGGGCTCGGGAACCATGCAGACATGACCGAGACAACTCTCCGGCCAATAACCAACAGCGGGATCTAGATACCCATGTTGGCTCCCTCATGTTACACGATTGAAAGTGCAAGTAATCCCCGGGTGGTTTTGGCAATTAATAACAACATATATATCATTGAACTAATAGTTACTTGAGAATCATTTCAGAGAAGTTCAGTGATATGGGTATGGCAAGGACTGAAGAAGTGGACCCCTCAAAATGCTAAGGCAAGCATTGGCAAAAGCTCAAGACTCCATTTTTGGTTTAGTGATCCAAGATCACATTGAGTCCATAGGAAAAGCCAATACAATTAAAAGGGGATGAGGTTATGATGATGATCTGGTTGCTCAAGTGCTTAGTGATACATCTCCTAAACTATCAGCAATTTCCATTGCCATATACACTCATAAGTAATCTCGGTCCCATCGATTTTCCAAACTCAGTCACACCGAGATGAACCACCTCAGCCATAAGCCAAACCCTAGTAAACTCGGATTTTCCGATTCTGAAGTCGGTTTCACCGAAACATGAGTTGCCAAGCTTCTGTAACCTTCTGTCATCAAATCGGTGTCACCGAGATGATGAAGTCGGTCCCACCGAAATTGGCATGCTCTTGTCATTGCACGAATCGGACTAACCGAGATTGTATATTCGGTCCCACCAAAAATCCCAACGTTCACATTATTTGAACTTTCGGTCTCACCGAGTTGTCCACTTCGGTCCCACCGAGATTGCTCAAATGTGTGTAACGGTTGGATTTTGTGTGGAGGCTATTTATACCCCTCCACCCCCTCTTCATTCGTGGAGAGAGCCATCAGAAAGAACTACCACTCCTACCTTACATTTCTGAGAAGAGAACTACCTACCCTTGTGTTGAGATCAAGTTGCTCCACTCCCACCATATGAAGCTTGATCTCTAACCTTCCCAAGTTGCTTTCCACTCAATCCTTTCTTCCACCACAGCCAAATCAGTGAGGAGAGTTGAGTGTTGGGGAGATTATCATTTGAAGCACAAGAGCAAGGAGTTCATCATCATCTACAACATCTATTACCTTTTGGAGGGTGGTGCCTCCTAGATTGGTTAGGTGTCGCTTGGGAGCCTCCGTCATCGAGTTGTGGAGTTGAACCAAGAAGTTTGTAAGGGCAAGGAGATCGCCTACTTCGTGAAGATCTACCCCGAGTAAGGCTAGCCCTCCGTGGGCGTAGGCCATGATGGAATAGACAAGGTTGCTTCTTCGTGGACCCTTCGTGGGTGGAGCCCTCCGTGGACTCGCGCAGCCGTTACCCTCCGTGGGTTGAAGTCTCCATCAACGTGGATGTACGATAGCACTACCTATCGGAACCACGGGAAAAATCATTGCGTCTCCAAATTGCGTTTGATCTTCTCCACCTCTCTTTACTACATGTGCAAGTTACTTTCCACTCAATCCTTTCTTCCACCACAGCCATATCAGTGAGGAGAGTTGAGTGTTGGGGAGATTATCATTTGAAGCACAAGAGCAAGGAGTTCATCATCATCTACAACATCTATTACCTTTTGGAGGGTGGTGCCTCCTAGATTGGTTAGGTGTCGCTTGGGAGCCTCCGTCATCGAGATGTGGAGTTGAACCAAGAAGTTTGTAAGGGCAAGGAGATCGCCTACTTCGTGAAGATCTACCCCGAGTAAGGCTAGCCCTCCGTGGGCGTAGGCCATGATGGAATAGACAAGGTTGCTTCTTCGTGGACCCTTCGTGGGTGGAGCCCTCCGTGGACTCTCACAGCCGTTACCCTCCGTGGGTTGAAGTCTCCATCAACGTGGATGTACGATAGCACCACCTATCGGAACCACGGGAAAAATCATCGCGTCTCCAAAATTGCGTTTGCTCTTCTCCACCTCTCTTTACTACATGTGCAATTTACTTTCCGCTGCCTATACTCTAGAATTGCATGTGTAGGGTGATCCTTGACTTGATCAAAATTGTGAATCTGCCAAAAACTGTTCTTTGTCAAAAGGCAGAATTTTTATATTTACAAGTAGTCTAATCACCCCCCTCTAGACATACTTTCGATCCTACAAGTGGTATCAGAGCATTGGTCTCCGTTGTATTGGTTTCCATTGCATTGGACTCCATAAGCTTGGTTTCACAACCTAGGAGAGTATGGCGTCTAGTGAGGGTAATTTTCGTAGAGGTCCTTACTTTGATGGTACAAATTTTGCTAGTTGGAAGCATAAAATGGAAATGCATATTCTTGGTCATAACCCAGCCGCATGGGGCATTATTTGTGTTGGTATGCAAGGTGAATTCTTCGAGGAAGGAAAAGTTCCGGATCGTGAAGCTACACCTGAAGAATTGCGGATGTTGCAAAACAATGCTCAAGATTGTGACATTCTCTTCAATGCCTTGTGTCCCGAGGAGTTCAACAAAATCAGCCGTCTTGAAAATGCAAAGAGATTTGGGATACTTTGGTTGAAATGCACGAAGGTACCGAGTCTGTGAAGGAATCAAAGCTAGATATTCTTCAAGGTCAACTTGACAAGTTCAAGATGAAGGATGGTGAAGGAGTCGCTGAAATGTACTCTAGGCTTGCTCTCATCACAAATGAGATTGCCGGCTTAGGAAGCGAAGAAATGACCGACCGATTCATCATCAAGAAGATTCTCAGAGCTTTGGATGGAAAGTATGACACCGTGTGCACCTTGATCCAAATGATGCCAAACTACAAGACTCTCAAGCCAACCGAAGTCATTGGAAGAATTGTTGCTCATGAGATGACACTTAAGGATAAGGAAGAGCTTCACAACAAGTCGAGTGGTGCTTACAAAGCTACAAGTGATGCTCCCACAACCTCAAGTGACAAGTTAGTTTCCAATGAAGAGATAAGCCTAATGGTTAAGAACTTCAACAAATTCTACAAGAATAGAGGCAAAGAGAGAAGCTCAAAGTCTAGATCATATGATGAAAAGAGATCTTCTAGTCGTGATCGAAACTGCTACAATTGTGGAAGACCCGGACACTACTCAAATGAGTGTACGGCTCCCCACAAGAGAAGAGAAGAATCTCCAAGAAGAAGAAGTTCAAGAGATGAGTCACCTCGGAAAGAGAGAAGGAGTAGAGATGATCGTTATGAACGAAGACCCTCTCGGAGAAGCAAGGATTCGGAGAGGAAAGACAAGTCATCAAGGAGCTACACAAGAAGAAAACATCAAGATCATGTAGGTGAATGGGTCTCCGGCTCCGACTCCGACAATCAATCCGATGGAAGCTATCACTCCGACTCCGACTACAGTCAAGATGAAGGTGTTGCCGGTCTTGCTCTCGTATCCTCCAACTCCAACTCCTACGACTTATTTGATTCACCAAATGAGGGAATTGGAAGATGCTTCATGGCTAAAGGCCCCAAGGTATCACACCCTGAATTCATTGACTTCAATAGTGATGAGGATGACTTGCTTGGTGAAGATGAGCTCTTGCATGATAAATCTAGTGAGCTTAGTAACGATGAAAATGCTAGTAGTCTTTATAGTCGAGAAGAGTCGAATGACAATGCTATGAAGGAGATTGAGCATCTAACTAAAGAACTAAACACTCTTAAGTTAGCTCATGAAACAACTCAAGAAGATCATAGAGAGCTCCTAAGATCTCATGAGAAGCTACGCTTTGAGAAGCTCACTCTAGAGCAAGAACATGAGTTTCTAAAAGCGATCAATGACGATCTTCGAAAGAAGAGTTCTTCATATCTTGCCAAACGACTTCTCTTGTCTAATTTCTTGCCACCTATTAAGACTAAGCATGACAAGCATAAGAAAAATTCTTCCTCTAGTAGTAACAATAACAATGTTAAATCCAATATTGTTGCTTCTAGTAGTTCTCTTGATTCCACTAACAATGTTTCAAGCCAAGTAACACTTGAGCAAGAAAATAGCTTATTGAAGGAAATCATAGAGAAAGGTGTCTACAAGAGTCTTGCCGGAAGCAAGAACTTTGAGGAGATTGTTCGCAAACAAGGAAGACACCGGAAGAATCAAGGGATTGGTTTTGAGCGAAAGTTCAACGCCGAAGGTGTTGAGTGGGAAGAAGGTCAATACCCTACTTGTCGGTGTACTAAGGTAGGGGTACCCTAGTACCCCAACTTGTGCACGGGCAGCGGCAGCTCCCCGCGGCAGGGTTCACCACGCGCTTGCCGGAGACCTTCCTGACCCTTATCTAGCCATTCAAAAACAAAGTATACAAGACAGAAGACCAAGACCCCGGCAAGAGGAGCTTGCCGGGAAGGCCGTCCCAGGCTCGAGATTGCTTAACTAGCACGAGGCCCTGGCAAGAGGAGCTTGTCAGGACGAATAGAAGATTTCATCTTAGAAGACCCGGCAAGGGCTCGGGGAGCGGCAAGCTTCCGGGCCCGGCAAGGTCGAGATCCCCGGCAAGGTGCTTGCCGGGGGAGGTGCGCTGTGTGCCCGCGCTCCAGCTCATCGGCCCACGCGTCGCCCTGGGGCCACTCCAGGGACGCGTGGCGGATGGCTGTGCAGCCTGGGGGACACGGTGGCACTCGACGACAGAGGATCCATCGCCGTGGCAGACGGAGACGCAACGGCGGGAGCTTTTGGGGTCGACGGCGACGGGCATTAAATGCCCTTGTCCCCCACTGTTAAAGTAGGTATAGACCACTGTTCTGTACTGTAGCTCCACTGTTCCCGCACTGTTACAACTACCACCTATTTTACATTTTTACCCCTTTCTCCTACGTTGACACCTGTCGGTGACCCCTTGCACTATAAAAGGAGGCCCATGCACAACGTGGAGGGGGTTCGGTTCGGTTCGGTTCGGTTCGGTTCGGTTCGGTTCGGTTCGGTTCGGTTCGGTTGGAAACCTAGATCATTCTCACGCTCGTGTAGCTGCTTCTTCAAGCTCCGAGCGCCCAAACTCAATACACAACCAAGCAGGAGTAGGGTTTTACGCATCCGTGCGGCCCGAACCTGGGTAAAAACTGCCCGCGCGTCTGCCTCGATCTGCTCTTCGTGCTCCCTCCGCCCTCGTACCGCACAGACAAGGGGCTCCGGTCCCATAGGTGTTCGTGGTGGACAGTTTCCCCCGACAAGGTCCTTGGCGCCCCACCCATGTATGGATACAATAGGGTGTTAGGCCAACTCTCGCGAAGAAACGGTGATCAAAGAAAATACAAAAATCAACCTAGAGTCCGAATTGATCGAGACTCTCAAAGCAAGTGAGAACAAGCACCGATTTCGTCGTTTTCATAGGCGTTGGAAAGCTATTGGGGAATTGAGGTGATAGGACTTCTAGTTTTTACGATCTAGAGGATTTTACATACGTGCACACACAGGATTGTTGGGGAACGTTGCATGGGAAACAAAAAATTTTCCTACCGTTCACCAAGATCAATCTAGTAGATGCAACTACG
Source organism: Secale cereale (assembly GCA_902687465.1). Taxonomy (NCBI): domain Eukaryota; kingdom Viridiplantae; phylum Streptophyta; class Magnoliopsida; order Poales; family Poaceae; genus Secale; species Secale cereale. The sequence goes on along the minus strand of LR738713.1, from coordinate 815,939,745 downwards.
AGGGGGGAGTATGATCTACGTACCCTTGTAGATCGCTAAGCGGAAGCGTTATGAACGCGGATGATGGAGTCGTACTCGTCGCGATTCAGATCGCCGAAGACCTAGCACCGAAGCAACGGTGCCTCCGCGTTCTTCACACGTACGGCTCGGGGACGTCTCCTCCTTCTTGATCCAGCAAGGGGTGGAGGAGAGGTTGATGGAGAACCGGCAGCACGACGGCGTGGTGGTGATGGTGGAGAAGAACTCCAGCAGGGCTTCGCCTAAGCACTGCGGGAGAAGAAGATGTAACGGGAGAGGGAGGGCAGCACCGAGGCACAAACTGTGTTGGCTGCCCTCCCTTTGCCCCACTATATATAGGGGGGGTGGAGAGGTGAGGGCGCCCTAGGGTTTCCCCCCTAGGGGCCGGCGGCCAGGGCAAGGGGAGGGGGCGGCGGCCAGGGCAGGGGGGCGGCCAGGCCCTAGGGTTTCCCCCCTAGGTGCCTTGCCCCCCAAGGCCAAGGGGTGCGGCCAGCCCTAGGGGGTCCCACCCCCTTAGCCGCATGAGGAGAGGGCCCAGGGGGGGCGCACAGCCCCTTGAGGGCTGTGGTGTTCCCCCTTGTGGCCCACTAGGCCCAGAACCACTTCCGGACCCCCCGAAAACCCTTCCGGTACTCCGCCGATTTCCCGATGCTCCCCGGAACACTTCCGGTACTCCGAAACCTTTCATCCTATATATCAATCTTCGTCTCCGGACCATTCCGGAGACCCTCGTCTTGTCCGGGATCTCATCCGGGACTCCGAACAACCTTCGGTAACCATACACTTTTCTCACTAACAACCCTAGCGTCACCGAACGTTAAGTGTGTAGACCCTGCGGGTTCGGAAACCATGTAGACATGACCGAGACACTCCCAGGTCAATAACCAATAGCGGGATCTGGATACCCATATTGGTTCCTACATGTTTCTCGATGATCTCATTGGATGAACCACGATGTCAAGGATTCAGGCAATCCCGTATACAGTTCCCTTTGTCTCGTCGGTATGTTACTTGCCCGAGATTCGATCGTCGGTATCTCTATACCTAGTTCAATCTCGTTACCGGCAAGTCTCTTTACTCGTTACCGCAATACATAATCCCGTGACCAACTACTTAGTCACTTTGAGCTCATTGAGATGACGTATTACCGAGTGGGCCCGGAGATACCTCTCCGTCATACGGAGTGACAAATCCCAGTCTCGATCTATGTCAACTCAACAGACACCCTCGGAGATACCTGTAGAGTACCTTTATAGTCACCCAGTTACGTTGCGACGTTTGGCACACACAAAGCATTCCTACGGTGTCAGTGAGTTACATGATCTCATGGTCATAGGAACTTATACTTGACATGCAGAAAACTATAGCGATAACTGACACGATCAAAAGCTATGTTAACGTTTGGGTCTCGTCCATCACATCATTCTCCTAATGATGTGATCCCGTTATCAAATGACAACTCATGTCTATGACCTGGAAACCGCGGTCATCTTTGATCAACGAGCTAGTCCTGTAGAGGCTCACTAGGGACACAAAGTCTGTCTATTCATCCACACGTGTATTTGAGTTTCCAATCAATACAGTTATAGCATGGATAATAAACGATTATAATGAACAAGGAAATATAATAATAACTCTTTTATTATTGCCTCTAGGGCATATTTCCAACAGTCTCCCACTTGCACTAGAGTCAATAATCTAGCATTACAAGGTAATGAATCTAACACCCATAGAGTCTTGGTGTTGATCGTGCTTAGCCCGTGGAAGAGGCTTAGTCAATGGATCTGCAACATTCAAATCCGTGTGTACTTTGCAAATGTTTATGTCCTCCTCCTTGACCGAATCGCGGATGGAATTGAAGCGTCGCTTTATGTGTCTGGTCCTCTTGTGAAACCTTGGTTCCTTGGCTAGAGCAATGGCACCAGTGTTGTCACAGAACAGAGTCATTGGGTTCAGTGCACTAGGCACAACTCCAAGATCTGTCATGAACTCCTTCATCCAGACACCTTCCTTAGCTGCCTCCGAGGCAGCTATATACTCCGCTTCACATGTAGAATCAGCTACCACGCTCTGCTTGGAACTGCACCAGCTTACCGCTCCCCCGTTGAGAATATATACGTATCCGGTTTGAGACTTAGAGTCATCCGGATCAGTGTCAAAGCTTGCATCGACGTAACCCTTTACGACGAGCTCTTGATCACCTCCATACACGAGAAACATATCTTTAGTCCTTTTCAGGTACTTCAGGATATTCTTGACCGCTGTCCAGTGATCCATACCAGGATTACTTTGAAACCTTCCGGCCATACTTATGGCAAGGCTGACATCTGGTCTTGTGCACAACATTGCATACATGATAGAGCCTATGGCTGAAGCATAGGGGACGACACTCATCTTTTCTCTATCATCCGCAGTCACTGGGCATTGAGTCTTACTCAACTTTGTACCTTGCAATATCGGCAAGAACCCCTTCTTGGATTGATCCATTTTGAACTTCTTCAAAACTTTATCAAGGTACGTGCTTTGTGAAAGTCCTATCAAGCGTCTTGATCTATCTCTATAGATCTTGATGCCCAATATGTAAGCAGCTTCACCGAGATCTTTCATCGAAAAACTCTTGTTCAAATATCCCTTCACGCTATCCAAAAATTCTATATTGTTTCCAATCAGCAATATGTCATCCACATATAATTTTAGAAACGCTATAGAGCTCCCACTCACTTTCTTGTAAATACAAGCTTCATTGTAAACTTGTATAAACCCAAAAGCTTTGATCACCTCATCAAAGCGAAGATTCCAACTCCGAGATGCTTGCACCAGCCCATAAATGGAACGCTGGAGCTTGCATACTTTGTCAGCATTCTCTGGATCGACAAAACCTTCTGGTTGCATCATATACAACTCTTCCTTAAGAAAACCGTTAAGGAACGCTGTTTTGACATCCATCTGCCAAATTTCATAATCGAAATATGCAGCTATTGCTAACATGATTCGGACGGATTTAAGCATCGCTACGGGTGAGAAAGTCTCATCGTAGTCAATCCCTTGAACTTGTGAAAAACCCTTTGCCACAAGTCGAGCTTTATACATGGTGACATTACCGTCAGCGTCCGTCTTCCTCTTAAAAATCCATTTATTCTGAATGGCCTTCCGCCCTTCAGGTAATACTTCCAAAGTCCATACTTTGTTTTCATACATGGATCCCATCTCGGATTTCATGGCCTCTAACCATTTGTCGGAATCTGGGCCCACCATCGCTTCTCCATAGCTCGTAGGTTCACCGTTGTCTAACAACATGACCTCCAAGACAGGGTTACCATACCACTCAGGTGCAGTGCGTACCCTTGTCGACCTACGAGGTTCGGTAGTAACTTAATCAGAAGTTTCTTGATCATCATCATTGGCTTCCTCTTCAACCTCTGTAGGCTCCACAAAAACATCTTTCTGTGCTGCGCTACTTTCTGGTTGAAGCAGCGGTTCAATAACCTCATCAAGTTCTACCTTCCTCCCACTCAATTCTTTCGAGAGAAACTCTTTCTCGAGAAAGGACCCGTTCTTAGCGACAAACACTTTGCCCTCGGATCTGAGATAGAAGGTGTACCCAACTGTTTCTTTTGGGTATCCTATGAAGACACATTTGTCCGCTTTGGGTTCGAGCTTTTCTGGCTGAAGCCTTTTGACATAAGCATCGCAACCCCAAACCTTGAGAAAAGACAACTTAGGTTTCTTACCAAACCACAGTTCATACGGTGTTGTCTCAACGGATTTAGATGGAGCCCTATTTAAAGTGAATGCAGCTGTCTCTAACGCATATCCCCAAAACGATAGTGGCAAGTCGGCAAGAGACATCATAGAACGTACCATATCTAATAGGGTTCGATTACGACGTTCGGACACACCATTACGCTGTGGTGTTCCAGGTGGTGTCAACTGTGAAACAATTCCACATTTTCTTAAGTGATCACCAAACTCATAACTCAGATATTCTCCCCCTCGATCAGATCGTAGGAACTTGATCTTCTTGTTACGATGATTTTCAACTTCACTCTGAAATTGCTTGAACTTTTCAAAAGTTTCAGACTTATGCTTCATCAAGTAAATATATCCATATCTACTTAAGTCGTCAGTGAAGGTGAGAAAATAACGATATCCACCGCGCGCCGTTACACTCATCGGACCGCACACATCAGTATGTATGATTTCCAATAAGTCACTCGCCCGTTCCATTGTCCCTGAAAACGGGGTCCTTGTCATCTTGCCCATGAGGCACGGCTCGCACGTGTCAAGTGATTCAAAATCAAGAGACTCCAAAAGTCCATCAGCATGGAGCTTCCTCATGCGTTTCACGCCGATATGACCGAGACGGCAGTGCCACAAGAAAGTGGTATTATCATTATCTACTCTACATCTTTTGGCATCAATGTTATGAACATGTGTATCATCACTATCGAGATTCAATAAGAATAAACCCCTAACTTCAGGTGCATGACCATAAAAGATATTACTCATATAAATAGAACAACCATTATTCTCTGACTTAAATGAGTAACCGTCTCGCAATAAACAAGATCCAGATATAATGTTCATGCTTAACGCAGGCACTAAATAACAATTATTCAGGTTCATAACTAATCCCGATGGTAATCGAAGAGCGAGCGTGCCGACGGCGATCACATCAACCTTGGAACCATTTCCCACGCGCATCGTCACTTCGTCCTTCGCCAGCCTCCGTTTATTCCGCAGTTCCTGTTTAGAGTTGCAAATGTGAGCAACCGAACCGGTATCAAATACCCAGGCACTACAACGAGAGTTGGTAAGGTACACATCAATAACATGTATATCACATATACCTTTGTTGTTGTTGGCCCCCTTCTTGTCCGCCAGATACTTGGGGCAGTTCCGCTTCCAGTGGCCATTCCCCTTGCAATAGAAACACTCAGTCTCTGGCTTGGGCCCAGCCTTGGGTTTCCTCACTGGATTAGCAACTGCTTTGCCACCCTTCTTAGAGTTACCCTTCTTGCCCTTGCCATTCTTCTTGAAACTGGTGGTCTTATTGACCATCAACACTTGATACTCCTTCTGGATGTCTGCCTCAGCGACTTTCAGCATCGAGAACAGCTCGGCGATGGTTTTATTCATCCCTTGCATGTTGTACTGCTGGACGAAGCTCTTGTAGCTTGGAGGGAGTGACTGGAGAATTCTGTCAATGATAGCCTCATCCGGGAACACAAGTCCCAGATCAGCTATGCGGGTATAGTACCCAGACATCTTCAGTAAGTGCTCACTGACAGACGAATTCTCCTCCATCTTGCAAGCGAAGAATTTATCGGTGGTCTCATACCTCTCGATCTTAGCATTCTTCTCAAAGATGAACTTCAACTCCGTGTACATCTCATATGCACCATGACGTTCAAAACGCCTTTGAAGTCCTCCTTCCAAGCCGTACAACATGGCACACTGCACTATCGAATAGTCATCCGAACGCGTCTGCCAGACGTTCATAACGTCCGCAGAGGCTCCAGGAGCGGGGGGGTCACCTAGCGGTGCATTTAGGACATAAACCTTTTGGGCAGCTGTGAGGATGATCCTCAGATTGCGGAGCCAGTCCACAAAGTTGCTCCCGTCATCTTTCAGTTTAGCTTTCTCTAGGAACGCATTAAAATTCAGGGGTGCTACTGCGCGAGCCATCTACAACCAAAATTTGCAAAGACATTTTAGACTATTGTTCATGATAAGTGAGTTATTACCTAATCAAATTAATTATACCTCCCACTCAAATTGACATCCTTCCGGTCATTCGAGCGTGACATGATCCAAATTCACCAACCCAAGTCCGATCATCACGTGAGATGAGGTGGTGTCAATGGTGAACATCAACATGTTGATCATATCTACTATATGACTCATGCTCGACCTTTCGGTCCTTCGTGTTCCGAGGCCATGTCTATACATGCTAGGCTCGTCAAGTCTAACCCGAGTGTTCTGCATGTGCAAAACTGGCTTGCACCCGTTGTATGCGAACGTAGAGTCTATCACACCCGATCATCACGTGGTGCTTCGAAACGACGAACCTTCGCAACGGCGCACACTCGGGGGGAACACAATTTTATCTTGAAATTTTAGTGAAGGATCATCTTATAATGCTACCGTCGTCCTAAGCAAAATAAGATGCATAAAAGGATTAACATCACATGCAAATCATAAGTGACATGATATGGCCATCAACTCGTGCTTTTGATCTCCATCTCCAAAGCACCGGCATGATCTCCATCGTCACCGGCGCCACACCATGATCTCCATCATCATGATCTCCATCATCGTGTCGCCATCGGGGTTGTCGGCGCCCACCATGCTCTTACTACTATTGCTACCGTTTAGCGATAAAGTAAAGCATTACAAAGCGCTTAATGATTGACACGCCGGTCATACAAAAATTAAAGACAACCCTATGGCTCCTGCCGGTTGCCGTATGCATCGACATGCAAGTCGATATTAACTATTACAACATGATCATCTCATACATCAAATATAATTCATCATGTCATTGGCCATATCATATCACATGCATACCCTGCAAAAACAAGTTAGACGTCCTCTAATTTGTTGTTGCATGTTTTACGTGGCTGCTATGGGTATCTAGCAAGAACGTTTCTTACCTACGCAAAACCACAACGGTGATATTCAAGTTGCTATTTAACCTTCTACAAGGACCGCCTTGTTCTATTCCGATTCAACTAAGATAGGAGAGACAGACACCCGCCAGCCATCTTATGCAACGAAAGTCACATGTCTGTCGATGGAACCGGTCTCATGTACGTGGACATGTAAAGTTGGTCCGGGCCGCTTCATCCTATAATACCGCTGAATCAAGAAAGACTAAGGAGGGCAGCAATTTAAACATCAACGCCACAAACCCTTTTGTGTTCTACTCGAGAAAGCATCCACGCAAGATCCTAGCTCATGATGCCACTGTTGGGGAACGTTGCATGGAAAACAAAAAATTTTCTCTACGTTCACCAAGATCAATCTAGTAGATGCAACTACGAGGGGAGAGTAGGATCCACATACCCTTGTAGATCGCTAAGCGGAAGCGTTATGAACGCGGATGATGGAGTCGTACTCGTCGCGATTCAGATCGCCGAAGACCTAGCACCGAAGCAACGGTGCCTCCGCGTTCTTCACACGTACGGCTCGGGGACGTCTCCTCCTTCTTGATCCAGCAAGGGGTGGAGGAGAGATTGATGGAGAACCGGCAGCACGACGGCGTGGTGGTGATGGTGGAGAAGAACTCCAGCAGGGCTTCGCCTAAGCTCTGCGGGAGAAGAAGATATGACGGGAGAGGGAGGGCAGCACCGAGGCACGAACTTTTGTCTGCTGCCCTCCCTTTGCCTCACTATATATAGGGGGGGTGGAGAGGTGAGGGCGCCCTAGGGTTTCCCCCTAGGGGCCGGCGGCCAGGGCAAGGGGAGGGGGCGGCGGCCAGGGCAGGGGGGGGCGGCCAGGCCCTAGGGTTTCCCCCCTAGGTGCCTTGCCCCCCAAGGCCAAGGGGTGCGGCCAGCCCTAGGGGGTCCCACCCCCTTAGCCGCATGAGGAGAGGGCCCAGGGGGGGCGCACAGCCCCCTGAGGGCTGTGGTGTTCCCCCTTGTGGCCCACTAGGCCCAGAACTTCTTCCGGACCCCCCGAAAACCTTTCCGGTACTCCGCCGATTTCCCGATGCTCCCCGGAACACTTCCGGTACTCCGAAACCTTTCATCCTATATATCAATCTTCGTCTCCGGACCATTCCGGAGACCCTCGTCATGTCCGGGATCTCATCCGGGACTCCGAACAACCTTCGGTAACCATACACTTTTCTCACAAACAACCCTAGCGTCACCGAACGTTAAGTGTGTAGACCCTGCGGGTTCGGAAACCATGTAGACATGACCGAGACACTCCCAGGTCAATAACCAACAGCGGGATCTGGATACCCATATTGGTTCCTACATGTTTCTCGATGATCTCATCGGATGAACCACGATGTCAAGGATTCAGGCAATCCCGTATACAGTTCCCTTTGTCTCGTCGGTATGTTACTTGCCCGAGATTCGATCGTCGGTATCTCTATACCTAGTTCAATCTCGTTACCGGCAAGTCTCTTTACTCGTTACTGTAATACATAATCCCGTGACCAACTACTTAGTCACTTCGAGCTCATTGAGATGACGTATTACCGAGTGGGCCCGGAGATACCTCTCCGTCACACGGAGTGACAAATCCCAGTCTCGATCCATGTCAACTCAACAGACACCCTCGGAGATACCTGTAGAGTACCTTTATAGTCACCCAGTTACGTTGTGACGTTTGGCACACACAAAGCACTCCTACGGTGTCAGTGAGTTACATGATCTCATGGTCATAGGAACTTATACTTGACATGCAGAAAACTATAGCGATAACTGACACGATCAAAAGCTATGTTAACGTTTGGGTCTCGTCCATCACATCATTCTCCTAATGATGTGATCCCGTTATCAAATGACAACTCATGTCTATGACCTGGAAACCGCGGTCATCTTTGATCAACGAGCTAGTCCTGTAGAGGCACACTAGGGACACAAAGTCTGTCTATTCATCCACACGTGTATTGAGTTTCCAATCAATACAGTTATAGCATGGATAATAAACGATCATCATGAACAAGGAAATATAATAATAACTCTTTTATTATTGCCTCTAGGGCATATTTCCAACAGGAAGAAGGTCAATATCCTACTCCACAGTTTGTTTCTCAAAAGGAGAAGTATGATCCTACTTCTTCCAATGTGGAACAAGCTCAAGATGACCTTCCACCACAAGACCACAAGCTAAAAGCCAAGGACAAGCTTCAAGAGGAGATTGATGCATTTGTTGAAGCACCTCAAGCCATGGTCAAGTGGGTTCCCAAGGAAACGTCAAGTTCTACTTCGTCAAGCTCAACTACAACCCCAAGGATTCCCATCAAGATGATGTGGATCCCGAAGAAGAAGAACTAGAAAGTTCTTGAGGGTGACTCCGCCAACATACATCACTCACATTCATTTTGGCAAGAACTTGTGCAATCAACTTCCATATCGTGCACTAGTTCATGGAGTCACAAACCCTCTTGTTGGTAAGTCAAGGGACAAGGTAATCATTGCTTTCATGGACATCATCTATTGTGAACTTCAATCTATGTCCATGGATATCCTTGTTTGTTCCTTGTGGGACTAACCCATGTAGGTATTGAAAGTGCCCGAATCCAAAGGATAGCTCCCAACTCTTGATGATCTCCATCAACATTGAGCATCCACATCTTCAACATCTACATGAAGTCTTCTACGACAACCCAAGGTTAGTTTGACTCTTTAAAAGGGGTTCTCACATCTAGGGGGAGCTTTGCTCTAAAAATTGAGCTAAAGCATCTTCAAGTGATGTGAACACATCAATGCTTTATGTAAAAGTGGTAACCCCACTTGTGCTTAAACGATGAGTATGACCTATGATCAAATGTTCTCATTTGGCTCCTAAGTCAAAATACTCATATAAAGATGACCTAGTCATCGACAAATTGTGTGTTAGTTGCTAGAGTTTTGGTTGTGCATGTTTGACACATATTTCATTTGCTATCTTATTGTGTGAGCATGTTGGATGCATGATTTTATCCATTCGAGGACATCCATTTGTTGTTTTGGTTGTTTTGATTTTTCTGACCAAATGGATGGACAAGAATGCCTAAGTACCTCCCCTAGCTATCTATGCTTTCTTGTCTCAAATTCTATTCATGCTTACATCACAAACTTTGAACAAGTCATTTTCGGACCCTCCGGGTGAGGAGCACTCGGAGCCACCGATCCGTCTAGGGCTAATCTCCAAAACCTTCTAATTGATTTCGGTCAGACCAACTCACTCAAACTCGGTCGAACCGAAAGCACTTAGACTGATCTAGGTTTTCATCTCGGTGAAACCGAGTTGTGATTTTCGGCGTGACCGAAGTGCATAACTGCCTAGCAGTTATCCATCTCGGTGCCACCGAGTTTTACAACTCGGTGCCACCGACAGCAAAGGGGTATATATTCCAAGGGCCGCGCGCGTTGATTCCTCCTTCAAACGTTTTCGCCCCCACATCCCTTGCTGCCGTCGCCTTGGTCTCCGGTTCGTCGCCGTCGTCGCCTGTGCGCCCTCGCCGCAGGTCTCCGTCGCCGTCAACGGCCATCTCCTCCGCGCCGTTGCCGCCGTAGAAAAACTCCACCAAGTTAGGGTGAGTTTTGATCCCACTCGTGCTCCCATCTCCGATTCAATGCACGTTTGGATTGCCTAGTATCTTGCCACGATTGAAATCCTCCTGTACACCAGATTGGTTCGTTTGAACTAGACTCGAGTAAAACTTTTAGGGTTAGGTTTCCACGGAACACATCTCGGTGAGACCGATTTTATATTTTCGGTATGACCGATTTGGCCTATGGCCATTGCACTGCACCCTTCGGTCCAACCGAGTTGTGCAAAATCGGTGTGACCAAAATGGAGTTTTTGTGAAACCCTAGTGTTTTCGGCAGGACCAAAACCCACTTCGGTCAAACCGAAAGTGGTGTGTCAAGCTCCTGTTTAACACTTCGGATTCACCGAAACTTAAACTCGGTCTGACCGAAATGTCTTCTGTGAAAACTTAACACTAGAATTTGAACTCATTTTTTTGCAAAAACTTCTGCAGTTTGTGATGACTCTTCTTCTCTGCCTATACCTTATCTATTCACAGGTTGTCAGCCATGTCAGATACCAGTGACAGTCAGAACAGGTCAGAGACACCCATTGCAGACATTCCAGAGGCAGACACTAGTCCTGATAGCTCATCTGATGATGGTGAGAGAAGTACACCAAGTGGCATGCCTCCTGCAGCCACCAGAGCTAGAAAGGAGAAGAATTCCGATGATGAGGATTCAGATTTTGTTGTTGAGGAAGAGGTGACCTCAAAGCCTAAAAGGAAGGTTGTTGCCAAAGAGCAACAAGGTCAACAATCCAAGAAGGGTACCAGCAAAGTCAAGCAGTCAACTGTTGCTAAGAAGCTGAATTTGGGAGAGGCAGCTCCAAGAAAAGTGAAGAAAACCACCAAGAGAAAGAGGGTAGTGCATGTATCAGAAGCTAGAGCAGAAATGTATATTGATTCTCATGCAGATGCAGCAGTAGAGGATGAGGATGAGGAAGCACCCCAGCCTCCACCTCAGAAGCAGAAGCTCATGGGTGATGCCATTAAGGCTGGAGCCACATCAAAGCCCAAGAAATCTGCTCCAGCTAGGGCAGCTCCAGCAAAGCCTGCTGCCAAGCCCAAGAGGACCATCAGAAACATTCCAGCGTCTGAAAAGAACAAGGATGATGTGCCACCAGCTGAGTCTGATGAGGAAGGACAAGTTTTGCTAAAACTTCGTCCAAAACTGCCACTCCATAATGATGCTCATCCTCAAGCTGAGGATATGAAGGCAAGGAAAGATAGAGGTCTCAGGCTATGGAGACAAACTGACCCATATGCCGTGATGAGAAGAACTGCTGTAGATCCCAGATTTCACACCAGAGAGCAGCAAGACTTCTATGAGACCGTGCTGATGGACAAGAAGCCCATAGTCACAGACACCAGATATGTTGACTGGGAGTACATTGACAGCGAAGAGCACAGAGATTTCTTTCCACATGTGCATGAAAGTTTCACTGCATGTGGAGTTGCAGATTTTGTGGGTCAGAAATTGACCAGTTGGAACGATGAGATGATAATGCAATTTTATGCCACAGCTCACTTCTATCCTGATGGAAAGATTACATGGATGACTGAAGGTCAAAGGTTCTCTTCTTCTGTTGAAGAATGGGCAGAAATTCTGAATGCTCCAGTGCAACGAGAAGATGATATTGATGTATATGGGATTCCAAAGAAGAATCATGAATCCATGAAAAACATGTACAAAGAGATTCCAGCAGAGGATTTGGAAGTCTGGAAGCTCGGCTCAGTCTACCATCTCCAGGCAGGCTTACCTACCACTAATACCATTTTGAGGCATACCTTGATGCCCAAGCTGGAGATCATCGCATGATCAGAGGATATTCTATCAACATGCTGCATATACTTGATGAGAAAGCACCTTTCAAGGTGATGGACTTAATGGTAGAGACCATTAAGAGGACTGCAGCTGACCAGAAAAGGTCATGTGGATTTGCCCCGCAGATTCAGATGCTTATCAATGCCAAGTTTGGCACGGGCACATTCTTGTTGGATAGAAAACATTTACCGCTGCAGCCAGAGCATGAAGACAATGTTGTTGTGATGGATGAGGAGGATCCGACATCTGTTGAAGGTCAAGCCAAGATCGAAGCTGCTAAGAAAGCCAAAGCTGACAAAGCAGCAGCAGCAGCTAAACCAAAGAGTTTCGGAGAGCAAATTCTTGAAGCTACTCAAAGGATTGAACAACGCCTGGCCAGCATTGAACAGTCTCAGGAGAGCTTAGAGAGGATTGTTGACGAGAAGATCCACGCTCTGGACGTGAAGCTGACTGAAGTACAAGTGACCGTCAACAAGCTCGAGGCAGACATTGAGGAAGCAAAGCAGGACAAGGCAGAGCTTACGCGTGAGTTGCAGGATGACTTAGTCCAGGATTCTCATCGACAGACTGCTCCGGTTCCCAAAGGATCCCGATCAGCTGCTATTCCAGTGACTGACACCAGGACTACAGCTTCAGCACCTCCCACAGTTCCAGCAGTTACTCCAGATCCAGCTCCAGTGTCCACTCCTCCAGCACAGACATCAGCTGAAGTCTTCGCCGATGCTGTCATATCCACTCCGACATCAACCTAGACGGGAGCCGCCAGCAGAGTCCACAGTGACGTTTAGCTCTATGCTTGTTCGAACTTTTTGGTAACTTGTTGCCAAAGGGGGAGAAATTGTATAGATCATAGGGCTTCGAGAGAGAGTGCTGTTGTCTTTGCGCTTTTGCTCTTTCGTTCTTTTGCGGTTTCCTTGAGATACTTTTGGTTTTCGAGACATTCAGTGTGCTTGATACTCCGTTTGATGCTACCTTAATGACTGCTTGGTCGTACTATGCTTTAATGTGTGCTTAATGCTTATCATATGCCATTCCTATCTCGTATGACTATTTACTCATGTCTTGGTGATTGGGTGCATGATGTTCATTCTTATCATTTTGTGCGCTCCACCAAGATGTATGTGACATGGAAGAGTGACCCATGATCCTAATCGATTGTGCATTTGCATTCAAACGCAAATCTTAAATAATGCACAAATTTAGGGGGAGCTCTTGCTTATCACATACTTCTCAAAGCGACGATATTATTCATTGATTATATCCTTTGTCGAAGCTTTGATCTATATGTTGTCATCAATTACCAAAAAGGGGGAGATTGAAAGTGCAACTAATCCCCGGGTGGTTTTGGCAATTAATAACAACATATATATCATTGAACTAATAGTTACTTGAGAATCATTTCAGAGAAGTTCAGTGATATGGGTATGGCAAGGACTGAAGAAGTGGACCCCTCAAAATGCTAAGGCAAGCATTGGCAAAAGCTCAAGACTCCATTTTTGGTTTAGTGATCCAAGATCACATTGAGTCCATAGGAAAAGCCAATACTATTAAAAGGGGATGAGGATATGATGATGATCTGGTTGCTCAAGTGCTTAGTGATACATCTCCTAAACTATCAGCAATTTCCACTGCCATATACACTCATAAGTAATCTCGGTCCCACCGATTTTCCAAACTCAGTCACACCGAGATGAACCACCTCAGCCATAAGCCAAACCCTAGTAAACTCGGATTTTCCGATTCTGAAATCGGTTTCACCGAAACATGAGTTGCCAAGCTTCTGTAACCTTCTGTCATCAAATCGGTGTCACCGAGATGATGAAGTCGGTCCCACCGAAATTGGCATGCTCTTGTCATTGCACGAACGGACTAACCGAGATTGTATATTCGGTCCCACCGAAAATCCCAACGTTCACATTATTTGAACTTTCGGTCTCACCGAGTTGTCCACTTCGGTCCCACCGAGATTGCTCAAATGTGTGTAACGGTTGGATTTTGTGTGGAGGCTATTTATACCCCTCCACCCCCTCTTCATTCGTGGAGAGAGCCATCAGAAAGAACTACCACTCCTACCTTACATTTCTGAGAAGAGAACTACCTACCCTTGTGTTGAGATCAAGTTGCTCCACTCCCACCATATGAAGCTTGATCTCTAACCTTCCCAAGTTGCTTTCCACTCAATCCTTTCTTCCACCACAGCCAAATCAGTGAGGAGAGTTGAGTGTTGGGGAGATTATCATTTGAAGCACAAGAGCAAGGAGTTCATCATCATCTACAACATCTATTACCTTTTGGAGGGTGGTGCCTCCTAGATTGGTTAGGTGTCGCTTGGGAGCCTCCGTCATCGAGATGTGGAGTTGAACCAAGAAGTTTGTAAGGGCAAGGAGATCGCCTACTTCGTGAAGATCTACCCCGAGTAAGGCTAGCCCTCCGTGGGCGTAGGCCATGATGGAATAGACAAGGTTGCTTCTTCGTGGACCCTTCGTGGGTGGAGCCCTCCGTGGACTCTCGCAGCCGTTACCCTCCGTGGGTTGAAGTCTCCATCAACGTGGATGTACGATAGCACCACCTATCGGAACCACGGGAAAAATCATCGCGTCTCCAAAATTGCGTTTGCTCTTCTCCACCTCTCTTTACTACATGTGCAATTTACTTTCCGCTGCCTATACTCTAGAATTGCATGTGTAGGGTGATCCTTGACTTGATCAAAATTGTGAATCTGCCAAAAACTATTCTTTGTCAAAAGGCAGAATTTTTATATTTACAAGTAGTCTAATCACCCCCCTCTAGACATACTTTCGATCCTACAACGATGATCTCATCGGATGAACCACGATGTCAAGGATTCAATCAATCTCGTATACGATTCCCTTTGTCTATCGGTATAGCACTTGCCCGAGATTCGATCATCGGTATACCGATACCTTGCTCAATCTCGTTACCGGCAAGTCTCTTTACTCGTTCGGTAAAACATCATCCCGTGATCAACTCCTTGATCACATATTGTGCACATTATGATGATGTCCTACCGAGTGGGCCCTGAGATATGTCTCCGTCATACGGAGTGACAAATCCCAGTCTCGATTCGTGCCAACCCAATAGACACTTTCGGAGATACCTGTAGTGCACCTTTATAGTCACCCAGTTACATTGTGACGTTTGGTACACCCAAAGCATTACTACGGTATCCGGGAGTTGCACAATCTCATGGTCAAAGGAAAAGATACTTGACATTTAGAAAAGCTTTAGCATACGAACTACACGATCTGTGCTAGGCTTAGGATTGGGTCTTGTCCATCACATCATTCTCCTAATGATGAGATCCCGTTATCAATGACATCCAATGTCCATGGTCAGGAAACCGTGACCATCTGTTGATCAACGAGCTAGTCAACTAGAGGCTTACTAGGGACATGGTGTTTGCCTATGTATCCACACATGTATCTGAGTTTCCTATCAATACAATTCTAGCATGGATAATAAACAATTATCACGAACAAGGAAATATAATAATAACCAATTTATTATTGCCTCTAGGGCATATTTCCAACAGTCTCCCACTTGCACTAGAGTCAATAATCTAGTTCACATCCCCATGTGATTAACACTCACACGTCACATCGCCATGTGACCAACATCCAAAGAGTTTACTAGAGTCAGTAATCTAGTTCACATCAATATGTGATTAACACTCAATGAGTTCTAGGTTTGATCATGTTATGCTTGTGAGAGAGGTTGTAGTCAACGGGTCTGCAACATTCGGATCCCTATGTACTTCGCAAAACTTTATGTCATATCGTAGATGCTGCTACCACGTTCCACTTGGAGCTATTCCAAACTGTTGCTCCATTATACGTATCCGGTATCTCTACTTAGAGTCATCCGGATAGGTGTTAAGCTTGCATCGACGTAACTCTTTATGTCGAACTCTTTATCACCTCCATAACCGAGAAACATTTCCTTATTCCTCTAAGGATAATTTTGACCACTATCTAGTGATCCACTCCTGGATCACCTTTGTACCCTCTTACCAGACACGTGGCAAGGCACACATTAGGTGCGGTACTCATCATGGCATATGATACGTCCAAAACGTATCTATAATTTCTGCTTGCTCCATGCTTCTTTTGTGTGATATTGCTATGATATTGATGCACTTCCATACACTTTTGATCATATTTGGACTAACCTATTAACTCAGTGCACCACAGCGCCAGTTCCTGTTTTCTGCTGTATTTCTATTTCAGGTTTCTCCCATATTAAAAGTGCTCCAAAAATTCTAGGAAAAATATAGGAAAAATCAGCGTACAGGAAGCTTCGCGAAGAACCAAAGATGGGCCAGAGGGGAGCCAGGGGAGGCCCACGCGGCCACCTGGCGCGGCCCCACCCCTGGCCGCGCCAGGGAGGCGCCTGGGGCCCCTGCTCCGCCTCTGGCTGCCCCCTTCGCCTATATATCCCTCTCGTCCCGAAACCCTCGAGGACAGAACCCTTTTTCGCGATCTCGCCTCTGTTCCGCCGCCGCAGCGCTTCCAAGAACGGGAGCATCAGGAGAACTCTTCTCGGCACCCTGCCGGAGGGGAGAACCACCATCGGGAGCTTCTCCACCACCATGGACGCTTCCCGGATGAGTCGTGAGTAGTCCACCTTGGACCATTGGTCCATGATCAGTAGCTATGTGATGTTCTCCTCCCCTCTTTGCTCTTCATGGTTTAGACCTCATGAGCTGCCCTACATGATCGAGGCACATATGTAATCTTTCTGCTGTTGCTTTGCTGAGTTTGCTGGGATCTGATGGATTATGAGACTATGTTCAGATTGTGTTTGAGTAATATATTTGATTCACCTCTTTTATATCTTTGTTCTTGAGTAATTCTTGCATGTTCTCTGTTGCTGTTTATTGCTTTGGCCAAGTAGTAGGTAGTAACTCCAAGAGGGAGCGTTATGCTTGATTGTGGGTTCATGCCCCCTGATGACTAGCTTGAGTGACAGAAACATGAGTCTACGGGATGTGCTGTTGCCACAAGGGAGAAAACAACGGTGCTTGTACTTGCGGGTGCAAGGATTGTTTACTTTACGCAAAGTTCTTTTAATGAAGTTGTCTGTTGCTTTGAGTTTACACTTTGGGTGGGATTCGCAACTTAATACCAGCGAGATGTTCTGGATAGATATCTCAAGGTGGATGATTAGTAGTAGATGCAGATGGATTTCGGTCTACTTGCCTTGGCGTACCGCCCATGCTTTTGAGCCTCTACCTTTCTTTGCAGCATAGTTAGCATTGGTTTGCGCACATAATCCTGTCAATTGCCCAGCTGTAATTTGTTTACCTCGCTTTGCTGTTTTATCGTCTTTTGGGAGAGAGACATCACTAGTGAACATCATGGGACCCCGGTCCATATTACCACCGCTGATCACACCTTCTATTTACTTCCTGTTTTTATTTCCTAGTTGCAGTCTTAGCTATCATTATTATCTCTTGTGTTTGATCCTTTGTAAACAACAAGGCCGGAGGGATTGACAACCTCTCTGTACTCGTTGGGAGCAAAGTTATCTGTATCTGTGTGCTGGTTCCGTCAGCCGCTAAGTTTCTGGCGCCGTTGACACCTACTTGTCGACCCTCGGAGTCTCACGGGATTCGATCCTTGGTATCTTTGCCAAGGGAAATTTGCCGCTATGCTACATCTCAACCTTCCACTTGGGGTAACTTGCTTGCTGCTTGTTAGTTTACCTTTTAGTTTCTGGTGCCATTGCTGGGGACTCCACTCTTCAAGATAGGGGAGTTGCACGCTATCTTTTATCATTGCTTTTTAGTCTTGTTAGTTTACCAAAAATCACAAAAAAAGTTATCTTGCTTGCTGCTGCTATGGGTTCCACCGAGAACACCAAGTTGTGTGACTTCACTAGTCATAACAACAATAACTTTATCTGCACGCCTATTGCTACACCTGCCACTTTAGCACCTTCTTATGAGATTAAACCTGCTTTGCTGAACCTAGTTATGAAAGATCAATTCTCCGGTGCTGGAGATGATGCTGCTTTGCACTTAAATAATTTTGTTGAGCTCTGTGATATGCAAAAGTATAAAGAAGTAGATGGTGATATTGTTAAGCTTAAGCTTTTTCCTTTCTCCTTGAGAGGAGGAGCTAAAATCTGGTTTCAATCCTTGCCTAGGAATAGTATAGATTCTTGGGACAAGTGCAAGGATGCCTTTATTGGGAAGTACTATCCCCCTGCTAAAATTATCCAACTAAGGAGTAACATAATGAATTTTAAACAATTGGATAATGAACACGTTGCCCAAGTTTGGGAACGCATGAAATCTCTTGTCAAGAACTGCCCTACTCATGGTTTGACTACTTGGATGGTTATCCAAACTTTTTATGCAGGCTTGAACTTTACCTCGCGGAACTTGTTAGATTCGGCCGCGGGAGGAACCTTTATGTCAACTACACTTGGTGCTGCCACGAAACTTCTCGACGAGATGATGACCAATTATTCCCAATGGCACACCGAACGCGCTCCAACAGGTAGAAGGTAAACTCTGTCGAGGAGATTTCCTCCCTAAATGAAAAAGTTGACTTGATCATGTCTCTACTTTCCAAGCAATCTTCTATTGATCCTCATGATGTTCCTTTAAATTCTTTGATTGCTCAAGATCAAGTAGATGTGAACTTTATCTCTAGAAACAATTTCAATAACAATGCTTATAGGAGTAATTTTGGTAGCAACCCTAGACCGTTCCCCTCTAATTCCTATGGGAACAACAATGCTTATCCTAGCACCAAGAACTCCACTTCGGAACTAGAGATTATGCTTAAAGACTTCATCACTACCCAAAAGGCCTTCAATAAGAGTGTAGAAGAAAAACTAGACAAACTTGATAATCTCTCTTCGAAGGTAGACAATTTAGCCCATGAGGTAGAGTTGCTTAAAATTAGAACTTCTCCTCTTGAGGAGAGGAAGACCACTCCTATGAATGCTATTCAAGTGCAAATTAATGAAAACATTAGGATGATGGCTAAACTTAAAGAGAGATGGGCTAGAGAAAAGGAGGAAGAAGATAGGATTAAGAGCCTTCCTACCCACCACACTGTTGGTACTATCCAAGTTGTTGAGGATATCCAAACTCTTAGCACCCAATGCACTCCTAGTCCCATTGGACCTATTAATGGTGATGCTATGACCTCAACCGTAGAAGAAGAAACTCCTATAACCATAGAAGCTACCAAACAAGTGAGCCTAAAGGACACCACTACCACTTTACTTGATTGTAGTGACTTTGATTTTGATAATTGTAGTCTCTCAGAAGTTGTCACCTTTTTACAAAGAATGGCTAAAGACCCCCACACTAGCACACTTAACCTTGCCTTCACGGAGCATATCACTAATGCTCTTATCAAAGCTAGGGAGGAGAAGCTTAGGGTAGAAGCCTCCATACCTAGAAAGCTAGAAGATAGTTGGGATCCTATGATTAAAATTAAGTTGAATAACTTCTCTTGCTATGCTTTATGTGATCTTGGAGCTAGTACCTCCGTTATGCCCAAAAGAATGTATGATATGTTTGAATTGAAACCTTTTGATCCTTGTTCTTTTGGTGTTTGTCTTGTTGATTCTTCCGTAAAGAAACCTTTGGGGAAGATCGACGATGTTCTTATCATTGTCAATGACAATTATGTTCCCGTTGATTTTACTATTATGGATATTGAATGTGAACCTTCGTGTCCAATTATTTTGGGACGTCCTTTTCTTCGCACCGTGATGGCTTCTCTCCCTTCGTTGGTTACCCCAAGTGGAAGGTTCGAGATGCAGTGTAGCGGTAGTTTTCCCTTGGCAAAGATACCAAGGATCGAATTCCCCCGAGACTCCAAGGTTCAACAAGAAGGTGTCAACTGCTAATGGCGCCAGATACTTAGCAATCAACTGGACCTGCACACAGATACAAATAACTTTGCTCCCAACGAGTACAGAGAGGTTGTCAATCTCTCCGGCCTTGTCGTTTACAAAGGATCAAACGCAAGAGATAATAGTGATAGGTATTGCTGCAACTAGTAAGTAAAAACAGAAAGTAAATAGCGGATGTGATCAGTGATGGTAATATGGACCGGGGTCCCATGATGTTCACTAGTGATGTCTCTCTCCCAAAAGACGATAAAACAGCTATGTGAGGTAAACGAATTACAGCTGGGCAATTGACAGAATTACGTGTGCAAACCAATGCTAACTATGCTGCAAGAAAGGTTGAGGCTCAGAAGCATGGGCAGTACGCCAAGGTAAATAGACCGAAATCCATCTGTATCTACTACTAATCATCCACCTTGAGATATCTATCCAGAACATCTCGCTGGTATTAAGTTGCGAGTCCCACCCATAGTGTAAACTCAAAGCAACAAACAACTGCATTAAAAGAACTTTGCGTAAAGTAAACAATCCTTGCACCCGCAAGTACAAGCACCGTTGTTTTTCCCCTTGTGGCAACAGCACATCCCCTAGACTCATGTTTGTGTCACTCAAGCTAGTCATCGAGGGGCATGAACCCACAATCAAGCATAACGTTCCCTCTTGGAGTTACTACCTACTACTTGGCCAAAGCAATAAACAGCAACGGAGAACATGCAAGAATTACTCAAGAACATAAATATAAAAGAGGTAAATCAAATATATTACTCACACACAATCTGAACATAATCTCATAATCCATTGGATCCCAGCAAACTCAACATAGCAACAGCATAAGGATTACATATGTGCCTCGATCATGTAGGGCAGCTCACGAGGTCTAATTAGTGAAGGACAAAGAGGGGAGGAGAACATCACATAGCTACTGGTCATGGACCCATGGTCCAAGAGGGACTACTCACAACTCATCCGGGAGGCGTCCATGGTGGTGGAGAAGCTCCCGGTGGTGGTTCTCCCCTCCGGCAGGGTGCCGGGAAGAGTTCTCCTGGTGCTCCCGATCTTGGAAGCGCGGCGGCGGCGGAACAGAGATGAGATCACGAAAAAGGGTTCCGTCCCAGAGGGTTTCGGGACGCGGTGTAAATATATGCCAAGGGGGGCATCAGCGGAGACCTGGGGGGGCCAGGCACCCCCCAGCGCGGCCAGGAGGGGGGCCGCGCCACCAGGGCGCCTGGAGCCCTGGTGGCCCCCCTCCGGCCCTACTTCGGCCGTGTGGAAGCTTCCGGAACACTGATTTTTTATATATTTTTCCCGGAATTTTTCTGGCAGTTTACGTAATGGGAAAACCTGAAATACAAAAACAGCAGAAAACAGAAACTGGCACTGGGGTGCACTGAGTTAATAGGTTAGTCCAAATATGATCAAAAGTGTATGGAAGTGTATAAATATCATAGCAATATCACACAAAAGAGGCATGGAGCAAGCAGTAATTATAGATACATTTTGGACGTATCACACCGTTGGTGCTATCATTGACATGAAAGAGGGGAATATAAAATTCCAATTCCCTCTCAAGAAAGGTATGGAACACTTCCCTAGAAAGAAGATTAAGTTGCCTTTTGAGTCCGTTACACGGGCTAGCTATTCTCTTACTCTTGATAAAACTTGATCTTCTCTTTTTGCATCATGCCTAGCTTAAAGGCATAAAAGAAAGCGCTTTTGGGAGGCAGCCCACAACGAATTAGGTTTTATTTTGCTTTTGTTGTGTTTTGATGTTTGTTACTACAGTAGCATCATCATTGTATCTTTTCTTTTCAGCTTTGTGCCAAGTTTAGCCTCTGATTGCAAGAAAGTTCAAAAGTTGTGACATGCTGTCCAGAAAACAGATTCTGTCCTTGGACAGAAAATTTCGAATAAAATCACCAGATCATCTTTTTGATCTGAATTTTTTGACAGCGTGCTCTATACAATTGGCTTTCGAGCGTCTGTTCTGAGTTTTTTGATTTGAGTTGCAGAAGTGCCCCGAAAAATTTATTTACTACCTGCTGGTCTGTTTTTCACAGATTCTGTCCTGTTTTGCCTTTTCTTCGTTTTGCAAACCTTGAACTTGCTTTTTCTTTGCAAAATCGTTTTGGAAATCTTGAGAAACAGTAGCTCTTCAAGATTATCTTTATTTCCAGTAGGGAAAAAATATATTTTATTGTGGGTACTAACCTCGCTAATCAGATTATGATGAGTTATGTATGAAGGGAGTTTTCAAGTGTGCGAGGGAAGATGATAAAAGAAGATTCAGGAGGGTCAAACGCTCAAGCTTGGGGATGCCCCCGTGCACCACCAAAAAATATTCAAGAAGACTCAAGCGTCTAAGCTTGGGGATGCCCCCATGCATCCCCTTCTCCATCAACAATTATCAGTTCGTCTTTCGTTCCACTATAATTTTATCATTTCATGCGTTATGTGCTATGCTTGGAGCGTCTTGCTCTTAGTTTCTTTTTTTAGTTTTCTTTAGCTTTGCTTGCTGTTCATAACAAGTTAGAACCCAGCTTTCTTTCTGTGGGAGAGAAACACGCTCCACTTCAACCTAGAACACAACATAGGATTTTCATGCTTATCTTTGCTGTGTGTGTTCTTTGTCTTTCCATAGCTGCTGTCATGTTTAGCTCTTAGTTTTCATGCTTTTCTTTTTAAAGAGCTTTTGTTTAGTTGGCTTGTTGCACTCTCTTGAGTTTTCATGTTTATCTTGTTAAGAGAGTTTGCCTGTTGCACTGAGTTGTGTGTCTTAACTTAAAGTAGGTAATTGAGGTTGCTATTTAATTTTAGTAGTAACTTGCAATTGTTTTGAGGTATTGCCATGAGTAATGTCTGAACTTTTGGTGTCAAGAGCTTTAGCCTATTAGTGATAGATGTCGTATTTTGGGCAATCCGTGTTTATTTTCGAAAACCTACAAAATAGTTGAGAACTTTAGCTACTAGATGGATCACTAATCTTTGGAGGGATCGAATATTAGAGTACACTCACGTACCATGAGTCGAGGATGCGCAAAGATAACCAAACCCCCATACACTCCTCCTCGGGGTACTTGTCTCTTTGTGAACCTCCTAATTAGATTGAGAGTTACCGATAATAAGTGCATGAGTTCTTCGGACTAATGTGAGTATTCGAAAGTTGACACTTCCACCTAGCCATATTTTTCTAGCCTCTTCGATACCGTGCATTGCCATTTCTCACCTCGAGAGTTGGCGCATACTTCGCCGGTGCATCCAAATCCTTGGCACGATACGCTCTGTCATCATAAGCCTCATTATATCCTTCCTCAAAACAGCCACCATACCTACCTATCAAGGCATTTCCATAGCCTTTTCGAGATACATTGCCATGCAACATCCATCTTCTCATGACTTGATCTTCATGTCATACATGCTTTTTGCTTGATCGATGAGCCGCATGCTAGATGGGCCTTGCCCTAATCATTGCTACATGACGCGCTAGTATCATTGCATATCCTGCTACACCGGCAGAGGCATACATTTGCATACATCATGATTGTCGAGGAAACTGTCCGCCCACGAACACCTATGGGACCGGAGCCCCTTCTACGTTGCGGTAAGGGAGCGGAGGAAGCAAAGAGAGCAGATCGAGGAGCACACGCGGGCAGTTTACCCAGGTTCGGGCCGCGCGGACGCGTAAAACCCTACTCCTGCTTTTGGTTGTATTAAGTTCTCGGGCTCGGGAGCTTGAAGATCTACAGTACCAGCTACACCGAGCGAGGGAGTGTGTGAGTTTCTGGGATCGAACCCCCTCTACGTTGTGCATGAGCCTCCTTTTATAGCTCAAAGGGGTCACCGACAGGTGTCAACGTAGAGAAGGGTAAAAGTGTAAATTTGGTGGTAGTTGTAATAGTGCATGAACAGTGGTCTTCACCTAACTCTGACGGTGGGGGACAAAAGCATTGAATGCCCGTCGCCGTCGCCCCAAAAAGCGTCCGTCCATGCTCCTCCGTTCGCCACGGCAATGTCTTCGTCATCGTGGCTTGCCACCGTGTACCCCAGGCTGCACAGCCGTCTGCCACGCGCCCCTGGAAGGGCCCCCAGGGCGACGCGTGGACAGACAAGCTGGAGCGCAGGCACACAGTGTAAGTCTCCCCCGGCAAGCACCTTGCCGGGGTCACTATCTTGCCGGGCTCGGAAGCCTTGCCGCTCCCCGGGCCCTGCCGGGGCGCACGATGCGCCGCGATATCTCCTCTTCAGATGCCGTTCTTTGGCCTTCCTGGCAAGCACCTCTTGCCAGGGTCTTGTGCTGAAAAGATGACCTTGAGCCTGGTGCAGCCTTCCCGGCAAGCTCCTCTTGCCGGGGTCTTGTCTCTTAACTTGGATACTTTGTTCTTGAATGGCTTCATAAGGACCAGAGCGGACCTTGGCGAGCGCGTGGTAAGCCCTGCCACGGGAAGCTGCTACTTCCCGTGCACAAGTTGGGGTACTAAGGTACCCCTATCTTAGTACACCGACAGGAGCCCCCGGGCCTGGGCCACACACGGTGCCGAGCGCTGTTGGGCCAGGCCCAAGACAGTGTACGGGCACACGCGGCCCACGGTAAGCCGTATTCCTCTACGTATCCGTCGCATCCCTTCCTAACGGCACGCGTCGATTGCGGCGTCGTGGGAGAGATCGTGGCCTGTTCTTTAATGGGAAATGCGGAACGTCCCCCACTTCCCCCTTAAAAGCAAAGGAAGCAGGGGCAGTTTCCCCCATCGCCTTCATTCTGTCTTGAATCTCCAGAAACCCCCGTCGCCCTCTGCCTCCCCAAAGGTCGGCAGAGAAACAAGCTCCGCCCCTCCTCCGCCATTCCCAGCATCCGCGGCGCCGTCGAGCTCTTCGCCTCCCTCCTTGCCGTCCCCGCCATGGCTCCGAAAAGCGACAAGGCGAAGAGCGACAAGGCGAAGAAGGAGAAGTCCGAGCAGGCGGCGAAGCTGGCAGCCATGTGGAGAAGGATGGTGGTCTTGCCGCCGAGGCTCGGCGCGAGGGAGCTCCGGGACAAGTATTACTTGTTCTGGGCGAGGGAGACGAAAGCTCATCCCCGCACCAGAGTCCTCCCCGCCGTCGCCGTCGACATGTTCCCGGGAGGTTACTTCTACTTCGCTGCATTCTTCCACTGTGGTCTGTCCCCCCCGTATTCGGAGTTCTTCTGTGATGTGATGAACACGTACGGCCTCCACCTCCTAGATTTCACCCCCAACGCCGTCCTTACGATGGCTGTTTTCGCACATCTGTGCGAAAACTTTGTCGAGGTCCACCCAAACGTAGCTCTTTTCCGCCATTTCTTCACGCCTAGAGTAGAGTCCGGATCCCCACTCTCCGGCGGCATCTCCTGGATCTTCAGGTTGAACAAAAAGGAGGCGTACTTGAAAGGAGAGCTCCGCGGCAAGTGGGAAGAGTGGAGGGCTGACTGGTGTTGGGTCATAGAAGAGGAGCCCCAGCAGGTTACCTCGCCGCGCCAGACTGCAATAGTGCGCGGCAAGGATTGGAGCGACTTGGCCCCGGAGGACGACAAGTTGGAGATCGCCCTTATTAGGATCCTTCGCCTCCGGGCCGCCAATCTGACTGTGGGTGAAGTTGGGGCCGATTTCCTCCGCCGCCGCATCGCCCCTCTGCAGGAAAGGAAGAGGCCTGCCTGGGAGTTTGGCAACGCGGCAGATCGTATGAGTCAACGCCCCGGGTTGAACTACAATTTCACCGTCTTGGAGCTGAAGGGGATGGTCCGGGAGTTGTTTAAGCATGACCCCAACCACCCGGAGTGGTTCCGGCCGTCGGTGGGAGTAGTGCCGTTGTGCAACAACACTGCCCTCAGTTCCATCCGCGCGGTGATGCCTGAGTGCGACTCCCACGGGGTCGTCCCCACTTGGCTGGTGCCTTCAGCGGAGACCGTGCAAGCCTTCTTCGACAACTTGGTCGAAAAGCCCCGCAACGCCGAGGAGAAGAAAGGCCTCATCCGAGAGACCACCGACCGGGATGTAGCATTCATTGCCTCCAGAATGGAGGAGGCCGCCGCAGCTGCGGCTGCGGGTGAATTTGGATATACCGTGGACGAGGCGAAAGCAGCGGACGCGGTGAGCCAGGCTGAGGAGGAGGAAATCCTCAAGTTGTTGAAGCTCGCGCCCGAGGAGTTTGCCGGAGAGCCTACCGGGGAGCCTGCCGGGATGGGCGAGGCTGCCGGGTAGGGTACTGAGTCCAGCGGGCCCGCCGAGGAGGAGGAGGACGCCGAGTCCGGAGATTCTGACGAAGACTCTGGTGGTTCTCTGAATCTTGACGAAGACGCCTCCTCATCCTCGGAGAACTCTCCGCCGCCACCAAGTCCTCCCCCACAGTAGAAGAAACGCCTCCGCAAGGCCGCCGAGCCGGCGAGGCCACAGGCGCCTCGACAACAGCCGAAGCGTCGCGCGACACGCGCCACCACGACGAGCAGGGTCGTTAAGGAGGCGCCCCGATCCCGAGCGGTAAGCGGAGGAGGATCTTCGAGGAGTGGCTCTGGTGTCCCTTCTGCCCCTCGGTCCTCGGCGACGACTGGCGCGGGGTCTTCACAGCCCACAGCTCCGGAGCCCGCCAAGCGCCCGAGGGAGCCTTCTCCTCCAGCTCCTCGCGCTGGAGCACACGAGGCGGGGTTTGACTTCTCCGCCCTCAGCTCCGACGAAGAGGAGGAAGAGTAAGCACTTATAATTCTTATTCCCTTTGATTTTGTCTTGATTCCTCTTGCTTGGTTCTAATTCTGATCTTGTTTGGTTTCCAGGACCTTGACCCAGCGGATGACGAAGAGGGCCAAGATCCCTGTGGTTAACATCGAGGACGACGAGCCTGTCGCAGCGGCAAGTGACGCGCCAGCGACAGGCTTGCCGGAACAGCCTGCTGCCCCGGAGAGCAGCCCCCAGCGCAGCCCCCAGCGTAAGTTTTGTGTTTACTTTTCTGCTTGGCGAGCACGCTTGAGGTTGCTATCTTTATTGATGTCTTGTTGTCTTGTGCAGAAGTGGAGCCGCAGCCGCAGGAGCACCAGGAGGTCGCCCCCCACGAGCCGCTTGCTCCACCCTCCCCGCCAAGGAGGAGCTCCCCGGCGAGGGACAGCGCTCCACCAAGGGCGAGTACCCCGCCAAGGGCGAGCAGTCCGACAAGGGTGAGCACCCCGCCAAGGGAGGGCGCGGGCGGCCCTCCGCCAGCAGGGGCCACTACTACGCCGCCAAGGGAGAGCTCCCCGGCGAGGGACCCCGTCATCGAAGAGGCCCGCGCAGGTAAATCCTTGTACTTTCTTCTTCTTGAATTCATCTTTTTTGGATATTTGCTTGACAGATCTTTCTTTTCTTTTTCTTCTGTTGCTAGACCTGCCCGCCCCGGAGCCGATGGAGACGGAAACCATCACTGAGGAGGAGGTGCGCGGCAAAACTGGCGACGGCACCGCCGCGGAAGGAATGGCTGGCGTCGACGAGCCAGCCGCCGAGGAGACGGCCCCAACCACCGACGCTGCGGCTGGGGAAGGGACCGGCGACCAAACCGCGGGCCCGGAGGCCGCGGGAGCGTCGGACGCTGCACTGGCCGCCGACCCCTCCGCCTCCGCACCCGGGTCGGGCATCTATCTGGAGGCCGCCAACGGGGTCTTCATCCAAGTCCCGTGGGCGTCCTCATCAAGGGCACCAGCGGAGGGGGAGACCTTCGACGGAGAAGTTCTCGCCTCCGCTGGGTTGAAGGTCGTCGCCGCGCCCGGCAGCAGTGACGAGCCCGAAGAGGAGAAGCTCCTGCGTCGACTCCTGGGTCTGTACCGGGCCAGGCAAGCCAAGCTGGAGTCCCGAGAGGCTCTGGCCGCCAAGGCCGATGCTGATCTGGAGAAGCGTGCTGCGGAGCTCCGTGCCGCCATCTAGGCGGCCCTCCGAAACTTGGCGGAGGAGCGCGAAGAGCTTGCCGGAGCCCACCAAGCATTCCTCCTCGAGAAGGCCGAGGTGGAGGAGCAGCAGCGACTGGCCGCCGAGGAGCTGTCCCGGCGGGAGGGAGTGCTCAACCAGCGGAAGGTCGACCTCGACAGTCATGAGGACGACCTCACCGCTCGTGAGCAGGCCATTGGCGGGGCTCTGCAGGAGGCAAGGGATGCCGCAGCTGCCGCGGAGACTGCTAAGAAGGATCTGGAGGCCAGGGTAGCGCAGCTGGAGCTGTTCTTGAAGGCGAGTGAAGACAGGGTCACCGCGCTCAACGTGGCGTGGGAGAAAGACGCCCACACCAACTCTGATCTGCAAATCCGCCTCTCCGACAAGGGCAAAGAGCTCACTGACGCCAGGGACTCCATCGCTGACTTGGAGCTGAAGGTCTCCACCCTTACTGACTCACTTGACGCTGCCCGGGATCGCGAGACAAAGCTGAAGGATGAACTCCGCACCGAGAGGCTCTTGCTGGAGAGCGCCGCCGTCTCGCAGAATAACTTCCAGCGGACGGTGGAGCAGTGGACTGATGAACTTGTCGCCTCCGCCGCCAACATTGATATGGAGATGATGGTGTTACAGGCGGAGCACCTTGTGTACTCCCCCGACGAGAACCTCCCTCACAGCGCCAAACTGAGTCTGTTCTTCAGGGGAGTAGCGCCGGCGCTTGCGCGGCTGCGGGAGAAGATCCCCGTGCAGCTGGCCGACGAGGCGCGCCGGCTCTGCATGGGCACTATGGAGCGGGTGTTGTCGAAGATTGTCTCCCGCAACCCCGGGATCAACCTCGTCAACGTCCTCCGGACCCTGCCGCCCGAAGCTGACCAGGAGGCGTTGAAGGCCCAAGTTGCCCACATCGTCGCCAAGGTGGGCAAGATCCAGAGGGTCGATGGAGACCGCAGGGACTAGGCTTCCTTCTTTCTGCTTCCTTTGCCGCTGTAGATTAAGTCATGGATAGTAGTTGGTTAGGATAGCGGCAAGTTATCTCTGTAATATATACTCTTATTTTGGGTAATCAATGCAGCGTTATTTCCCTTGCTCAGTCCCTTCACTTTGTACGCTTTCCACCCTACGCTTTTCAGGGAACTTGCCGGCAAAGGGACACTTGCCGCGAGCGCCGAGTGCTGGACCCTTAGCAGCCTGCTGGCAAAGCCCTTGTCGGCAAGAAACCTCGCCGTAGCTAGTCGCAGCACACTTATATTGCTGAGCGAACTCGAAAACGAAGTAAGGGCGCGACACTTGTCGCAGCTCACTTAAGCCGTTGAGCGTGCTCGAAACAAAATAAGGGTGCGGCTAGCCACGGGTAAGTTCCTCCGCGCACAGGTTTTCTATACAAAGTGTGGTTGTTCAAGGAAGACAACTAATTTTTTTTAAAATTTTGAACTGCTCAAATTCTGGTAACTTAGCTTTCATGGATTGTTTGCTTCCCGGTGAGGCATCCCTTTCTTGAACAGCACTTGGTCCACACTTCTATCTACTTCCCCCCCGGCAAACTTGTGCGCGAGGAACACTTCTTCTGTTTAAGAGAGAAAGGAAAAGAGGAGGAAACACAAGTATGGAGCCTTGCGGCTTGTTATTGCTTACCGGGGATGTGTGCTGCACAAGGTGTCAGATGATACACGCAAGTAAAAGGAAAAGCATGAAATGACAAACAGTGCAAAGCACAAAAGTTTTACTGATGCACGGGGTCTGCGCCCGGCTTTGTACAAAGGTTTACATGCAACAGCGGCAAGACTTGTACAAAAGGTGGTTGCCAGAGCGGATCACGACAATCGCGCCTCATGGGTGAAATTTGCGAAGATGCTCTATGTTCCAGGAGTTGCTCACCGGTAAGCCTTCTTCGGTCTCAAGGCAGACAGCGCCGGGCCTTGTGACTTGTCTCACCCGATAAGGGCCTTCCCACTTCGGCGTCAACTTGCTGGAATTCTTGGCGGACTGAACGCGCCGAAGAACAAGGTTGCCTTCCTCGAGACTCCTGGCCTTGACCTTGCGGCTATGATAGCGACGCAAGGCTTGCTGGTATCGAGCAGCTCGTACAGCAGCCTGGAGACATTCCTCCTCGAGGAGCAATGCATCATCTTGCCGCAGTTGCTCTTGCTCGAGCTCATCGTAAGCGAGCACTCGAGGAGACCCGTATACGAGTTCCGTGGGGAGAACTGCCTCTGCTCCATAGACAAGAGCAAAGGGTGTCTTTCCGGTGGCTCGATTTGGTGTCGTCCTAATTGACCAAAGAGCCGCCGGCAACTCCTCTATCCAGTTTCTTCCGCACCTGTGCAGCCTGTCGAAGGTTCTTATCTTGAGCCCACGCAGCACTTCAGCATTTGCCCTCTCTGCTTGATCATTGCTCCTCGGGTGAGCAACAGAAGCAAAGCAGACCTTGGCGCCAAGGTCTTGGACGTACTGCATGAAGGTGCGGCTTGTGAACTGTGTGCCGTTATCGGTGATGATCCTGTTTGGGATTCCGAAACGGAAAACAATTGACCTGAAGAACCTGACTGCTGACTGTGCTGTCACCTTCCTCACTGGTTCCACTTCTGGCCACTTTGTGAACTTGTCGATTGCAACGTACAAGTACTCAAAGCCCCCGACAGCACGGGGAAAAGGGCCGAGGATGTCGAGCCCCCAGACCGAGAAGGGCCAGGACAAAGGGATCGTCTGGAGAGCTTGAGCTGGCTGATTATTTGCTTGGCATGGAACTGGCACGCTTCACACTTGGTTACTTGTGCAGTTGCATCTTGGAGGGCTTCTGGCCAAAAGAACCCTTGCCGGAACGCCTTCCCGGCAAGCGCCCTTGCGCCAATGTGGTGGCCGCATATGCCTCCATGTATCTCTGCCAACAGCTTCTGTCCATCTTCCCTGGAAATGCACTTCAACCTGACACCGTTGAGTCTTCTTCTGTACAGCTCGTTGTCGACGAACTGGTACATACTTGACTGTCTGGTTATCCTTTCTATCTCTTCTGGTTCTTCGGGAAGTTCTCCGGTTTGAAGAAAACGGACGATTTGTTGTGCCCATGTTGGATCCTGAGGCTCAACAATAAGGACTAAAGGCATCAGTGCTGCTGCGGGAACCTCAGCTTCTACGGCAAGAACCTGCGGTTCTGCCGGAGCTGAAGGTTCCCCGGCAAGCCTACCGGGGCAAGGCTTGTCGGGAATGCCTGCTTCAACTGTACAGACCCTTGGGTCTGCAGGAGCAGACTGTTCCTCAGCATCTTGGTTATTGGTCTTGGGGATCTTGGCGACGGCTTCGGGAAGATCCGCCGGCAAGTAATCGCCGGAGACCAACTTCCTCTTCTTGCTTGGACCAACTGATGGTGTAACGGATGGCTGAGTTAGCTTGAGCACGAAGGTCCCTGGTTCCACAGGTAACTTCATTGCAGCACACTTTGAGAGGCCATCTGCAATATCATTCTGAGCCTGCGGTACGTGCTCCATCTGTAAGCCTTCAAAGTGTTCTTCAAGCTTCCTCACTTCATCGACATAAGCTTCCATCAAAGGGCTCTGGTAACTCTTGTTTACTTGTCGGACCACCAACTGTGAATCTCCCCGCACAATCAGCTTCTTAATCCCAAGTTCGGCCGCAATTCTGAGACCGGCGAGCAAACCTTCATACTCAGCAGTGTTGTTTGTCGCTTGCTCCTTGGGAAAGTGCATTTGAAAAACATACTTGAGGTGTTCTCCGGTGGGCGCTATGAGTAACACGCCCGCACCGGCGCCTTGCAGCGAAAAGGCACCATCGAAGTACATTATCCACTCTTTGCTTGCTTCTTGAACGGGGGCGCTTGTCTCTGGAACTTCTTCCTCCGGTGTTGGCGTCCATTCGGCTATGAACTCTGCCAAAGCTCTGCTCTGTATAGTTGAAGTACTCTCAAACTTGAGACCAAAGCTCGACAGCTCCAATGCCCACTCGACGATCCTGCCTGTTGCTTCTGGATTCTGCAATATCCTCTTCAACGGAAAGCGAGTGACCACCGTTATCTCGTGTGCTTGGAAGTAATGGCGCAGCTTTCTCGAGGCCATGAGGAGGCCGAAAAGCAACTTCTGCACCCCAGAATATCTTGATCTAGCCCCCTGCAAGAGGGAACTTACAAAATAAACTGGGCGCTGCACCATCTTTTTTCGCACTTCTCCTTGTTCCTGCGCAGACTTGTCCTTGTCGGGGCCAGAGCTTGTCGGGGGAGCCCCCTGCTTGTCACTGGATGCGCCTGCCGGGGATGTGGGTCCCTCATCTGCCTCCCTCTCCGCTACTAACGCAGCACTAACCACCTGATTGGTTGCCGCTAGGTATAGCAGCAACTTCTCTTGTGGCCTAGGTGCGACAAGTATTGGAGTGGAGGACAGGTATCCTTTCAAGTCCTGCAGCGCTGCCTCCGCTTCCAGAGTCCATTTCATGGGACCTGCCTTTTTCAAGATTTTGAAGAAAGGCAGGGCGCGTTCTGCAGACTTTTAAATGAACCTGCTGAGGGCAGCCACACAACCAGCAAGTCTCCTTACGTCTTTGACGCGCTTCGGGGCTTCAATCTGCTCGATGGCTTTTATCTTGTCGGGATTGGCTTCAATCCCCCTCTGGGACACAAAGAACCCGAGAAGCTTGCCGGAGGGGACTCCAAAGACGCACTTCTCGGGGTTCAGCTTGAGTTGTATCTTGCGCAAATTCTCAAAGGTCTCTCCTAGGTCTTGAATCAGGGTATCCTTGCTCTTGCTCTTGACCACTATATCATCCATGTAGGCTTCCACATTCCTGTGTATCTGTGGCTCAAAAGCAGTGTGCACCACCCTTGCAAATGTCGAGCCTGCATTCTTCAGTCCAAAGGGCATGCGTATGAAGCAGTATGTGCCACATGGAGTAATGAATGCAGTCTTCTCCTCATCTTCCTCAGCCATGAATATCTGGTGGTAGCCTGAGTATGCATCGAGAAATGAAAGCAACTCACATCCAGCCGTGGAGTCAACAATCTGGTCGATACGTGGCAAGGGAAAAGGATCCTTGGGACATGCTTTATTCACATCGGTGAAGCCTATACAAAGCCTCCATTTCCCATTAGCCTTTCGTACGACAACTGGATTGGCCAGCCATGTGGGATGGAGTACGCCTCTAACCAGGCCTGCTGCTTCCAACTTCTTTATCTCTTTGGCAATGAACTCTTGGCGCTGCACAGCTTGCTTCCTGACCTTTTGCTTGACGGGCCGTGCGTGAGGACAAACATCAAGCTTGTGCTCAATTACCTTCCTGGGAACGCCGGGGATGTCAGACGGTTGCCATGCGAACACGTCGACATTCGCCCGCAGGAAGGCAATGAGCGCGCTTTCCTATTTGGGGTCGAGCGTAGCACTGATGGTGAAGGTACCACCAGTGCCGTCCTCCTTGGCGGACACCTTCTTGGTTGCCGGTGGAGCCGCCATTCCTTTCTTACACTTGCTGGTGGAGCTCGATGGTGCGTCCTCGACGGCAGCGCAGCACTCCGAGGAGGTGCGTTTGCCGGAGTGGGCTCCAGAGCTCTTGCCGGACTTGGTCTTGGTCTTCCCCCCGGGAGCTTCAGCGGCAAGTGTGTTGCTGTCTGCCGCGGCTGCTGCATCCCGGTAGATCTTGTCGGCGCAGATAAGCGCATCCTTCTTGTCACCGGGGACAGAGATGACGCTTATCGGCCCCGGCATCTTCAGCATGTTGTACGCGTAGTGGGAGGCTGCCATGAACTTGGCGAGAGCAGTACGGCCAAGTATCCCATTGTATGGCAACGGGATATCGGCAACATCGAATGTGATCCTCTTCGTCCTGAAGTTAAGCTCTCCGCCAAAGGTCACTGGCAGCGTGATCTTCCCCTTCGGCTTGCTCCTTCCCGGGTTGATCCCTTGGAACGACCCGGTTTCTTCGAGCTCGCTGTCGGGGATCTGCAGCTTTTTGATCACAGCGGAGGAGATCAAGTTGAGGCCGGCCCCGCCGTCAACCAACATCTTGGTGACCTTGAGGGTGCGGATAGTTGGTGAAACCAACATCGGCAAACACCCGACCGCCATTGTGCGGTCAGGGTGGTCCTCAAGGTCAAAGACGATGGGCGTGCCGGACCATTTCAGTAGCCTGCGCGATTCGACGGGTGGCTCTGCCGCATTCACTTCCCGCACCCACTGCTTGAGTTGGCGGTGAGAAGTGTGCAGAGAGGCACCTCCATCGACGCACAGAACTTCTGTGGCCTTCTGGAACTCCTGCTCGCTGTTGTCTCCATCTTCCATGTCCTCATCGTCGTCTTCATCCTCGTCCTTGTCACGGCCCCGGGGAGGTCTGTCACCTTGCCACTGCTTGGCCTTGCTGAGGCGTCCTCCCCGGCCATTGAACGGACGCTTCTTGCTGGGTTCTCCTCCGCCTCCTTGGGCCTTCTCCTTGTCGCAACGCTCGTATTCAGCCTTCTGCTGTTCTCCGAGGTACTCTACCCTCTTGCAGTTCTGGAGGTCATGGCCCTTGGTGTGGTGGATCTTGCAGTACTGCTTGTCGGAGCCGTCCTGCTTGTCGGCTGCCGCTACAGGGGCGGGCTCCTTGCCGGAGCCACCAGCCTGCGTTTTCTTGGCGGGAGCCTCCTTGCCGGACTGCTCGACAACAAGCACCTCCTTGCTCTTCTTCTTCTTGTTCCGCCGCCGGTTTTTCCTTGCCGGGGCGGCATCCTCGCTGTCGCTTCCTCCTGCGCTGGTATCCTCTCCGGGGAGTCTCCTTCCCTCTTCAGCATGTGCACATTTGTCAGCCAGAGCGTAAAGCTCGCTGACGTCCCGGATCTTGGTCATGGCCATCTCTTCCCTCATCCGGCGGTTACGCACGTTCTGGTGGAACGCGCTGATAACCGCGGCAGGGTGGACGTCG
Source organism: Secale cereale (assembly GCA_902687465.1). Lineage (NCBI taxonomy): Eukaryota > Viridiplantae > Streptophyta > Magnoliopsida > Poales > Poaceae > Secale > Secale cereale. The sequence goes on along the minus strand of LR738713.1, from coordinate 815,904,965 downwards.
GGAATGTTGTGCTGAACGCGGCTGAACCTTTCGATGTATTTGCGTAGGGACTCTCCCTCCTTCTGGGCAAGGATGTGGAGATCGCTCTCTTGGCCGTGGGGTTTGTGGACGCCCGTGAAGGCGCCAACAAACTGGTGGCACAAATCCGCCCAAGAAGATATGGAGTTCTTCGGCAAGTGCATAAGCCAAGACCTGACGTTTGGCTTAAGCACGAGCGGGAAGTAGTTGGCTAGGATCTTCTCGTCGCGTCCCCCGGTAGCCTGCACCGCAATGGTGTAGATGCTGAGGAACTCCGAGGGGTGTGTCTTGCCGTCGTACTTCTCGGGTACGTCGGGCTTGAAATTCTTCATGCTGGGCCACTGGACTTGCCGCAGCTCTCGGGTGAACGCAGGGCAACCTGCCGCGTACGGCAAGTCGCCTGGTTCACCGGGTGCGTGCATGTCGACAGCAGTCCCAGTGCGCTGGTCTGATTGCCTTCGGGCTTCTCTTCGACGCTCGATGCGGGTTCGAGCGTCCTCTTGCCGCCTGTCGTCGAGGACTTGGCGCTGATCGCGGCGAGTCCGCGGATCCGACGACGCCGTGGAGTCGTCGTCGACGTTGATCCGGCGGGGTGGCGATTTCTGCTTCCGCGGCGGGGAGTGCACGGTTGTCGCACCCCCGGCGGTCTTGTCTCCGTCGGCCTTCGCTTGATCGACTTGCCGCGGGTGTGATGTCGCCGGCTGCTGCGGCTTGTCGTTGTTGGCGAAGGCGATGAGGCTCTGGATTGTTGCCCTCCAGTCTTCGGCCTTGTCTGTCGCTGGAGGGAAGTCGAGGAGCAGTTGGGCTCTAGCGAGAGCTTCTGCTGGAGAGGAGGGAAGCGGCGGCGAGCGGTCCGAGGAGCGAGATATGCTCGGACTTCTAACAGGGTTAGAAGGAGCAGGGTCTCGCCCCGGCGACCGTGCCCTACTCGTACCGGCGCGCTGGCCTTGAGCATCCCGCGACCCGCCGGCTTGTCCTCGTCCCAGCAAGCGTATGGTACCCCCGGTACCACGTCGCTGCTGGTCCGGCACCTCCTGAGAGGAACGTGGTGCGTGCACGGACGCCGAGGTCTTGGAGTTCGCCCGGTCGTCCGTCTTGTCCTTGGACTTGGCGGCACCGCGAGTGTCCTCGCCGGCGTCCACCCTTCCGCCAGGGTCTACCCCACCAACTGTCAGTTCCGGTGGTGGTGGGATCGACGCGGACGGGCCTCCGACCTCCGAAGCCTTCTTCTTCGGAGGCATGCTGATGTTGACGATGAGGTTGATGAAGCTGGAGAAGTTGATGAAGAATGCGCCCGTGTGAGCGCCGGATCAGGTTCGCACAACCTCGACGCCCCCTACCTGGCGCACCAAAGATGTCGGGGAAACTGTCCGCCCACGAACACCTATGGGACCGGAGCCCCTTCTACGTTGCGGTAAGGGAGCGGAGGAAGCACGGAGAGCAGATCGAGGAGCACACGCGGGCAGTTTACCCAGGTTCGGGCCGCGCGGACGCGTAAAACCCTACTCCTGCTTTTGGTTGTATTAAGTTCTTGGGCTCGGGAGCTTGAAGATCTACAGTACCAGCTACACCGAGCGAGGGAGTGTGTGAGTTTCTGGGATCGAACCACCTCTACGTTGTGCATGAGCCTCCTTTTATAGCTCAAAGGGGTCACCGACAGGTGTCAACGTAGAGAAGGGTAAAAGTGTAAATTTGGTGGTAGTTGTAACAGTGCATGAACAGTGGTCTTCACCTAACTCTGACAGTGGGGGACAAGAGCATTGAATGCCCGTCGCCGTCGCCCCAAAAAGCGTCCGTCCATGCTCCTCCGTTCGCCACGGCGATGTCTTCGTCACCGTGGCTTGACACCGTGTACCCCAGGCTGCACAGCCGTCTGCCACGCGCCCCTGGAAGGGCCCCCAAGGCGACGCGTGGACAGACGAGCTGGAGCGCAGGCACACAGTGTAAGTCTCCCCCGGCAAGCACCTTGCCGGGGTCACTATCTTGCCGGGCCCGGAAGCCTTGCCGCTCCCCGGGCCTTGCCGGGGCGCACGATGCGCCGCGATATCTCCTCTTCAGATGCCGTTCTTTGGCCTTCCTGGCAAGCACCTCTTGCCAGGGTCTTGTGCTGAAAAGATGACCTTGAGCCTGGTGCGGCCTTCCCGGCAAGCTCCTCTTGCCGGGGTCTTGTCTCTTAACTTGGATACTTTGTTCTTGAATGGCTTCATAAGGACCAGAGCGGAGCTTGGCGAGCGCGTGGTAAGGCCTGCCACGGGAAGCTGCTACTGCCCGTGCACAAGTTGGGGTACTAAGGTACCCCTATCTTAGTACACCGACAATGATAGTTTCATTTTCTTTATGTTGAGTACTTTTGTAATGTGTGAAAGATCTTCTATACTTCTTGTAATATATAGAGTGTTACCCCTAAAGTGAGGAAAAGATCCCAAAGAGGACAAAATCAAAAGATCCCAAAGAGGACAAATGAGAGTTAAATAGAAAGAGCCATTGAGGCCACAAAAAAAAAGAGAAAAAAGAGAAAAAGAAATAAAAAGAGAGAAGGGGGCACACTACTATTCCTTTTGAGAGATCCACACTCGTACTCCATCTTATGCCTTGTACTCCATAGAGATTATCATTCATGCATATAGCTATGTGGGGGACCTTCACACTATAGAACTTGGCTTGTATATTCCAATGATGAGCCTCCTCAAAAGAGCTCTAGGTCTTCTTGAGCAAGCAAGTTGGATGCACCCCCACTAGTTCCATTGGAGAGCTTACCTTAGCTCATATGTGCATCCGTTGCACGGCAATCCCTACTCCTCACATCATATCTATCATTTGGCTTTCTCTCGCCTATGATTGTCCTCATTGATGTGAGCCTTTCACACCTTTTTTGTCTTCCCCCTTCATCATTTTTCTCTTTTTGCCATCCTAAGTGTCAACTTTCTTTCTTACGCTCATCCATTGCATGAGTGCTCAAAATATCGAAAGGGAGTGGATCATTTTGACTTGTACCTGGCTAGTGGTCTGGGGATGAGTCAAGATAAGATTCCAAAGAAGACCAAGTGTGAAACTTTAGTAGATTAAGTTCTCAACAATACAAAAACTATGTTTTACTCTCTCGTATATCCCTATCCCCTTTCTTGCACGCAAACACCATTTGGAGACATTCGAGTCACGGACAGCGAGAGCTCTTGCACCTTTATGTTCTTATGTTGCTTGTTACAATGCTAATATAGACTCTTGCTTGTTATGACTTGAATTGAATTACATGCCTTGATTGCTTTACTTAAAAAGTTCTTATATGGTTGGTAGCATGTCACCACAGAAATTATGCTTGATATCATTTACCTACTCGAGGACGAGCAGGAATTAAGCTTGGGGATGTTGATACGTCCAAAACGTATCTATAATTTCTGCTTGCTCCATGCTTCTTTTGTGTGATATTGCTATGATATTGATCCACTTCCATACACTTTTGATCATATTTGGACTAACCTATTAACTCAGTGCACCACAGTGCCAGTTCCTGTTTTCTGCTGTTTTTCTATTTCAGGTTTCCCCCATATTAAAAGTGCTCCAAAAATTCCAGGAAAAATATAGGAAAAATCAGCGTACAGGAAGCTTCGCGAAGAACCAAAGATGGGCCAGAGGGGAGCCAGGGGAGGCCCAGGCGGCCACCTGGCGCGGCCCCACCCCTGGCCGCGCCAGGGGGGCGCCTGGGGCCCCTGCTCCGCCTCTGGCTGCCCCCCTTCACCTATATATCCCTCTCGTCCCGAAACCCTCGAGGACAGAACCCTTTTTCGCGATCTCGCCTCTGTTCCGCCGCCGCAGCGCTTCCAAGATCGGGAGCATCAGGAGAACTCTTCCCGGCACCCTGCCGGAGGGGAGAACCACCACCGGGAGCTTCTCCACCACCATGGACGCTTCCCGGATGAGTCGTGAGTAGTCCACCTTGGACCATGGGTCCATGATCAGTAGCTATGTGATGTTCTCCTCCCCTCTTTGCTCTTCATGGTTTAGACCTCGTGAGCTGCCCTACATGATCAAGGCACATATGTAATCTTTCTGCTGTTGCTTTGCTGAGTTTGCTGGGATATGATGGATTATGAGACTATGTTCAGATTGTGTTTGAGTAATATATTTGATTCACCTCTTTTATATCTTTGTTCTTGATTAATTCTTGCATGTTCTCCGTTGCTGTTTATTGCTTTGGCCAAGTAGTAGGTAGTAACTCCAAGAGGGAGCGTGATACGTCCAAAACGTATCTATAATTTCTGCTTGCTCCATGCCTCTTTTGTGTGATATTGCTATGATATTTATACACTTCCATACACTTTTGATCATATTTGGACTAACCTATTAACTCAGTGCACCCCAGTGCCAGTTTCTGTTTTCTGCTGTTTTTGTATTTCAGATTTTTCCCATTACGTAAACTGCCAGAAAAATTCCGGGAAAAATATATAAAATATCAGCGTTCCGGAAGCTTCCATACGGACAAAGTAGGGCCGGAGGGGGGCCACCAGGGCTCCAGGCGCCCTGGTGGCGCGGCCCCCATCCTGGCCGCGCCGGGGGGGGCGCCTGGGCCCCCCAGGTCTCCGCTGATGCCCCCATTTGGCATATATTTACACCGCGTCCCGAAACCCTCGAGGACGGAACCCTTTTTCGCGATCTCATCTCTGTTCCGCCGCCGCCGCGCTTCCAAGATCGGGAGCACCAGGAGAACTCTTCCCGGCACCCTGCCGAAGGGGAGGATCACCACCGGGAGCCTCTCCACCACCATGGACGCCTCCCGGATGAGTTCTGAGTAGTCTCCCTTGGACCATGGGTCCATGACCAGTAGCTATGTGATGTTCTCCTCCCCTCTTTGTTCTTCACTAATTAGACTTCGTGAGCTGCCCTACATGATCGAGGCACATATGTAATCCTTATGCTGTTGCTATGTTGAGTTTGCTGGGATCCGATGGATTATGAGATTATGTTCAGATTGTGTGTGAGTAATATATTTGATTTACCTCTTTTATATTTATGTTCTTGAGTAATTCTTGCATGTTTTCCGTTGCTGTTTATTGCTTTGGCCAAGTAGTAGGTAGTAACTCCAAGAGGGAACGTCATGCTTGATTGTGGGTTCATGCCCCTCGATGACTAGCTTGAGTGACAGAAACATGAGTCTAGGGGATGTGTTGTTGCCACAAGGGGGAAAACAACGGTGCGTGTACTTGCGGGTGCAAGGATTGTTTACTTTACGCAAAGTTCTTTTAATGCAGTTGTCTGTTGCTTTGAGTTTACACTATGGGTGGGACTCGCAACTTAATACCAGCGAGATGTTCTGGATAGATATCTCAAGGTGGATGATTAGTAGTAGATGCAGATGGATTTCGGTGTACTTACCTTGGCGTACCGCCCATGCTTTTGAGCCTCAACCTTTCTTGTAGCATAGTTAGCATTGGTTTGCGCACATAATCCTGTCAATTGCCCAGCTGTAATTCGTTTACCTCACATAGCTGTTTTATCGTCTTTTGGGAGAGATACATCACTAGTGAACATCATGGGACTCCGGTCCATATTACCATCACTGATCACATCCGCTATTTACTTTCTGTTCTTAGTTACTAGTTGCATTAATACCTATCACTATTATCTCTTGCATTTGATCCTTTGTAAACGACAAGGCCGGAGGGATTGACAACCTCTCTGTACTCGTTGGGAGCAAAGTTATTTGTATCTGTGTGCAGGTCCAGTTAATTGCTAAGTATCTGGCGCTGTTAGCAGTTGACACCTTCTTTTTGAACCTTGGAGTCTCAGGGGAATTCGATCCTTGGTATCTTTCCCAAGGGAAAACTACCGCTACACTGCATCTCAAACCTTCCACTTGGGGTAACCAACAAGGGGCGAGAAGCCATCAAGCAAAGTTTTCTGGCGCCGTTGCCGGGGACTCCACTCTTCAAGATAGGGGAGTTGCACGCTATCTTTTACCTTTGCTTTTTTAGTCTTGTTAGTTTACCTTTCAGTTTTTGCTTTAGTATCCTTTATCGAAAATCACAAAAAAAATTATTTGCTAGTAGTCCTTTCTGTTTAGTCAAGCATGTTAGGATTTGGTGCTTTGAGGGAATCAGAAGTTCTAGATTTCCATCAAAGGGATGGAGAAAATATGAAGAAGGCACGGGACAGAATTTCTGATGCACATAGGAGAATTATGCCTTGGATACCTATAAAAATTGTGCTTAGAAATTTTTACCATGGTCTTTTTAAATGGTGTAAACACTCTCTTGATATTATAGCTGAAGGAGATTTCCTAGAGTGTGATGAAGCTAGAGCTCTTGAAATTATACATGGTCTATCTAGTTACTTTGTTTATGATCATAATTTTGATACTGTCATAGATAGACTTGCTACTATTGAGAAGAGAATGGATGCTCTAGACTTGATGAAGGTAGAGAAACCCAAACCCAATAAGAGAGATCTTTTGGAAATAGACAATGATTGGGAGCCTTTTGTTAGGATTAGCATTTCTAATCAAGACTTCCTTGCTTATTGTGATACTGGGACTATGGTTTCTACTATGCCAAAAATTGTTCATGATTCTTTAAAATTTAACATGGATAGATTATCATCTCAGCATGAACACACTAATGGAGATATTTCTAAGATCCAGGGAAGAATAAAAGACGTGCCAGTTAAATTCCTTAAAGGGATTGCAATGGTTGATTTCTTCATCATGAAGCCAAACCAAGGAAATATAGTGCTTGGAAGGGACTTCCTCCGAGCAGTAAAAGGCTTCATCGATATAGGTAAGGGACAAATCCGCTTACGCGGGAAGGCAAAAGGTGTGTACCCCTTTCCTAGAAGGAACAAGAGTGAACTTGTTGAGGAACCATTTGAAGCAATTTATAACTCCGATTATTATGATGATTATTGATTCCTCTTTGCATTATGCCTAGCTTAAAGGCATAAAAGAAAGCGCTTTTGGGAGGCAGCCCACAATTAATAAAATTTTATTTTGCTTTTGTTGTGTCTTGATGTTGTTACTACAGTAGCATCATCATTGTATCTTTACTTTTCAGCTTTGTGCCAAGTGTAGCCTCTGACTGCAAGAAAGTTCAAAAGTTGTGACGTGCTGTCCAGGAAACAGATTCTGTCCTTGGATAGAAAAATTCGTATAAAATCACCAGATCATCTTTTTGGTCTGAATTGTTTCGACAGCGTGCTCTATACAATTAACTTTCGGGCGTCTGTTCTGAGTTTTTTGATTTGAGTTGCAGAAGTGCCCCGAAAAAATCACTTACTACATGCTGGTCTGTTTTTCACAGATTCTGTCCTGTTTTGCCTTTCCTTCATTTTGCAACCCTTGAGCTTGCTTTTTCTTTGCAAAAACCTTTTGGCAATCTTGAGAAACAGTAGACCTTCAAGAATATTCTTATTTCCAGCAAGGAACAATTATTTTATTATGGGTACTAACCTCGCTAATCAGATTATGATGAGTTATGTATGAAGGGAGTTTTCAAGTGTGCGAGGGAAGATGATAAAAAGATTCAGGAGTGTCAAACGCTCAAGCTTGGGGATGCCCCCATGCACCCCCAAGAAATATTCAAGAAGACTCAAGCGTCTAAGCTTGGGGATGCCCCCGTGCATCCCCTTCTCCATCAACAATTATCAGTTCGTCTTTCGTTCCACTATATTTTTATCACTTCATGTGTTATGTGCTATGCTTGGAGCGTCTTGCTTTTAGTTTTCTTTAGCTTTGCTTGCTGTTCATAACGAGTTGGAACTCAGCTTTCTTTGTGTGGGAGAGAAACACGCTCCACTTCAACCTAGAACATAACATATAATTTTCATGTCTATCTTTGCTGTGTGTGTTCTTTGTCTTTCGATAGCTACTATCATGTTCAGCTCTTAGTTTTCATGCTTATCTTTTTAAAGAGCTTTTGTTTAGTTGGTCGCTGGAACTCTCTTTAGTTATCATGCTTATCTTGTTAAGAGAGTTGGCTTCTGTTGCACTGGTCAATATGTCTATGATAAAAATGCTATGTGCATAATGATGCTTAGTAGTTCATGTTTTCTTATGGTTAGTCTCAAATAGCTGGGGGATTCTCAATGTGTTATTGGAGTACCAACATGATTTGTTTGCCTATGATGTGGTATGGTCTAGTGATATGTTCCTTCAACAATTTATTTTGATTGACTTGGCATATGCTCACGCATATTTAAGACTTAAAAGAAAGTCTATCAAGCTTTGATGATCTTTGGTTTCTGAGTAGCGATATAACTTCCATGCCTGATTCAATGTTGCTTTGTTGCTCTGCATGATTATGACAGTCATTGCTCTTTTAGTTGGTCGCTCCCAGTCTTTTGCCAACCTTCTCCTGTACTAAGCGGACTGACTGCTTGTGCATCCAAAATACTTTAAACCAGTTATGCCATATGAGTCCATCATACCTTCCTATACATGGTATTTACCTGCCATTCCTAACGAAGACTTTCATGTAGCATCTCGAAATTATTCAAAAAAGGCATTTCTCTTTTGTGCCTCTGTTTTAGTTCATGAGGAAGTAGTAGTTAATTCATGATCTTTTTAAGTTGGACAAGCTTCACCCCGGGATTGCATGTTTAATGTGCAAACCCATAATACGAGAAGGAACTGGCATAGAGTGCGCCCGGCTCATTAAAAAAATTATACAACAAACAAACCCTCCTTCATGCTTTGTTCATGAGAAATCAGAAAACTTTGGCGGTGATAAACAAAGGAGATTAAGAGGATGTGATCGTCCTCATTCGGGAGCCGTTCCTCGAAACTTGTCCAGCTCAAGAAGTAATTGAGTTATCTGCTAGCATTCGTTGACGAAACATGCATATTCAAAAAAAAAATTATTACCTCTGTTTTTAAAACCAAGAGCTCTGGTACATGTTTAGTTTTTGTTTCCGACCATGGGTTTTCAACCTTGCCATCAAAAGCCACGGTTCGAGAGTCTCGACCTTCTTTAAAAGCACCAACTATTGAGAGCATGATTGTCATTCTGAGTGTAATGTGCATTGTCCCAAAGTAGCATTGTCTTTTGCATGATTATGATATCGTTTATTCTGAAATCATTGTATCTAGTCGTCACTTAAACCTCGGAGGTGCCCCTGCATTTATGTTTTGCTTCACTAAAGGGGGCAAGCGAGATACCACTTTATCATATTTGCACACCATTCTCATTGCAAATCTTTTTGAGTATTTCAGTATCATATTGTAAAACTTTCAGTTCTTTGTGATTTTCTCATGAGGCAACTTAATTACTACAGATTCATTGTCTCAGTAAGCACTTGCCATGTGACTGTGAAAAGTTCTTATATGGTTAATAGCATGTCACCACAGAAATTATGCTTGTTATCATTTACCTACTCGAGGACGAGCAGGAATTAAGCTTGGGGATGTTGATACGTCCAAAATGTATCTATAATTTCTGCTTGCTCCATGCCTCTTTTGTGTGATATTGCTATGATATTTATACACTTCCATACACTTTTCATCATATTTGGACTAACCTATTAACTCAGTGCACCCCAGTGCCAGTTTCTATTTTCTGCTGTTTTTGTATTTCAGGTTTTCCCATTACGTAAACTGCCTGAAAAATTCCGGGAAAAATATATAAAAAATCAGCGTTCCGGAATCTTCCATACGACAGCCAAAGTAGGGCCGGAGGGGGGCCACCAGGGCTCCAGGCGCCCTAGTGGCGCGGCCCCCCTCCTAGCCGCGCCGGGGGGGCGCCTGGGCCCCCCAGGTCTCCGCTGATGCCCCCCTTTGGCATATATTTACACCGCGTCCCGAAACCCTCGAGGATGGAACCCTTTTTCGCGATCTCATCTCTGTTCCGCCGCCGCCGCGCTTCCAAGATCGGGAGCACCAGGAGAACTCTTCCCGGCACCCTGCCAGAGGGGAGGATCACCACCGGGAGCCTCTCCACCACCATGGACGCCTCCCGGATGAGTTGTGTGTAGTCTCCCTTGGACCATGGGTCCATGACCAGTAGCTATGTGATGTTCTCCTCCCCTCTTTGTTCTTCACTAATTAGACCTCATGAGCTGCCCTACATGATCGAGGCACATATGTAATCCTTATGCTATTGCTATGTTGAGTTTGCTGGGATCCGATGGATTATGAGATTATGTTCAGATTGTGTGTGAGTAATATATTTGATTTACCTCTTTTATATTTATGTTCTTGAGTAATTCTTGCATGTTCTCCGTTGCTGTTTATTGCTTTGGCCAAGTAGTAGGTAGTAACTCCAAGAGGGAACGTTATGCTTGATTGTGGGTTCATGCCCCTCGATGACTAGCTTGAGTGACAGAAACATAAGTCTAGGGGATGTGTTGTTGCCACAAGGGGGAAAACAACGGTGCTTGTACTTGCGGGTGCAAGGATTGTTTACTTTACGCAAAGTTCTTTTAATGCAGTTGTCTGTTGCTTTGAGTTTACACTATGGGTGGGACTCGCAACTTAATACCAGCGAGATGTTCTGGATAGATATCTCAAGGTGGATGATTAGTAGTAGATGCAGATGGATTTCGGTGTACTTACCTTGGCGTACCGCCCATGCTTTTGAGCCTCAACCTTTCTTGCAGCATAGTTAGCATTGGTTTGCGCACATAATCATGTCAATTGCCCAGCTATAATTCGTTTACCTCACGTAGCTGTTTTATCGTCTTTTCGGAGAGAGACATCACTAGTGAACATCATGGGACCCCGGTCCATATTACCATCACTGATCACATCCGCCATTTACTTTCTGTTCTTACTTACTAGTTGCAGTAATACCTATCACTATTATCTCTTGCGTTTGATCCTTTGTAAACGACAAGGCCGGAGGGATTGACAACCTCTCTGTACTCGTTGGGAGCAAAGTTATTTGTATCTGTGTGCAGGTCCAGTTAATTGCTAAGTATCTGGCGCCGTTAGCAGTTGACACCTTCTTGTTGAACCTTGGGGTCTCACGGAAATTCGATCCTTGGTATCTTTGCCAAGGGAAAACTACTGCTACACTGCATCTCAAACCTTCCACTTGGGGTAACCAACAAGGGGCGAGAAGCCATCAGAGCGTTATGCTTGATTGTGGGTTCATGCCCCCTGATGACTAGCTTGAGTGACAGAAACATGAGTCTAGGGGATGTGATGTTGCCACAAGGGAGAAAACAACGGTGCTTGTACTTGCGGGTGCAAGGATTGTTTACTTTACGCAAAGTTCTTTTAATGCAGTTGTCTGTTGCTTTGAGTTTACACTTTGGGTGGGATTCACAACTTAATACCAGCGAGATGTTCTGGATAGATATCTCAAGGTGGATGATTAGTAGTAGATGCAGATGGATTTCGGTCTACTTGCCTTGGCGTACCGCCCATGCTTTTGAGCCTCTACCTTTCTTTGCAGCATAGTTAGCATTGGTTTGCGCACATAATCTTGTCAATTGCCCAGCTGTAATTTGTTTACCTCGCTTTGCTGTTTTATCGTCTTTTGGGAGAGAGACATCAGTAGTGAACATCATGGGACCCCGGTCCATATTACCACCGCTGATCACACCTTCTATTTACTTCCTGTTTTTATTTCCTAGTTGCAGTCTTAGCTATCATTATTATCTCTTGTGTTTGATCCTTTGTAAACAACAAGGCCGGAGGGATTTACAACCTCTCTATACTCGTTGGGAGCAAAGTTATCTCTATCTGTGTGTAGGTCCCGTCAACCGCTAAGTTTCTGGCGCCGTTGACACCTACTTGTCGACCCTCGGAGTCTCACGGGATTCGATCTTTGGTATCTTTGCCAAGGGAAATTTGTCGCTACGCTACATCTCAACCTTCCACTTGGGGTAACCAACGAGGGGCGAGAAGCCATCAGCATACGGTATAGAGCCTATGACAAAAGCATAGGGGACGACCTTTGTCCTTCCTCTTTCTTCTGCCGTGGTCAAGCTTTTGAGTCTTACTCAACTTCACACCTTACAACTCAGGTAAGAACTCCTTCTTTGACTGATCTATTTTGAACTCCTTCAAAATCATGTCAAAGGTGTGTGTTCTTTTGAAAGTATCATTAGGCATCTTGATCTATCTCTATAGATCTTGATGCCCAATTATGTAAGCAGCTTTATCCAGGTCTTCCTTTGAAAAACTCCTTTCAAACAACCCTTTATGCTTTCCAGAAATTCTACATCATTTCGGATCAACAATATGTCATTCACATATACTTATCAAAAATGTTGTAGTGCTCCCACTCACTTTATTGTAAATACAAGTTTCTAACAAACTTTGTATAAACCCAAAAACTTTGATTACTCTATCAAATTGTATATTCCGACTCGGAGATGCTTGCTCTAGTCCATGGAAGGATCGCTGGAGCTAGCATACCTTTTAGCATCCATAGGATCGACAAAACCTTTTTGATTGTATCACATACAACCTTTCCTTACGAAAACTGGTAAGGAAACTTGTTTTGACATCCATTTGCCAGATTTCATAAATGCAGCTAATGCTAACATGATTCCTACGGACTTAAGCATCACTACGGGTGAGAAAATCTCATCTTAGTCAACTCCTTGAACATGTGAAAAACTCTTCGCCACAAGTCGAGCTTCATAGACGGTGACATTACCGTCCACGTTCGTCTTCTTCTTAAAGATCTATTTATCTCAATGGTTTGCCGACCATCGGGCAAGTCCACCAAAGTCCATACTTTGTTTTGATACATGGATCCTATCTCGGATTTCTCGGCTTCTAACCATTTGTCGGAATACAGGCCCACCATCGCTTCTACATAGTTCGTAGGTTCATTGTTGTCCAACAACATGACCTCTAAGACAGGATCACCGTACCACTCAGGAGTAGTACATATCCTTGTCGACCTACGAGGGTCGATAGCAACTTGATCCGAAGCTTCATGATCACTATCATTAGTTTCCTCTTCAACAGTCGTAGGTTCCACAGAAACATCTTTCTGTGTTGCACTACTCTCCGGTTGAAGTGAGGGTTCGACAACCTCATCAAGTTCTATCTTCCTCCCACTCAATTCTTTCGAGAGAAACTCCTTCTCGAGAAAGGACCCGTTCTTAGCGACAAACATTTTTGCCCTTGGATCTGAGATAGAAGGTATACCCAAGTGTTACCTTTGGGTATTCTATGAAGATGTATTTGTCCGCTTTGGGTTCGAGCTTTTTCCAACTGAAGCCATAAGCATCGTAGCCCCAAACATCAAGAAAACGACAACTTTGGTTTCTTGCCAAACCATACGGCGTCGTCTCAACGGACTTAGATGGTGCCCTATCTAAAGTGAATGCAGCTGTCTCTAATGCATAACCTCAAAATAACAGTGGTAGATCGGTAAGAGACATCATAGATCGCACCATATCTCATAAGGTTCGATTACGACGTCCGGACACACCATTGCGCTGTGGTGTTCCAGGTGGCTTCAACTGCGGAACACTTCCACAATGTCTTAAGTGATTGCCAAACTAATAATTCAGAAAATCTCCCCTTGATCAGATCATAGGAACATGATCTTCTTGTTATGATGATTCTTAACTTCACTCTAAAATTGCTTGAACTTTTCATACGTTTCAGACTTTTTCTTCATTAAGTAAATATACCCATATCTACTCAAATCGTCAGTGAAGATGAGAAAATAATGATATCCACCACACGCCTTAATTGTCATTGGACCATACACATCATCATGTATGATTTCCAACAAGTCACTTTCCTGTTTCATTGTACCTGAACACGGGATCTTAGTCATCCTGCCGATGAGGCATGGCTCGCATGTGTCAAGCGATTCAAAATCAAGTGACTCCAAACATCCATCAGCATGGAGTTTCTTCATGCATTTTATGCCAAAATGACCTAAGAGGCAGTGCCACAAGAAAGTGGTACTATCATTTATTAACTCTACATCTTTTGGCGTTAATATTATTATCATGTGTATTACTATGATCGAGATTCAATAAACCATTGGGTGCATGACCATAAAGGTATTATTCATGTAAACCGAATAACCATTATTCTCTAACTTAAATGAATAACCGTATTGCAATGAACATGATCTAATCATGTTCATACTCAACGTAGGCACCTGATAACATTTATCTAGGTTCAACACTAATCCCGAAGGTAGAGGGAGAGTGCGATGGTGATCTTATCAACCTTGGAAACACTTCCAACACACATCGTCACATTGCCCTTAGCTAGTCTTCATCCAGTCCGTAGCTTTTGCTTCAAGTCACTAATACTAGCAATTGAACCGGTATCCAATACCCAGGTGCTACAAGGAGTACTAGTAAGGTACACATCAATAACACGTATATCAAACATACTTTATTGAAGTTGCCAGCTTTCTTATCTACCGTGTATTTGGGGTAGTTCCGCTACCATGTGACGTTGCCCTTACAATAGAAGCACTTAGTCTCAAGGTTTGGGTTCAACCTTGGTTCCTTCATTAGTGCGACAACTGGTTTGCCATTCTTGAAGTTTCCCTTCTTGCCCTTGCCCTTTTGAAACCAGTGGTCTTGTTAAACCATCAACACTTGATGCTCGTTCTTGATTTCTACTTTTGCGGTCTTAAGAACCGCTAATAGCTCCGGGATCATCTCCATCCTTTGCATGTCATAGTTCATCACGAAGTTCTAGTAGCTTGGTGATAGTGTCTAGAGAATTCCGTCAACCACTATCTCATCTGGAAGATTAACTCCCACTTGGTTCAAGTGATTTTAGCACCCAGACATTCTGAGCACATGCTCACTAGTTGAGCTATTCTCCTCCATCTTTTTGGCAAAAGAACTTGTCAGAGGTCTCATACCTCTCAACACGGGCATGAGCCTGAAATCCCAATTTCAGCTCTTAGAACATCTCATATGTTCTATGGCGTTCAAAACGTCATTGGAATCCCGATTCTAAGCCGTAAAGTATGGTGCACTAAACTATCAAGTAGTCATCAGGACGTGTATGTCAGGTGTTCACAACATCCACAGACAACGTTGTAGGGGTTTGCACATCGAGCGGTGCATCAAAGACGTAAGCTATCTGTGTAGCAGTGAGGACACTCCTCGGACTACGGACCCAGTCCGCATCATTGCTTACAATATCTTTCAACTTAGTCTTTATCTAGGATCGTATTAAACAGGGAGCTACAACACAGCTATTGGTCTACAACATAATTTGCGAAGACAACTTAGACTATTGTTCATGACAATTAAGTTCATCTAATGAACTCCCACTCAGAAAGACATCTCTCTAGTCATCTAAGTGATACATGATCCGAATCGACTAGGCCGTGTCCGATCATCACGTGAGACAGACTAGTCATCAACGGTGAACACCTTCATGTTGATCGTATCTTCTATACGACTCATGTTCGACCTTTCGGTCTTCCGTGTTCCGAGGCCATGTCTGTACATGCTAGGCTCGTCAAGTCAACCCTAAGTGTATCACGTGTGTAAATCTGGCTTACACCCGTTGTATGCGAATGTTAGAACCTATCACACCCGATCATCACGTGGTGCTTCGGAACAACGAACTTTAGCAACGGTGCACAGTTAGGGGGAACACAATTCTTGAAATTTTAGTGAGAGATCATCTTATTCACTACCGTCGTTCTAAGCAAATAAAATGTAAAACATGATAAACATCACATGCAATCAAATAGTGACATGATATGGCCAATATCATTTTGCTCCTTTGATCTTCATCTTTGGGGCTCCATGATCATCATTGTCACCGGCATGACACCATGATCTCCATCATCGTGTCTTCATGAAGTCGTCTCGCCAAACATTACTTCTACTACTACGGCTAACGTTTAGCAATA
Source organism: Secale cereale (assembly GCA_902687465.1). Lineage (NCBI taxonomy): Eukaryota > Viridiplantae > Streptophyta > Magnoliopsida > Poales > Poaceae > Secale > Secale cereale. The sequence continues at coordinate 815,889,150 of LR738713.1, read as the reverse complement.
AATTAAAGTAATTACATGACGTTATTCTGTGACACGCTGGTCATACAATAAATAAGACAACTCCTATGGCTCCAGCCGGTTGTCATACTCATCGACATGCAAGTCGTGATTCCTATTACAAGAACATGATCAATCTCATACATCATATATATATGTCATTCATCACATCCTTTTGGCCATATCACATCACACGGCACATGCTGCAAGAACAAGTTAGACGTCCTCTAATTGTTGTTGCAAGTTTTTACGTGGCTGCTATAGGTTTCTAGCAAGAACGTTTCTTACCTACGCCAAAACCACAACGTGATATGCCAATTTCTATTTACCCTTCATAAGGACCCTTTTCATCGAATCCTATCCGACTAAAGTGGGAGAGACAGACACCCGCTAGCCACCTTATGCAACTAGTGCATGTCAGCCGGTGGAACCTGTCTCATGTAAGAGTACGTGTAAGGTCGGTCCGGGCTGCTTCATCCCACGATGTCGCCGAATCAAGATAAGACTAGTAATGGCAAGTAAATTGACAAATCCACGCCCACAACTACTTTGTGTTCTACTCGTGCAAGATACTACGCATAGACCTAGCTCATGATGCCACTGTTGGGGATCGTAGCAGAAAATCAAAAAAAAAATCCTACGCATCACCAAGATCTATCTATGGAGTAATCTAGCAACGAGGGAGAGGGGAGTGCATCTACATACCCTTGTAGATCGCGATGCGGAAGCACTGCAAGAACGCGGATGAAGGAGTCGTACACGTAGCGATTCAGATCGCGGTCGATTCCGATCTAAGCGCCGAACAACGGCGCCTCCGCATTCAACACACGTGCAGCCCGATGACGTCTCCCACGCCTTGATCCAGCAAGGAGAGAGGGAGAGGTTGGGGAAGACTCCATCCAACAGCAGCACGACGGCGTGGTGGTGGTGGAGGAGCGCGGGACTCTAGCAGGGCTTCGCCAAGCACTGCGAGAGACGAGGAGGGAGAAAGGTAGGGCTGCACCAAGCGAGAGAGGTCAAAACCGTGTTATGGGCAGCCCCAAAACTCTCATATATATAGGGGGGAGGGGCTGCGCCCCATTTAGGGTTTCCCACACCAAGGGGTGCGGCCACCCCAGATCCCATCTAAGGGTGGCGCCCAGAGGGGGAGAGGGAGGGGGCGCACCAGATTGGGCCCTAGGGCCCATCTGCCCTAGGGTTTGCCCCCCTCCCCTCTTGGAGGCGCCTGGGCCCTGGTTGGGGGGGGGCACCAGCCCACCTGGGGCTGGTCCCCTCCCACACTTGGCCCACGCAGCCCTCTGGGGCCGGTGGCCCCACCCGGTGTACCCCCGAGACCCTCCCGGTTGTCCCGGTACGCTGCCGATAGCGCCCGAAACTTTTCCGGTGACCAAAACGGGACTGCCCATGTATGAATCTTTACCTCTGGACCATTCCGGAACTCCTCGTGACATCCGGGATCTCATCCGGGACTTCGAACAACATTCGGTAACCGCGTACATACTTTCCCTATAACCCTAGTGTCATCGAACCTTAAGTGTGTAGACCCTACGGGCTCGGGAAACATGCAGACATGACCGAGACAAATCTCCGGCCAATAACCAATAGCGCGATCTGGAAACCCATGTTGGCTCCCACATGTTCCACGATGATCTCATCGGATGAACCACGATGTCAAGGATTCAATCAATCTCGTATACGATTCCCTTTGTCTATAGGTATAGCACTTCCCCGAGATTCGATCGTCGGTATACCGATACCTTGCTCAATCTCATTACCGGCAAGTCTCTTTACTCGTTCCGTAACACATCATCCCGTGATCAACTCCTTGATCACATATTGTGCACATTATGATGATGTCCTACCGAGTGGGCCCAGAGATACCTCTCCGTCATACGGAGTGACAAATCCCAGTCTCGATTTGTGCCAACCCAATAGACACTTTCGGAGATACCTGTAGTGCACCTTTATAGCCACCCAATTGCGTTGTGACGTTTGGTACACCCAAAGCATTCCTACGGTATCCGGGAGTTGCACAATCTCATGGTCTAAGGAAAAGATACTTGACATTTAGAAAAGCTTTAGCATACGAACTAGGCGATCTGTGCTAGGCTTAGGATTGGGTCTTGTCCATCACATCATTCTCCTAATGATGTGATCCCGTTATCAATGACATCCAATGTCCATGGTCAGGAAACCGTGACCATCTGTTGATCAACGAGCTAGTCAACTAGAGGCTTACTAGGGACATGGTGTTTGCCTATGTATCCACACATGTATGTGAGTTTCCTATCAATACAATTCTAGCATGGATAATAAAAAATTATCATGAACAAGGAAATATAGTAATAACCAATTTATTATTGCCTCTAGGGCATATTTCCAACAAACTAGTCTTCACATGATAGACATCCAATATCAATGTAGTAAAAACTTTCACACTAAGTGCATTGAATATGATGAGAAATTGGATGCTTGATAAATGTTTTGAGATATGAGGAGAGTGATATTAGAGTCATCCTAGTGGAGTTATTATGAAATTGAGAAATACTTGTGTTAAGGTTAGTGATTCCTGTAGCATGCACGTATGGTGAACCGCTATGTGACGAAGTTAGAGCATGAGGTATTTGTAAAGTGTCAACCTTTGTGTGGTGGTCGGGGGCGCGTGATGGTTAACTCCTACCAACCTCCCCCCTAGGAGCATGTGTTGATTGCTTTGTTTTGATGACTCGTAGATTTTTGCAATAAGTATATGAGTTCTTATGACTAATGTTGAGTCCATGGATTATACGCACTCTCACCCTCCCACCATTGCTAGCCTCTCTTGTACCGTGCAACTTTCGCCGGTACCATACACCCACTATATATCCTTCCTCAAAACAACCACCATATTATTCCTCAAAACAGCCACCATATCTACCTATCATTGCATTTCCATAGCCATTTCGAGATATATTGCCATGCAACTTTCCACCGTTCCGTTCATATGACATGCATCATATTATCATATTGCCATGCATGATCATGTAGTTGACATTCTATTTGTGGCAAAAGTCACCAAGCATAATTTTTCATACATGTCACTCTTGATTCATTGCACATCCCGGTACACCTCCGGAGGCATTCATATAGAGTCATACTTTGTTCTAGTATCAAGTTGTAATATCGAGTTGTAATTCAATGAAAGTGTGATGATCATCATTATTAGAGCATTGTCCCATGGGAGGAAAGGCTAAATCAATAAAGCCCCTCCACACAAAAAGGGAAAAAAAGAAAGGCCAAAGAAAAAAAGGAAGGCCCAAAAAAAGGGACAATTGCTACTATCTTTAATTCCACACTTGTGCTTCAAAGTAGCACCATGTTCTTCATGATAGAGAGTCTCATGTCTAGTCACCTTCATATACTAGTGGGAATTTTCATTATAGAACTTAGCTTGTATATTCCAACGATGGGCTTCCTCAAATGCCCTAGGTCTTCGTGAGCAAGCAAGTTGGATGCACACCCACTAGTTTCTTTTGTTGAGCTTTCATACATATTTAGCTCTAGTGCATCTGTTGCATGGCAATCCCTACTCACTCACATTGATATCTATTGATGGGCATCTCCATAGCCCGTTGTTACGCCTAGTCGATGTGAGACTATCTCCCTCCTTTTTGTCTTCTCCACAACCACCTCTCTATTCCACCCATAGTGCTATGTCCATGGCTCACGCTCATGTATAGCGTGAAAGTTGAAAGGTTTGAAAGAATAGAGTATGAAAACAAGTGCTTGGTTGAAATCGGGGTTGTGCGTGATATGAATATTTTGTGTGATGAAGAGGGAGCATAGCCAGACTATATGATTTTGTAGGGATAACTTTCTTTAGCCACAGTGTTTTGAGAAGACATGATTGCTTTGTTAGTATGATTGAAGTATTATTATTTCTTATGTCAATATAGACTTTTATCTTGAATCTTTCAGATCTGAACATTCATGCCACAATTAAGAGAGTTACATTGAAAAACTATGTTGGTTAGCATTCCACATAAAAAAAATTGTTTTTATCATTTACCTACTCGAGGACGAGCATGAATGAAGCTTGGGGATGCTTGATACGTCTTCAACATATCTATAATTTTTGATTGTTCCATGCTATTATTTATGATGTTTGGGATGTTTAATGGGCTTTGTCATACACTTTTATATTATTTTTGGGACTAACCTACTAACCCAAGGGCCTAGTCCAGATTGCTGTTTTTTGCCTGTTTCAGGGTTTTGCAGAAAAGGAATATCAAACGGAGTCCAAACGGAATGAAACCTTTGGGAGAGATATTTTGGAGAAAATCACGCACGGGAGACTTGAGTACCCTGAAGTAGGGGCCACGTGGTGCCCATGAGGGTGGGGGCGCCCCCCCTCCTAGGGCGCGCCCCCATGCCTTGTGGGTCCCACGTAAGGCCCCCAGTGCCCTCCTTCCTCCTATATAAGCCTACGTACTCCGAAACCATCAGAGCAACAGAGAAAACCCTAGTTCCACCGCCATAACCTTCTGTTCCCGTGAGATCACATCTTGGGGCCTGTTTCGGAGCTCCGCCAGAGGGGGGATCTATCACGGAGTGCTTCTACATCATCATCATCGCCTCACCATGAGTTGTGAGTAGTTTACCACATACCTTCGCGTCCATAGCTAGTATCTAGATGGCTTCTTCTCTCTCTTTGGATCTCAATACAAAGTTCTCCTCGGTCTTCGAGGAGATCTATTTGATGAAATCTCTTTTTGCGGTGTGTTTGTCGAGATCCGATGAATTGTGGGTTTCTGATCAAGATTATCTATGAGAAATATTTGGTTCTTTTCTGAACTATTTATGTGTGCTCATAATATCCTTGCAAGTCTCTTTGAATTATTGGTTTGGTTTGGCCTACTAGATCTATAGTTCTTGCAATGGGAGAAGTGCTTGGTTTTGGGTTCAATCTTGCGGTGTCCTTTCCCAGTGACAGTAGGGGCAGCAAGGCACATATTGTATTGTTGCCATCGAGGATAAAAAGATGGGGTTTATATCATATTGCTTGAGTTTATCCCTCTACATCATGTCATCTTGCTTAAGGCGTTACTCTGTTCTTATGAACTCAATACACTAGATGCATGCTGGATAGCGGTCGATGTGTGGAGTAATAGTAGTAGATGCAGGCAGGAGTTGGTCTACTTGTCTCGAACGTGATGCCTATATATAATGATCATGCCTAGATAGTCTCATAATTATTCTCTTTTCTATCAATTGCTCGACAGTAATTTGTTTACCCGTCGTAGAATATCGCTATCATGAGAGAAGCCACTAGAGAACACTATGGCCCCCGGGTGTATTCTCAACATATCTATCTACATCTACTTTACTTTTTCCGCTTTTACTTTCTGTTCTTGTAATCAAAAAATACCAAAAATATAAACTATCATCTCTATCAGATCTCACTTTCGTAAGTGACCGTAAAGGGATTGACAACCCCTTATCGCGTTGGTTGCGAAGTTCTTATTGGTTTGTGCAGGTGCGAGGGACTCCCGCGTGGTCTCCTACTGGATAGATACCTTGGTTCTCAAAAACTAAGGGAAATATTTACCCTACTGTGTTGCATCTCCCTTTCCTCTTCGAGGGAATACAACGCAAGCTCAAGAAGTAGCACTAACCTACTAACCCAAGGCCTAGTGCAAATTGCTGTTTTTTTTTGCCTATTTCGGTGTTTCACAGAAAAAGGGATATAAAACGGAGTCCAAACGGAATGAAACCTTCGGGAGAGTTATTTTTGGAACTATATCTTCACAGAAGACTTCGAGTACACTCGAGGGAACGAGAGAGGCGGCCACGAGGGTCTAGGGCGCGCCCCCACCCTCATGGGCCCCCTCTGGCTCCCCCGGTGCCCTCCTTCCTCCTATATATATATATATATATATATATATATATATATATATATATATATATATATATATATATATATATATATAT
>LR738713.1:815839550-815883063 GCA_902687465.1 Secale cereale | reverse complement strand
TAGAAAAGAAAACCCTAATTCCGTGGAGCTCCGTCGGGGGGGGGGGGATCGATCACGGAGTGCTTCTACATCAACACCATAGCCTCACCAATGAGTTGTGAGTAGTTTACCATAGACCTTCAGGTCCATAGTTATTAGCTAGATGGCTTCTTCTCTCTCTTTGGATCTCAATACTTAGTTCTCCTCGATCTTCGAGGAGATCTATTCGATGTAATCTTTTTGCGGTGTGTTTGTCGAGATCCGATGAATTGTGGGTTTATGATCAAGATTATCTATGAACAATATTTGATTCTCTTCTAAAATATTTTATGTATGATTATAATATCCTTGCAAGTCTCTTCGAATTATTGGTTTGGTTTGGCCTACTAGATCTATAGTTCTTGCAATGGGAGAAGTGCTTGGCTTTGGGTTCAATCTTGCGGTGTCCTTTCCCAGTGGCAGTAGGGGCAGCAAGGCACGTATTGTATTGTTGCCATCGAGGATAAAAAGATGGGGTTTATATCATATTTCTTGAGTTTATCCCTCTACATCACGTCATCTTGCTTAAAGCATTACTCTGTTCTTATGAACTTAATACTCTAGATGCATGCTGGGTAGCAGTCGATGTGTGGAGTAATAGTAGTAGATGCATAATCATTTCGGTCTACTTGTTACGGACGTGATGCCTATATATAATGATCACGCCTAGATATTCTCTTAACTATGCGCTTTTCTATCAATTGCTCGAGAGTAATGTGTTCACCCATCGTAGAATTCTGCTTTCATGAGAGAAGCCACTAGTGAAACCTATGGCCCCGGGGTCTATCTTTATCATATTACTTTCCTTCAATTTCTGCCGCCATTTCTTATTTGCTTTATTTACTTTCTGTTCTTATACCAAAAATACCAAAAATACTATCCTATCCTATTTATAAGATCTCACTTTCGTAAGTGACCTAAAGGGATTGACAACCCCTTATCGCGTAGGCTGTGAAGTTCTTATTTGTTTGTGTAGGTGCAAGGGACTCGCGCGTGGTCTCCTACTAGATTGATACATTGGTTCTCAAAAACTGAGGGAAATACTTACGCTACTGTGCTGCATCACCCTTTCCTATTCGAGGGAATACAAAGCAAGCTCGAGAAGTAGCAAGAAGAATTTCTGGCGCCGTTGCCGGGGAGATCTACGCAAAAGTCATATACCAAGTACCTATCACAAACCCTTATCCTTCGCACTACATTAGTTGCCTCTCGTTTTCCTCTCCCCGACTTCACCATTGCCGTTTTATTCGCCTTCTTTTTTCCGTGTGTTTACCGTTCGCTTGCCTCTTGTTTGCTTGTGTGTTGGATTGCTTGCTTGTCACTATGGCTCAAAACAATACCAAATTGTGTGACTTCTCCAATACCAACAATAATGATTTTATTAGCACGCCTATTGCTCCTATTACCGATGCTGAATCTTGTGAGATCAATGCTGCCCTGTTGAATCTTCTCATGAAAGATGAATTTTTTGGCCTTCCTAGTGAAGATGTCGCTACCCATCTGAACAACTTTGTTGATTTATGTGATATGCAAAAGAAGAGGGATACTGATAATGATATTGTTAAATTGAAGCTATTTCCGTTTTCATTTAGAGATTGTGCTAAAACTTGGTTTTCCTCTTCACCTAGAAATAGAATTGGTTCATGGAATAAGTGCAAAGATGCATTTATCTCTAAATATTTTCCTCCCACTAAGATTATCTCTCTTAGAAACGATATTATGAATTTTAAGCAACTAGATCATGAGCATGTTGCACAAGCTTGGGAGAGAATGAAATTAATGATACGTAATTGTCCTACACATGATTTGAACTTATGGATGATTATACAAAACTTTTATGCTGGCTTGAATTTTGCTTCTAGAAATCTTTTAGATTCGGCCGCAGAGGGCACTTTTATGGAAACCACCTTAGGAGAAGCTACCAAACTCCTAGATAATATTATGGTAAACTACTCTCAATGGCACATCGAAAGATCTACTAGTAAAAAAGTGCATGCTATTGAAGAGATTAGTGTTTTGAGTGGAAATATGGATGAACTTATGAAATTATTTGCTACTAAGAGTGCTTCTTCATATCCTAATGATATGCCTTTATCCACGTTGATTGAGAAAAATAATGAATCTTTGGATGTGAATTTTATTGGTAGGAATAATTTTGGTAACAATGCTTATAGAAGAAAATTTAATCCTAGGCCTTTTCTTAGTAATTCTTCTAATGATTATGGTAATTCCTACAATACTCTTATGGAAATTTTGGTAAGATGCCTTCTGAATTTGAGACTAGTGTTAAATATTTTATGAATTCGCAAAAGAATTTCAATGCTTTGCTTGAAGAGAAATTGCTTAAGATTGATGATTTGGCTAGAAACATGGATAGAATTACTCTTGATGTTGATTCTTTGAAACTTAGATCTATTCCACCTAAGCATTATATCAATGAGTCTCTCAAAGCCATGATAATTTCCATTGATGAGTGCAAAGAAAGAACCGCTAGGATGCGTGCTAAAAAAGATTGCTTCATGAAAGCGTGTTCTTCTAATTATCATGAAAATAAAGATGAAGATCTGAAAGTTATTGATGTGTCTCCTATTAGATCCTTGTTTTCTAGTATGAATCTTGATAAATATGGGACTGGAGATGAGTCTACTTAGTTAAAAGGCGTCCCAATGATTCGGAGTGTTTAGATCTTGATACTAAAATTGTTAAAAGTGGGATTGAAGAGATTAAAACTTTGCATAGTGATGAACCCACTATTTTGGATTTCAAGGTATTCAATTATGATAATTGCTCTTTAATAGATTGTATTTCCTTGTTGCAATCTGTACTAAATTATACGCATGCTTATAATCAAAATAAGGCTTTTACCAAACACATAGTTGATGCTTTGATGCAATCTTATGAAGAAAAACTTGAATTAGAAGTTTCTATCCCTAGAAAGCTTTATGATGAGTGGGAACCTACTATTAAAATTAAAATTAAAGATCATGAATGCTTTTCTTTATGTGATTTGGGTGCAAGTGTTTCTACAATTCCAAAAACTTTGTGTGATATGTTAGGTTTCCATGAACTTGATGATTGTTCTTCAAATTTGCATCTTGCGGATTCTGTCGTTAAGAAACCTATGGGAAGGATTAATGATGTTATTATTGTTGCCAATAGGAATTATGTGCCCATAGATTTCATTGTGCTTGATATAGATTGCAATCCTTCATGTCCTATTATTCTTGGTATACCTTTCCTTAGAACGATTGGTGCAATTATTGATATGAAGGAAGGAAATATTAGATTCCAAATTCTGTTAAGGAAAGGCATGGAACACTTTCCTAGAAACAAAATCAAATTACCTTATGAATCTATTATGAGAGCCACTTATGGATTGCCTACCAAAGATGGCAATACTTAGATCTATTCTTGTATCGTGCCTAGCTAGGGGTGTTAAACGATAGCGCTTGTTGGGAGGCAACCCAAATTTATTTCATTTGTTTTTGCTTATGTTTAGGAATAAATATTGCATATAGCTTCTTTTTAGATGTGGTTTTGTGTTTTAATTAGTGTTTGTGCCAAGTAGAACCTTTGGGAAGACTTGTGTGAAGTTTATGTGATCATGCTGTAAAAAACAGAAACTTTGGCGCTCACGAGATTGGCTATAATTTTTACTGGAGAGTGCTTTTTAGTTGATTCTTTTTGTAGATGATTAATAGACAAATTACTCACATTTACCAATTTATTTAAAAAAATGGAGTTACAGAAGTATTCGAAAGTTACAGATAACTACAGACTGTTCAGTTTTTGATAGATTCTGTTTTTCGTGTGTTGTTTGCTTATTTTGATGAATCTATGAGTAGTATCGGGGGGTATAAATCATACAGAAGTTGGAATACAGTAGGTTTAACACCAATATAAACAAAGAATGAGTTCATTAGAGTACCTTTGAGTGGTGGTTTGTTTTCTTATACTAAAGGAGCTCACGAGATTTTTGGCTAAGTTTTGTGTTGTGAAATTTTCAAGTTTTGAGTATGGCTTTGATGGACTATGGAACAAACAGTGGCAATAGCCTAACCTTGGGGATGCCCAAGGCACCCCAAGGTAAAATTCAAGGACAACCAAAAGCCTAAGCTTGGGGATGCCCTGGGAAGGCATCCCCTCTTTCGTCTTCATCTATCGGTAACTATACTCGGGACTATATTTTTATTCACAACATGATAATTGTTTTGCTTGGAGCGTCATGTATGATTTGAGTCTTTGCTTTTTAGTTTGCCACAATCATCCTTGCTGGACACACCTTTTGAAAGAGATAAATATGCTTTAGAATTTATTAGAATACTCTATGTGCTTCACTTATATCTTTTGAGCTAGATAGTTTTGCTCTAGTTCTTCACTTATATCTTTTAGAGCATGGTGGTGGTTTTATTTTGTAGAAATTGTTGATCTCTCATGCTTAACTTATATCCTTTTGAGAGTCTTTTAGCTTTGTTTATAAAACTAGTCCTAATATGATAGGCATCCAAGATGAGTATAGTAAAAACTTTCATATAAAGTGCATTGAATATGATGAGAAGTTTGATACTTGATAATTGTTTTGAGATATGAGGATGGTGATATTAGAGTCATGCTAGTGGAGTAATTGTGAATTTGAGAAACACTTGTGCTAAAGTTTGTGATTCCCGTAGCATGCACGTATGGTGAACCACTATGTGACGAAGTTGGAGCATGATTTATTTATTGAGTGTCATCCTTCGTGTGGAGGTCGGGATCGCGAGACGGTTAACTCCTACCAACCCTTCCCCTAGGAGCATGTTTTTTGCATTAAGTATATGAGTTCTTTATGACTAAAGTTGAGTCCATGGATTATACGCACTCTCACCCTTCGACCATTGCTAGCCTCTTGTACCGCGCAACTTTCGCCGATACCATACACCCACCATATACCGTCCTCAAAACAGCCACCATACTTACCTATCATGGCATTTCCATAGCCATTCCAAGATATATTGCCATGCAACTTTCCACCGTTCCGTTCATATGACATGCTTCATCATCATTCACATAGAGTCATATTTTTGTTCTAGCTTCGAGTTGTAATCTTTGAGTTGTAAGTCAATAAAAGTATGGTGATCTTCGTTATTAGAGCATTGTCCCATTTAAGGGAAGGCCAAAAAAAAAGGAGATGGCCCAAAAAAATTAGAGAGGGGCTAATAATAAAAAAACCTCCAAAAAATGAGAGAAAAGAGAGAAGGGACAATGCTACTATCCTTTTCCACACTTGTGCTTCAAAGTAGCACCATGATCTTCATGATAGAGTGTCTCTTGTTTTGTCACTTTCATATACTAGTGGGAATTTTCACTATAGAACTTGGCTTGTATATTCCAATGATGGGCTTCCTCAAATGCCCTAGGTCTTCATGATGAAGCAAGTTGGATGCACACCCTCTTAGTTTCTTTTGATGAGCTTTCATACACTTATAGCTCTAGTGCATCCGTTGCATGGAAATCCCTACCCACTCACATTGATATCTATTGATGGGCATCTCCATAGCCCATCGATACGCCTAGTTCATGTGAGACTGTCTTCCTCCTTTTTGTCTTCTCCACAACCACCGCTCTATTCCACCTACAGTGATATATCCATGGCTCACGCTCGTGAAAGATGAAAGGTTTGAAAAAATATGAGTATGAAACAATTGCTTGGCTCAAACCGGGGTTGTGCATAATATGAATATTCTGTGTGATGAAGGGGGAGCATAGCCAGACTATATGATTTTGTAGGGATAACTTTCTTTGGCCATGTTACTTTGAGAAGACACGATTGCTTTGTTAGTATGCTTAAAGTATTATTATTCTTATGTCAATATAGACTTTTATATTGAATCTTTCGGATTTGAACACTCATGCCACAATAAAGAAATTACATTGAGAATTATGTTGGTTAGCATTCCACATCAAAAATTCTGTTTTTATCATTTACCTACTCGAGGACGAGTAGGAATTAAGCTTGGGGGTGTTTGATACGTCTCCAACGTATCTATAATTTTTTATTGTTCCATGCTATTATATATTCTGTTTCGGATGTTTAATGGGCTTTATTATAAACTTTTATATTATTTTGGGACTAACCTACTAACCCAAGGCCCAGTGCAAATTGTTGTTTTTTTGCCTATTTCAGTGTTTCGTAGAAAAGGGATATAAAACGGAGTCCAAACGGAATGAAACCTTCGGGAGAGTTATTTTTGGAACCATATCTTCAAAGAAGACTTGGAGTACACGCGGGGGAATGAGAGAGGTGGCCACGAGGGTCCAGGGCGCACCCCCCACCCTCGTGGGCCCCCTCTGGCTCCCTCGATTGCCTCCTTATATATATATATATATATATATATATATATATATATATATATATATATATATATATCCATCTACCCTGAAAACATCGAGGCAACAGAGCCTGTTCCGGAGCTCCGCCGAGGGGGGGGATCGATCACGGAGTGCTTTTGCATCAACACCATAGCCTCACCAATGAGTTGTGAGTAGTTTACCATAGACCTTCAGGTCCATAGTTATTAGCTAGATGGCTTCTTCTCTCTCTTTGGATCTCAATACAAAGTTCTCCTCGGTCTTCGAGGAGATCTATTCGATGTAATCTTTGTACGGTCTGTTTGTCGAGATCCGATGAATTGTGGGTTTATGATCAAGATTATCTATGAACAATATTTGATTCTTTTCTGAAATCTTTTATGTATGATTATAATATCCTTGCAAGTATCTTCGAGTTATTGGTTTGGTTTGGCCTACTAGATCTATAGTTCTTGCAATGGGAGAAGTGCTTGGCTTTGGGTTCAATCATGCGGCGTCCTTTCCAAGTGACAGTAGGGGCAGCATGGCACGTATTGTATTGTTTCCATCGAGGATAAAAAGATGGGGTTTATATCATATTGCTTGAGTTTATCCCCCTACATAATGTCATCTTGCTTAAAGCATTACTCTGTTCTTATGAACTTAATACTCTAGATGCATGCTGGATAGTGGTCGATGTGTGGAGTAATAGTAGTAGATACAGAATCGTTTCTGAAGGAAATATGCCCTAGAGGCAATAATAAAGTTATTATTTATTTCCTTATATCATGATAAATGTTTATTATTCATGCTAGAATTGTATTAACTGGAAACTTAGTACATGTGTGAATACATAGACAAAACAGAGTGTCCCTAGTATGCCTCTACTAGACTAGCTCATTGATCAAAGATGGTTATGTTTCCTAGCCATAGACATGAGTTGTCATTTGATCAACGGGGTCACATCATTAGGATAATGATGTGATGGACAAGACCCATCCGTTAGCTTAGCAACTTGATCATTTAGTTTTATTGCTATTGCTTTCTTCATGACTTATACATGTTCCTATGACTATGAGATTATGCAACTCCCGAATACCGGAGGAACACTTTGTGTGCTACCAAACGTCACAACGTAACTGGGTGATTATAAAGGTACTCTACAGGTGTCTCCAAAGGTACTTGTTGGGTTGGCATATTTCGAGATTAGGATTTGTCACTCCGATTGTCGGAGAGGTATCTCTGGGCCCACTCGGTAATGCACATCACTATAAGCCTTGCAAGCATTGCATCTAATGAGTTAGTTGCGGGATGATGTATTACGGAACGAGTAAAGAGACTTGCCGGTAACGAGATTGAACTAGGTATTGAGATACCGACGATCGAATCTCGGGCTAGTAACATACCGATGACAAAGGGAACAACGTATGTTGTTATGCGGTTTGACCGATAAAGATCTTCGTAGAATATGTGGGAGCCAATATGAGCATCCAGGTTCCGCTATTGGTTATTGACCGGAGACGTGTCTCGGTCATGTCTACATAGTTCTCGAACCCATAGGGTCCGCACGCTTAAGGTTTCGATGACAGTTTTATTATGAGTTTATGAGTTTTGATGTACCGAAGGAGTTCGGAGTCCCGGATGAGATCGGGGACATGACGAGGAGTCTCGAAATGGTCGAGACGTAAAAATCGATATATTGGACGACTATATTCGGACATCGGAAAGGTTCCGAGTTATTCCGGTATTTTCGGAGTACCGGGGAGTTATGGGAATAGAGGAGAGAGGCCAAAAGGAAGGAGGCGCGTGGCCCCCTTCTGGTCCGAATTGGACAAGGGGTGCAGCCCCCTTTTCCTTCTCCCTCTCCCCCTCTTTCCTTCTCTCCTACTCCGGAAAGGAAAGGGGAATCCTACTAGGACTTGGGAGTCCTAGTAGGACTCCCCACACTTGGCGCGCCTCTTCTAGGGCCGGCCTCTCCCTCCCTCCTTTATATACGGGGGCAGGGGGGCACCTCTAGACACAATAGTTGATCTCATGATCTCTTAGCCGTGTGCGGTGGCCCCCTCCACCACAGTTCTCCTCGATAATATTGTAGCGGTGCTTAGGCGAAGCCCTGCGACGGTAGAACATCAAAATCGTCACCACGCCGTCGTGCTGACGGAACTCTTCCTCGACACTCGGCTGGATCGGAGTTCGAGGGACGTCATCGAGCTGAACGTGTGCTAGAACTCGGAGGTGTCGTAGTTTCGGTGCTTGATCGGTCGGGCCGTGAAGACGTACGACTACATCAACCGCGTTGTTCTAACGCTTCCGCTTCCGGTCTACGAGGGTACGTAGACACACTCTTCCCTCTCGTTGCTATGCATCTGGTAGATAGATCTTGCGTGATCGTAGGAAATTTTTAAAATACTACGTTCCCCAACAGTGGCATCATGAGCCAGGTCTATGCGTAGATGATATGCACGAGTAGAACACAATGAGTTGTGGGCGATACTAGTCATACTGATTACCAGCATGTCATACTTTGCTTCGGCGGTATTGTGAGATGAAGCGGCCCGGACCGACATTACGCGTACGCTTACGCGAGACTGGTTTCACCGTTACGAGCACTCGTTGCTTAAAGGTGACTGGCGGGTGTCTGTCTCTCTCACTTTAGCTGAAACAAGTGTGGCTACGCCCGGTCCTTGTGAAGGTTAAAACAGCACATACTTGACGAAACATCGTTGTGGTTTTTGTATGCGTAGGTAAGAACGGTTTTTGCTAAGCCCGTAGCAGCCACGTAAAACTTGCAACAACAAAGTAGAGGACGTCTAACTTGTTTTTGTAGGGCATGTTGTGATGTGATATGGTCAAGACATGATGAGTTATACGGTTTTGTATGAGATGATCATGTTTTGTAATGTTATCGGCAACTGGCAGGAGCCATATGGTTGTCGCTTTATTGTATGAAATGCAATCGCCATGTAATTGCTTTACTTTATCACTAAGCGGTAGCGATAGTCGTAGAAGCAATAGTTGGCGAGACGACAACGATGCTACGATGGAGATCAAGGTGTCGCGCCGGTGACGAAGGTGATCATGACGGTGATTTGGAGATGGAGATCAAAAGCACAAGATGATGATGGCCATATCATGTCACATATTTTGATTGCATGTGATGTTTATCTTATTATACTTCTTATTTTTGCTTAGAACGACGGTAGCATTATAAGATGATCCCTTACTAAATTTCTAGGTATAAGTGTTCTCCCTGAGTATGCACCGTTGCGAAAGTTCGTCGTGCCGAGACACCACGTGATGATCGGGTGTGATAAGCTCTACGTTCAAATACAATGGGTGTAAGCCAGTTTTGCACATGCAGAATAATCGGGTTAACTTGACGAGCCTAGCATATGCAGATATGGCCTCGGAACACTGGAGACCGAAAGGTCGAGCGTGAATCATATAGTAGATATGATCAACATAAGATGTTCACCATTGAAAACTACTCCATCTCACGTGATGATCGGACATGGTTTAGTTGATTTGGATCACGTGATCATTTAGATGACTAGAGGGATGTCTATCTAAGTGGGAGTTCTTAAGTAATATGATTAAATTGAACTTTAATTTATCATGAACTTAGTCCTGGTAGTATTAGCATATCTATGTTGTAGATCAATAGCTCACGATGTTGCTCCCCGTTAATTTTTTATATGTTCCTAGAGAAAACTAAGTTGAAAGATGTTAGTAGCAATGATGCGGACTAGGTCCGTGATCTTAGGATTATCCTCATTGCTGCACAAAAGAATTATGTCCTTGATGCACCGCTAGGTGACGGACCTATTGCAGGAGCAGATGTAGACGTTATGAACGTTTTGACAAAATCTCGGTATGATGACTACTTGATAGTTTAAGTGCACCATGCTTTACGGCTTAGAACCGGGACTTCAAAAACGTATTGAACGCCACGGAGCATATAAGATGTTCCAAGAGTTGAAATTAGTATTTCATACTCATGCCCGTGTCGAGAGGTATAAGACCTCTGACAGTACTTTGCCTACAAGATGGAGGAGAATAGCTCAACCAGTGAGCATGTGCTCAGATTGTCTGGGTACTACAATTACTTGAATCAAGTGGGAGTTAATCTTCCAGATAAGATAGTAATTGACAAAGTTCTCTAGTCACTATCACCGAGTTAGTAGAACTTCGTGATGAACTATAATATGCAAGGGATGACGAAGTTAATTCCCGATCTCTTCACGATGCTGAAATCGGCGGAGGTAGAAATCAATAAAGAGCATCAAGTGTTGATGGTTAATAAGACCACTTGTTTCAAGTAAAGGGCAAAGGGATAGAAGGGGAACTTCAAGAAGAATGACAAGCAAGTTGTCACTCCCATGAAGAAACCCAAAAGCTAAACTCAAGCTTGAAACTAAGTGCGTCTACTGCAAAGGAAATGGTCACTGGAAGTGGAACTGCCCTAGATACTTGGCGGATAAGAAGGATGGCAAAGTGAACAAAGGTATATTTGATATACAGATTATTGATGTGTATTTTACTAGTGTTCATAGCAACCCCTCGGTATTTGATACTGGTTCAGTTGCTAAAGAGTAGTAACTCGAAATGGGAGTTGCATAATGAACATAAACTAGTTAAAGGATAAAGTGATGATGTGTATTGGAAGTAGTTCCAAGATTGATATGATCATCATCGCACACTCCCTATACTTTCGGGATTAGTGTTGAACCTAAATAAGTGTTATTTGGTGTTTGTGTTGAGCATGAATATGATTTGATCATGTTTATTGCAATACAGTTATTCATGTAAGTTAGAGAATAATTGTTGTTCTGTTTACATGAATAAAACCTTCTATGGTCATACACCCAATGAAAATGGTTTGTTGGATCTCGATCATGTGATACACATATTCATAATATTGAAGCCAAAAGATGCAAGGTTAATAATGATAGTGCAACTTATTTGTGGCACTGCCGTTTAGGTCATATTGGTGTAAAGCGCATGAAGAAACTCCATAGTGATGGACTTTTGGAATCACTTGATTATGAATCACTTGGTGCTTGCGAACCATGCCTCATGGACAAGATGACTAAAACTCCGTTCTCCGGAACTGTGGAGCGAGCAACAGAGTTGTTGGAAATCATACATACTGATGTATGCGGACCAATGAGTGTTGAAGCTCGCGGCGGGTATCGTTATTTTCTGACCTTCACTCATGATTTGAGCAGATATGGGTATATCTACTTAATGAAGCACAAGTCTGAAACATTTGAAAAGTTCAAAGAATTTCAGAGTGAAGTAGAGAATCATCGTAACAAGAAAATAAAGTTTCTACGATCTAATCGTGGAGGAGAATATTTGAGTTACGAGTTTGGTCTTCATTTGAAACAATGTGGAATAGTTTCACAACTCACGCCACCCAGAACACCACAGCGTAATGGTGTGTCCGAACGTCATAACCGTACTTTATTAGATATGGTGCGATCGATGATGTCTCTTACCGATCTACAACTATCGCTTTTGGGGTTATGCATTAGAGACAGCTACATTCACGTTAAATAGGGCACCATCTAAATCCGTGGAGATGACATCGTATGAACTGTGGTTTGACGAGAAACCTAAGCTGTCATTTCTCTAAGTTTGGGACTGCGATGCTTATGTGAAAAAGTTTCAACATGATAAGCTCGAACCCAAATCGGAGAAGTAAATCTTCATAGGATACCCAAAAGAAACTGTTGGGTACACCTTCTATCATAGATCCGAAGGCAAGGTCTTTGTTGCTAAGAGTGGGTCCTTTCTAGAGAAGGAGTTTCTCTCGAAAGAAGTGAGTGGGAGGAAAGTAGAACTTGATGCGGTAATTGTACCTTCTCCCGAATTGGAAAGTGGAACATCACAGAAACTAGTTCCAGTGATTCCTACACCAATTAGTGAGGAAGCTAATGATGATGATCATGAAACTTCAGATCAAGTTTCTGCTGAACTTCGTAGATCAACCAGAGTTCGTTCAGCACCAGAGTGGTACGGCAACCCGGTTCTGGAAGTCATGTTACTGGACCATGATGAACCTACGAACTATGAGGAAGCGATGATGAGCCCAGATTCCGCGAAATGGCTTGAGGCCATGAAATCTGAGATGGGATCCATGTATGAGAACAAAGTATGGACTTTGGTTGACTTGCTCGATGGTCGGCAAGCCATTGAAAATAAATGGATCTTTAAGAGGAAGACTGACGCCGATGGTAATGTTACTGTCTACAAAGCTCGACTTGTTGCGAAAGGTTTTCGACAAGTTCAAGGTGTTGACTACGATGAGATTTTCTCACCCGTAGCGATGCTTAAGTCTGTCCGAATCATGTTAGCAATTGCCACATTTTATGAAATCTGGCAAATGGATAACGAAACTGCGTTCTTTAATGGATTTATTAAAGAAGAGTTGTATATGATGCAACCGGAATGTTTTGTCAATCCTAAAGGTGCTAGCAAATTGTGCAAGCTCCAGCGATCCATCTATGGACTGGTGCAAGCATCTCGGAGTTGGAATATACGCTTTGATAAGTTGATCAAAGCATATAGATTTATACAGACTTGCGGTGAAGCCTGTATTTACAAGAAGTGAGTGGGAGCACTACAACCTTTCTGATAAGTATATGTGAATGACATATTGTCGATCGGAAATGATGTAGAATTTTCTGGAAAGCATAAAGGAGTGTTTGAAAGGAGTTTTTCAAAGAAAGACCTTGGTGAAGCTGCTTACAAATTGAGCATCAAGATCTATAGAGATAGATCAAGACGCTTGATAAGACTTTCGATAAGTACATACCTTGATAAGATTTTGAAGTAGTTCAAAATGTATCAGTCAAAGAAGGAGTTCTTGCCTGACTTGTAAGGTGTGAAGTTGAGTAAGACTCAAAGCCAGACCACGGCAGAAAAATATAGAGAGAATGAAAGTCATTCCCTATGCCTCAGCCATAGGTTCTATAAAGTATGCCATGCTGTGTACCAAACATTTTGTGTACCTTGCCATAAGTTTGACAAGGAGGTACAATAGTGATCTAGGAGTAGATCACTGTACAGCGGTCAAAATTATCCTTAGTAACTGGATGACTAAGGAAATGTTTCTCGATTATGGAGGTGATAAAGAGTTCGTCGTAAAGGGTTACGCTGATGCAAGCTTTGACACTAAATCCAGATGACTCTAAGTATCAATCTGGATGCGTATTTAAAGTGGGAGCAATTAGCTAGAGTAGCTCCATGCAGAGCATTGTAGACATAGAAATCTGCAAAATACATACGGATCTGAATATAACAGACCCGCTGACTAAACTTCTCTCACGAAGCAAAACATGATCACACCTTAGTACTCTTTGGGTGTTAATCACATGGCGATGTGAACTAGATTGTTGACTCTAGTAAACCCTTTTGGGTATTGGTCGCATGGCGATGAGAACTATGGGTGTTAGTCACATGGTGATGTGAACTATTGGTGTTAATCACATGGTGATGTGATCTAGATTATTGACTCTAGTGCAAGTGGGAGACTGAAGGAAATATGCCCTAGAGGCAATAATAAAGTTATTATTTATTTCCTTATATCATGATAAATGTTTATTATTCATGCTAGAATTGTATTAACTGGAAACTTAGTACATGTGTGAATACATAGACAAAACAGAGTGTCCCTAGTATGCCTCTACTAGACTAGCTCATTGATCAAAGATGGTTATGTTTCCTAGCCATAGACATGAGTTGTCATTTGATCAACGGGGTCACATCATTAGGAGAATGATGTGATGGACAAGACCCATCCGTTAGCTTAGCAACTTGATCGTTTAGTTTTATTGCTATTGCTTTCTTCATGACTTATACATGTTCCTATGACTATGAGATTATGCAACTCCCGAATACCGGAGGAACACTTTGTGTGCTACCAAACGTCACAACGTAACTGGGTGATTATAAAGGTACTCTACAGGTGTCTCCAAAGGTACTTGTTGGGTTGGCGTATTTCGAGATTAGGATTTGTCACTCCGATTGTCGGAGAGGTATCTCTGGGCCCACTCGGTAATGCACATCACTATAAGCCTTGCAAGCATTGCATCTAATGAGTTAGTTGCGGATGATGTATTACGGAACGAGTAAAGAGACTTGCCGGTAACGAGATTGAACTAGGTATTGAGATACCGACGATCGAATCTCGGGCTAGTAACATACCGATGACAAAGGGAACAACGTATGTTGTTATGCGGTTTGACCGATAAAGATCTTCGTAGAATATGTGGGAGCCAATATGAGCATCCAGGTTCCGCTATTGGTTATTGACCGGAGACGTGTCTCGGTCATGTCTACATAGTTTTCGAACCCGTAGGGTCCGCACGCTTAAGGTTTCGATGACAGTTTTATTATGAGTTTATGAGTTTTGATGTACCGAAGGAGTTCGGAGTCCCGGATGAGATCGGGGACATGACGAGGAGTCTCGAAATGGTCGAGACGTAAAAATCGATATATTGGACGACTATATTCGGAAATCGGAAAGGTTCCGAGTGATTCGGGTATTTTCGGAGTACCGGGGAGTTACGGGAATAGAGGAGAGAGGCCAAAAGGAAGGAGGCGCGTGGCCCCCTTCTGGTCCGAATTGGACAAGGGGTGCAGCCCCCTTTTCCTTCTCCCTCTCCCCCTCTTTCCTTCTCTCCTACTCCGGAAAGGAAAGGGGAATCCTACTAGGACTTGGGAGTCCTAGTAGGACTCCCCACACTTGGCGCGCCTCTTCTAGGGCCGGCCTCTCCCTCCCTCCTTTATATACGGGGGCAGGGGGGCACCTCTAGACACAACAGTTGATCTCATGATCTCTTAGCCGTGTGTGGTGCCCCCCTCCACCACAGTTCTCCTCGATAATATTGTAGCGGTGCTTAGGCGAAGCCCTGCGACGGTAGAACATCAAAATCGTCACCACGCCGTCGTGCTGACGGAACTCTTCCTCGACACTCGGCTGGATCGGAGTTCGAGGGACGTCATCGAGCTGAACGTGTGCTAGAACTCGGAGGTGCCGTAGTTTCGGTGCTTGATCGGTCGGGCCGTGAAGACGTACGACTACATCAACCGCGTTGTTCTAACGCTTCCGCTTCCGGTCTACGAGGGTACGTAGACACACTCTTCCCTCTCGTTGCTATGCATCTGGTAGATAGATCTTGCGTGATCGTAGGAAATTTTTAAAATACTACGTTCCCCAACAGTTTCGGTCTACTTGTTACGGACGTGATGCCTATATATAATGATCATGCCTAGATATTCTCATAACTATGCGCTTTTCTATCAATTGCTCGATAGTAATTTGTTCACCCACTGTAGAATTCTGCTTTCATGAGAGAAGCCACTAGTGAAACCTATGGCCCCCGGGTCTATCATTATTATATTACTTTCCTTCAATTTCTGCCGCCGTTTCTTATTTGCTTTATTTACTTTCTGTTCTTATACCAAAAATACCAAAAATACTATCCTATCCTATCTGTCAGATCGCACTTTCGTAAGTGACCGTAAAGGGGTTGACAACCCCTTATCGCGTTGGCTGCGAAGTTCTTATTTGTTTGTACACATGCGAGGGACTCGCGCGTGGTCTCCTATAGGATTGATACCTTGGTTCTCAGAAATTGAGGGAAATATTTAAGCTACTGTGCTGCATCACCCTTTCCTCTTCGAGGGAATACAACACAAGCTCGAGAAGTAGCATGTTCCTCCAATTAAGTCTCCGCAGCCGTCCAAGAATACTGCAAAGAAGCCCAAGGCGAAGCCCAAGATCGTCACTGAGATGTCTAACAAGGAGTTCTGGGAGAGGCGTCGGCGCAATCCCTATGAGCATGAGCAAGAGCCTAACCTTGTCAACAGTCTTTTCTAGATCCGTTTTCAGTATGCAACCTACTTTGATGTGATCAAGGCCAAGAGGAATCTCTTTGTTGATGTCCGCTCAATCGACATTGCTCATTTGGAAAAGGATCTTGCTTATTTTGGCGAATCTCTGGAGATGTTTTCTCAGTTGAATATTCTCGGCATCATGACATTCAACAAGGACTTTGATGCAGACTTGGTGGCTCAGTTTTATGCCACGGTCCATCATGGCACCGATGCAGAAAGAACTTTGACATGGAAGACCAATGGCAGACATTTTGTGGTCAAATGGAAAGCATTCATGGATCTTCTTGGTGTTGAAGATCAAGGGCTTGACAATCCGATTGGTTTTTGACCTCATCACAATGCCACTTCCACTCACAAGCAATCCCTCTGGCCTTACTGTACCACGAAGGTTAACCCCGAGACGCAGACGGAGACTTATGAGCTTTCTATTTTTCTGGACATCCTTCATCGCATCTTCAGGGAGCTCTTTCGTCGCATTGGGAACCTGGATATGGTTCACTCATACCTTGTGGACACGCTACTTTTTTGCCATTGTGAGAAGGAAACAAACACTGAAGAAACCCTGGATATCTATCATGTCATGTGGTCTGAGCTGTTGTCTGTCATCTCTGGGCGCAAGTGTCCTATCTATGCTCCTTTTATCATGCTACTGATTGAGAAGGCTTGGGAGCACACCTATACTGGGTACAAGCTGGAGACTGGCGAGTTGGTCTCTCACGAGGTTAAGAGGCTAAGGAGGAAGGATCTCTGGAACACTCGGTCTCTCGGTCTGGTATTTTGTTTGATGCTGATGATGCTGTGCCGGAGGCTGATGCTGATGATGATGAGGATTATATGCCCTCTGGAGCGGAGCCCTCTTGGGCAAAGAAGCTCAAGCGCAAGATGAAGAAGCTTTTCTGCATGGAGTCTCACGGTCAGTACTTGGCTCATGTGTTTGAGAAGAAGGCCAGGAGTCGTCATAAGGAGCTCATGCATCAGGTTGGTGCAACGGTTGTCAGCGGCTCTGAAGGCCAGATCACTGATGAGGAGGAATGGGTTCAGCAGCATGGTCCTTGGACTGACTCGGACCCCGAGCAGCCCCCAGCCAATGATGGAGGTGTGGACGATCACGCGGGGATGTGATGATGGAGTGCGTCAGATTTGCTATCACCTGTGCTTGTAGCTGCTCTATGTTCCCTTTTCGGTGTCTCGATGCCAAAGGGGGAGAGAGTTTAGGGATTTGCCGAGTTGCGAGTGTGTGTTTGTTGCGTGCCTTGTCTTTCTTTCTCGCAAACTTTCTTCTGGTTGTTTGTTTGGTTTGTGTTTGTGAGACCCGGTTACCTTTATATTGTGTGAGTTTTATGCTACCCTATGAATGTCAAGTACTTTAGTAGTATGTGAGTTCGTGCTTATTACCTGTTTCATCCTTACTCACTTACTACTTTAGTCTCTTATATGTCTCCTCACTATGATAGATGTTATCGGACTATAAAATATAGGGGGAGTGTTGATCCTAGTGTGTGTGCTTTGCATTCCAAAGGCAACTCGTTTTAAGTGCACACATCTAGGGGGAGCCCGTCTACATTTTGTAGTCTTTGGGGTTTGCTTACTCTTCTGTTATTATGTTGTGCAAATCATGTGTTGTCATCAATCCACCAAAAAGGGGGAGATTGTAAGGGCATGTTACTCCCTAAGTGATTTTGATGATTGATGCAATGCGTTTGCGGACTAATCGTGTGTGCTAAGTATTTCAGAGATTAATCCTTTGGCACGAGACGATTACTTCCCCTCGAAGCTAAGCAGAAGACGTGTCGTCTCCTTCGTTTTTGGTTTTGGTGGACTTGAGTCGTAGGAGACATCGTACTATCAAGAGGAGTCCGTAGTGGAAATGCTAGGGTGGAATCAACACGTACACGTACTTTTGGCACCCTCAGCTCCTTTCCTTGTCTTCGAGCTTCCCGTTTCTTCCGGAGTGGAGGTTGGTGGATGGGAGCGGTAGTACCGCCGCTCGTGCGGTAGTACCGCTTATGACCACCAAGCGGTAGTGCCGCTGCACACCGCGGTAGTAGCGCTTGGGGGCATATGCGGCAGTTCCGCCTAGGTCTGGCTCAGCTACCGCTTCGACTCGAGGGGGCATTTCCTCGTGTCAGACTTTACGGTAGTAGCAGCGGTAGTAGCAGTGGTAGTATCGCTGCCACCACCGCGGCTACTACCGCACCCCTCTCCTCCGCCTCGATGTTTCTACAGCACGGTAGTACCGCTGGGGGTCGCGGTAGTACCGCTGCGACCTGCGGTAGTACCGCTCTCTGTCCGGGCAGAACTGGGGATAACGGTTCACTTATCCCCCCAATATATAAAGAGGTCTTCTTCCTCAAGAAGACTCACCTCTTCTCCCCCAAACTCCATTGTTGCTCCAAAAGCTCATTTTCACCCGATCTCTCTCCCTGGCCAATCAAACTTGTTGATTTTCTAGGGATTGCTTGAGAAGGCCCAGATCTACACTTCCACCAAGAGAAATTTGATTCCCCCCCACAAATCCATTGCGGATCTTATTACTCTTGGGTGTTTGAGCACCCTAGACGGTTGAGGTCACCTTGAAGCCATGTTCCATTCTGGTGAAGCTTCGTGGTTTCGTTGGGAGCCTCCAATTAAGTTGTGGAGATAGCCCCAACCTTGTTTGTAAAGGTTCGGTCGCCTCCTTCAAGGGCACCAATAGTGGAATCACAACATCTCGCATTGTGTGAGGGCGTGAGGAGAATACGGTGGCCCCAGTGGCTTCTTGGGGAGCATTGTGTCTCCACATCGCTCCAACGAAGACATACACCCTCTAAAAGGGAAGGAACTTTGGTAACACATCCTCGTCTCCACCAGTTCCACTCTTGGTTATTTCTCACCCTTACGTGTACAAGCTTTATTGTGTTAGTTCCTTGTACTTGCTTGTGTGCTTGTTATTGTTGCATCATATAGGTTGCTAACTTAGTTGCACATCAAGATAACCTATTTTGTTGCTAAGTTTATTTTGGTCAAGAAAAGCTAAAAATTGTTAGTTGCCTATTCACACCCCCCTCTAGTCAACCATATTGATCCTTTCAGGGGTGGGATGGCCGGAGTAGATGAACTGCACGTTCTCACTGACGACGCGGTTGTGCAGATTGTGGGTTGGGGTTGCGTCAGTGATCGTGGATTTGTGGCGATGGAACCGCTCAGATTGGGCGGTTCTCTCCGAACGTGTTTTTTAACGTAGTTTTATTTTATTTTTCATCAGCATAATCTGTTAACCACCACTTTCTGTGCGAACGGGCATTTGTCACGTTTATATGTATCGTACGTGTTCCCGAAACTGCATTGATTATAATACCGCACTGCTTTGTCTAACTAAAAGCACAACATCTGTCTATAGGTGCGTACTGGAAAATGAAGCCCCGCCTCCTCCACAGTCATGCGCAACCATGAGCCCCAGGAAGTGAAGCTATCCACCTTCACATTGCTGCCAAGTGACTAATCGGCCGGTGATGTTGAGTCCACCAAGCTTGTCTTCAACTTGAGGGGAGGAGCGGTGGCATTTTGGGACCTGAGCACTGGTGACCATCCATGTTGTACTCTTCCTCGTTGTTGGCGGTACTTGCAGACTTGCCGGCTTCGCGGTCGTGGCGGAGCTGGTGATATCCTCCTCGCTTTCGCTCTTCCCGAACACCTCATATGCCGCCTCTTCTGTCTCCTTGTAGGGGGGGTGTAAATCCGCTAGATACTGAATGTACCGCCAGCAGTCACGACGGACTTTGTGGGCGGTGCGGTAGGAGTCGACCAGCGCCTCTTTGAAAGAACATGCGATGCCCGCATGTTTGGTTTTGGTAATTGATGACATTCTCTATGGACTAATGGTTGCCTTGAGTTATATTTGAAGGTATTGTCCATAGTAATTTCTTGAAGTCCATGTGTTGGTTTCTTAAGGCCTTTTGTTGCTCTCTAGTGGTAGTATATTGTTTTGCTCAGCGGTAGTACCGCTTGCGCGGACACTTGATCTTGGAGTTCTTGTTCTACCAATGCCGCGGACACTTCCGCTTATTCTTGGGCTTCTGGATTCTTTATCAGCTCAGCGGTAGCTTGCTAGTTCTTGAGAGAAAAGAGAGGAGATCTAGATCCACAATCCTCTATGTGAGGGGAAACCCTTGGATCTTGATCTTGGAGTTCTTGGTGTTCTCCCTCTTATTCTTCCTCCCATATTCCTCCATAGTTTTTTTTTCCTTTGGTGGGTTTTGAGAGTGAGGGACTTGGGCACTTCGTGTACCCTTGGCATTGCATTAGTTGCATCGATTTGACTTCTCCACGGCGATACGTGGAAGTGAAAAGTTGAGAAGCTTGTTACTCTTGAATGCTTGGTACCCTTGAGCGTGTTCCTCTTGGGTGCTTGGGCGCCCTAGACGGTTTATGCTGCTTCGGAGCTCAATCATTATGGTGTAAAGCTCCGGGCAAGCGTCGGGGTCTCCAAGTTGGTGGTGGAGATTGCCCCGAGCAATTTGTAAGGGTTCCGGTGAGCGCCCCCAAGGGTTGCCAAAGTGTACGGGTTCGGTGACTGGCCCCAAGGGTTGCCAATTGTACGGGTTCGGTGACCGTCCTCAAGGTCTCTTAGTGGAATCACGACATCTTACATTGTGCGAGGGCGTGAGGAGATTACGGTGGCCCTAGTGGCTTCTTGGGGAGCATTGTGCCATTACACCACTCCAAACGGAGATTAGCATCCGCTAGGATGTGAACTTCGGGGCACATCGTTGTCTCCGTGTACCTCGGTTATCTCTTACCCGGGCCCTTTACTTATGCACATTACATTGTGATGGTCATTGTGGTTCGCGGTATATATCTTGCTATCCCCTAAGTTGTTTGTTTTACTAGCATAAGTTGTTGGTGCACATAGATGAGCCTAGAGGGTTTAGATTTTGTGTTTCACAAATTAAACGCTAAGTTACAGTATTCCACGTTTGTTCAAGCATAAATCGTAATTATGTTTGCGCATATTTAACCCTCCCCAGGAGACATCCACGATCTTTCACTCCTGGTTCCGGCGCATTTTTGAGACATGCCAATGCCAATAATGGAGCATAGTTGGTGCACTTGCTGGCCGGCACACATGACGTCGACGCTTACGCTGCTGGCAAGTCGGCAGAAGCCACATCGCTCCCGAATCCAGAGGACGGCGTTGCTCATCCATCAGCTAGTGCGTACCGCCGGCCCTTGCTTGCTCCTGTGTCGCGCTCGAGACAAGTACAAGACGGACCGAGACAGACGGACCGAGACAGATGTCCCTGCGCGTTCGTTCGTGCGACTGCCTCGGCTACCCGATTTTTTTTTTTAATTAGGCTACCCGATTTTTTTGACGCGTTCGGCTACCCGATTCGTCCGAGCCCTGTCCACACGGCCGGCTGGCCGGTGCACGTAGCCAAGCCCGCGCGCGTCGTCTTTCTCACTGTCCTACTGGCTCACTGCACCCCCTACCCTGCCGCCATGAATGCTTGCTTACGCTCACGCTGTCATCCACACTGTTGGATTCATCCATCGACGCTGCGGCCGGGATGATAGGAACGTGGCTTCAGCTGGCTCTGGGGCTGCAGCTAGCCATAGCCCTAGCTCCCCGGTCCGCCTGGCTGGAACGGTTTGGACCTTGTGCGATGGTCTCTGCCACTGGCAGCAGGCCGACATAGGAAGACTAGCGCTGCAACAACCGACAGACATGGACCATGCTGCCGGAGGGCACGTATGTAGTACTACGATGCCAGCCAGTGAGGCACCGGCAGCAGAGCAAGCTTCAACGGACCTCATAATTTGGCATATTCCTAATCGTATCGCGTTGCACAATAGGAAAACGTACAAGCTTTGCCAATGGATCAGGTGCACGTCAATGTTACCTGTAATAGAAATTGAAAAAACATTCATTATTTTCAGTATGACCGAAATAGATCATAGGAAAATTTCGTATGAGTGTGCCATGGGCCGTGAGAAGATAGAAGAGCCGCCGCTGACCAGCGGGTTTGTTTCAGTATGTCGAAAGGCCACGATTTTGGAGGCTCATGAGAAGTCCTTCGGGACCAGAGTGAAGGTTTTCTTTTTTCGACAAAAAGAGCAGTGGAGGTTTTCTGGCGGGTCATTGTCAATTTTTTGCCTCCACCAATGATCCCGACTTAGTTGAGATGATGGGATGCCGGCGTACAATTCAGTTAGCTAGGGAGTTTAGGGTTCAGAAATTGCCATTGGAATACGAGCTCGCATAATGTTGTTCGCAAGATCAACAACGGCTGAAAGACCTGTCATCAGATAGTCCTCTTGTTTTTTGTTTTTTTGTTTTTTTGAGTGGCAGATAGTCCTCTTGTTGAAGAGGTAAAAGGGTTACTCCAAGCTTTTGTCGAGTTCGGGATTGTTTGGGTGCGGCGATCAGCGGACAAAGTTGCCCATGAATTAGAGCATCTCCAGCCACGCGCCCAAGACGCCCCCCAGGCCGCTTTTTTTAGCGCCGGCGCCGAAAAAACGGTCCAGTCGCGCCCCCAAGACGTCGAAATCCGTCAGATCGGCCCGTTTTCTGAGCCGGCGCGCCCAGGCCGAACCCGGCGCACTGGGGGCGCTTGGGGGCACCGGCGGAAGGGAAATCGCCCGGGTCCCCACTGTCAGGCGAAAAGTCACACTGATTCGCCCCGTTTTCCCCTCTCCTTCCCCGACACCTTGCCGATCCCGGCGTCGCCAGCCACCTCTCCGCCGCCGCCGCCGCTATCTTGCCATTCCTCGCCGTGAAACAAAGAAAGATCCCCCCGACGCCCTCTCCCCAAACTTTCCCCGAGTTTCCCTCGCCGCTCCGGCGCCCGCCGACTAGTCTGCGCACGACGCCCGCTACGAGTTCGGTGCTTTGCCTGCCCCGGCCGCGATGGACTTGAAGGAAATATGCCCTAGAGGCAATAATAAAGATGATTATTTGTATTTCCTTATATCATGATAAATGTCTTTTATTCATGCTAGAATTGTATTAACCGGAAACTTAGTACATGTGTGAATACATAGACAAAACAGTATGTCCCTAGTATGCCTCTACTAGACTAGCTCATTGATCAAAGATGGTTATGTTTCCTAGCCATAGACATGAGTTGTCATTTGATCAACGGGATCACATCATTAGGAGAATGATGTGATGGACAAGACCCATCCGTTAGCATAGCACTATGATCGTTTAGTTTTACTGCTATTGCTTTCTTCATGACTTATACATGTTCCTATGACTATGAGATTATGCAACTCCCGAATACCGTAGGAACACCTTGTGTGCTATCAAACGTCACAACGTAACTGGGTGATCATAAAGATGCTCTACAGGTGTCTCCGAAAGTATTTGTGGTGTTGGCATAGATCAAGATTAGGATTTGTCACTCCGAATGTCGGAGAGGTATCTCTGGGCCCTCTCGGTAACACACATCATAATAAGCCTTGCAAGCAAAAGACTAATGAGTTAAGTCACGAGATAATGTGTTACGGAACGAGTAAAGAGACTTGCCGGTAACGAGATTGAACTAGGTATAGAGATACCGACGATCGAATCTCGGGCAAGTAACATACCGATGACAAAAGGAACAACGTATGTTGTTATGCGGTTTGACCGATAAAGATCTTCGTAGAATATGTAGGAACCAATATGAGCATCCAGGTTCCGCTATTGGTTATTGACCGGAGATGAGTCTCGGTCATGTCTACATAGTTCTCGAACCCATAGGGTCCGCACGCTTAACGTTTGATGACGATCGGTATTATGAGTTTATGAGTTTTGATGTACCGAAGGAGTTCGGAGTCCCGGATGAGACCGGGGACATGACGAGGAGTCTCAAAATGGTCGAGACGTAAAGATCGATATATTGGACGACTATATTCGGACATCGGAAAGGTTCCGAGTGATTCGGGTATTTTTCGGTGTATATGGGCCTTATTGGGCCATACGGGAATAGAGGAGAAAGGCCAAAAGGAAGGAGGCGCGTGCCCCCCCTCTGGTCCGAATTGGACAAGGGGTGCAGCCCCCTTTTCCTTCCCCCTCTCCACCTCTTTCCTTCTCTCCTACTCCGGAAAGGAAAGGGGAATCCTACTAGGACTTGGGAGTCCTAGTAGGACTCCCCACACTTGGCGCGCCCCCTCTAGGGCCGGCCTCTCCCTTGCTCCTTTATATACGGGGGCAGGGGGCACCCTAGGACACACAAGTTGAATTGTTCCAGCCGTGTGCGGTGCCCCCCTCCACAGAAACACACCTCGGTCATACCGTCGCAGTGCTTAGGCGAAGCCCTGCGCCGGTAGATACATCATATCCGTCACCACGCCGTCGTGCTGACGAAACTCTCCCGTGAAGCTCAACTGGATCAAGAGCTCGTGGGACATCATCAAGCTGAACGTGTGCTGAACGCGGAGGTGCCGTACGTTCGGTGCTTGATCGGTTGAATCGCGAAGAAGTTCGACTACATCAACCGCGTCACTTGACGCTTCCGCTTCCGGTCTACGAGGGTACGTAGACACACTCTTCCCTCTCGTTGCTATGCATCTGGTAGATAGATCTTGCGTGATCGTAGGAAAATTTTAAAATACTACGTTCACCAACAGTGGTATCAGAGCCAGGTCTATGCGTAGATGATATGCACGAGTAGAACACAATGAGTTGTGGGCGATACTAGTCATACTGCTTACCAGCATGTCATACTTTGCTTCGGCGGTATTGTGAGATGAAGCGGCCCGGACCGACATTACGCGTACGCTTACGCGAGACTGGTTTCACCGTTACGAGCACTCGTTGCTTAAAGGTGACTGGCGGGTGACTGTCTCTCTCACTTTAGCTGAATCAAGTGTGGCTACGCCCGGTCCTTGTGAAGGTTAAAACAGCACATACTTGACGAAACATCGTTGTGGTTTTATATGCGTAGGTAAGAACGGTTCTTGCTAAGCCCGTAGCAGCCACGTAAAACTTGCAACAACAAAGTAGAGGACGTCTAACTTGTTTTTGCAGGGCATGTTGTGATGTGATATGGTCAAGACATGATGAGTTATACGGTTTTTGTATGAGATGATCATGTTTTGCGAGGGTGATCATGACGGTGCTTTGGAGATGGAGATCAAAAGCACAAGATGATGATGGCCATATCATGTCACATATTTTTGATTGCATGTGATGTTTATCTTATTATGCTTCTTATTTTGCTTAGAACGACGGTAGCATTATAAGATGATCCCTTACTAAATTTCAAGGTATAAGTGTTCTCCCTGAGTATGCACCGTTGCGAAAGTTCGTCGTGCCGAGACACCACGTGATGATCGGGTGTGATAATCTCTACGTTCAAATACAACGGGTGTAAGCCAGTTTTGCACACGCAGAATACTCGGGTTAAACTTGACGAGCCTAGCATATGCAGATATGGCCTCGGAACACTGGAGACCGAAAGGTCGAGCGTGAATCATATAGTAGATATGATCAACATAAGATGTTCACCATTGAAACTACTCCATCTCACGTGATGATCGGACATGATTTAGTTGATTTGGATCACGTGATCATTTAGATGACCGGAGGGATGTCTATCTAAGTGGGAGTTCTTAAGTAATATGATTAATTGAACTTTAATTTATCATGAACTTAGTCCTGGTAGTATTAGCATATCTATGTTGTAGATCAATAGCTCGCGATGTTGCTCCACGTTTATTTTTTATATGTTCCTAGAGAAAACCAAGTTGAAAGATGTTAGTAGCAATGATGCGGAATTGTTCCGTGATCTGAGGATTATCCTCATTGCTGCACAGAAGAATTATGTCTTTGATGCACCGCTAGGTGACAGACCTATTGCAGGAGCAGATGTAGACGTTGTGAACGTTTTGACAAAAGCTCGATATGATGACTACTTGATAGTTTAGTGCACCATGCTTTACGGCTTATAACCGGGACTTCAAAAACGTTTTGAAACGCCACGGAGCATATGAGATGTTCCAAGAGTTGAAATTAGTATTTCATACTCATGCCCGTGTCGAGAGGTATAAGACCTCTGACAGTACTTTGCCTACAAGATGGAGGAGAATAGCTCAACCAGTGAGCATGTGCTCAGATTGTCTGGGTAGTACAATTGCTTGAATCAAGTGGGAGTTAATCTTCCAGATAAGATAGTAATTGACAAAGTTCTCTAGACACTATCACCAAGTTAGTAGAACTTCGTGATGAACTATAATATGCAAGGGATGACGAAAGTAATTCCCGAGCTCTTCACGATGCTGAAATCGGCGAAGGTAGAAATCAAGAAAGAGCATCAAGTGTTGATGGTTAACCAGACCACTTGTTTCAAGTAAAGGGCAAAGGGATAGAAGAGGAACTTCAAGAAGAATGACAAGCAAGTTGTCACTCCCGTGAAGAAACCCAAAGCTAAACTCAAGCCTGAAACTAAGTGCTTCTACTGCAAAGGAAATGGTCACTAGAAGTGAAACTGCCCTAGATATTTGGCGGATAAGAAGGATGGCAAAGTGAACAAAGGTATATTTGATATACAGATTATTGATGTGTATTTTACTAGTGTTCATAGCAACCCCTCGGTATTTGATATTGGTTCAGTTGCTAAAGAGTAGTAACTCGAAATGGGAGTTGCATAATGAACAGAAACTAGTTAAAGGATGAAGTGACGATGTGTATTGGAAGTAGTTCCAAGATTGATATGATCATCATCGCACACTCCCTATACTTTCGGGATTAGTGTTGAACCTAAATAAGTGTTATTTGGTGTTTGTGTTGAGCATGAATATGATTTGATCATGTTTATTGCAATACGGTTATTCATGTAAGTTAGAGAATAATTGTTGTTCTGTTTACATGAATAAAACCTTCTATGGTCATACACCCAATGAAAATGGTTTGTTGGATCTCGATCGTGTGATACACATATTCATAATATTGAAGCCAAAAGATGCAAGGTTAATAATGATAGTGCAACTTATTTGTGGCGCTGCCGTTTAGGTCATATAGGTGTAAAGCGCATGAAGAAACTCCATAGTGATGGACTTTTGGAATCACTTGATTATGAATCACTTGGTGCTTGCGAACCATGCCTCATGGGCAAGATGACTAAAACTCCGTTCTCCGGAACCGTGGAGCGAGCAACAGAGTTGTTGGAAATCATACATACTGATGTATGCGGTCCAATGAGTGTTGAAGCTCGCGGCAGGTATCGTTATTTTCTGACCTTCACTGATGATTTGAGCAGATATGGGTATATCTACTTAATGAAGCACAAGTCTGAAACATTTGAAAAGTTCAAAGAATTTCAGAGTGAAGTGGAGAATCATCGTAACAAGAAAATAAGAGTTTCTACGATATGATCGTAGAGGTAAAATATTTGAGTTAGCGAGTTTGGCCTTCAATAAAAACAATGTGAAATAGTTTCTCTACTCACGCCACCTGGAACACCACAGTGTAATGGTGTGTCCGAACGTCATAACCGTACTTTATTAGATATGGTGCGATCGATGATGTCTCTTACCGATCTACCACTATCGCTTTTGGGGTTACGCATTAAAGACAGCTACATTCACGTTATATAGGGCACCATCTAAATCCGTGGAGATGACACCGTATGAACTGTGGTTTGACGAGAAACCTAAGCTGTCATTTCTTTAAGTTTGGGACTGCGATGCTTATGTGAAAAAGTTTCAACATGATAAGCTCGAACCCAAATCGGAGAAGTAAATCTTCATAGGATACCCAAAAAGAAACTGTTGGGTACACCTTCTATCACAAATCCTAAGGCAAGGTCTTTGTTGCTAAGAGTGGATCCTTTCTAGAGAAGGAGTTTCTCTCGAAAGAAGTGAGTGGGAGGAAAGTAGAACTTGATGAGGTAATTGTACCTTCTCCCGAATTGGAAGGTAGTACATCACAGAAACTCGTTCCAGTGATTCCTACACCAGTTAGTGAGGAAGCTAATGATGATCATGAAACTTCAGATCAAGTTTCTGCTGAACTTCGTAGATCAACCAGAGTTCGTTCCGCACCAGAGTGGTACGGCAACCCAGTTCTGGAAGTCATGTTACTAGACCATGATGAACCTACGAACTATGAGGAAGCGATGATGAGCCCAGATTCCGCAAAATGGCTTGAGACCATGAAATCTGAGATGGGATCCATGTATTAGAACAAAGTATGGACTTTGGTTGACTTGCCCGATGATCGGCAAGCCATCGAAAATAAATAGATCTTCAAGAGGAAGACGGACGCAAACGGTAATGTTACTGTTTACAAAGCTCGACTTGTTGCGAAAGGGTTTCGACAAGTTCAAGGAGTTGACTACGATGAGACTTTCTCACCCGTAGCGATGCTTAAGTCTGTCCGAATCATGTTAGTAATTGCCGTATTTTGTGAAATCTGGGAAATGGATAACAAAACTGCATTCTTTAATGGATTTATTAAAGAAGACTTGTATATGATGCAACCAGAAGGTTTTGTCAATCCTAAAGGTGTTAACAAAATGTGCAAGCTCCAGCGATCCATCTATGGACTGGTGCAAGCATCTCGGAGTTGGAATATACGCCTTGATAAGTTGATCAAAGCATATAGATTTATACAGACTTGCGGTGAAGCCTGTATTTACAAGAAGTGAGAGGGAGCACTACAACCTTTCTGATAAGTATATGTGAATGACATATTGTCAATTGGAAATGATGTAGAATTTTCTGGAAAGCATAAAGGAGTGTTTGAAAGGAGTTTTTCAAAGAAAGACCTTGGTGAAGCTGCTTACATATTGGGCATCAAGATCTATAGAGATAGATCAAGACGCTTGATAAGACTTTCGATGAATACATACCTTGATAAGATTTTGAAGTAGTTCAAAATGGATCAGTCAAAGAAGGAGTTCTTGCCTGACTTGTAAGGTGTGAAGTTGAGTAAGACTCAAAGCCAGACCACGGCAGAAAAATATAGAGAGAATGAAAGTCATTCCCTATGCCTCAGCCATAGGTTCTATAAAGTATGCCATGCTGTGTACAAAACACGTTGTGTACCTTGCCATGAGTTTGATAGGGAGGTACAATAGTGATCCAGGAGTAGATCACTGTACAGCGGTCAAAATTATCCTTAGTAATTGGATGACTAAAGGAAATATTTCTCGATTATGGAGGTGATAAAGAGTTCGTCGTAAAGGGTTACGCCGATGCATGCTTTGACACTAAATCCAGATGACTCTAAGTATCAATCTGGATGCGTATTGAAAGTGGGAGCAATTAGCTAGAGTAGCTCCATGCAGAGCATTGTAGACATAGAAATTTGCGAAATACATACGGATCTGAATGTGACAGACTCGTTGACTAAACTTCTCTCACAAGCAAAACATGATCACACCTTATTACTCTTGGGTATTAATTACATAGCGATGTGAACTAGATTATTGACTCTAGTAAACCCTTTGGGTGTTGGTCACATGGTGATGTGAACTATGGGTGTTATTCACATAACGATGTGAACTATCGGTATTAAATCACATGGCGATGTGAGCTAGATTATTGACTCTAGTGCAAGTGGGAGACTGAAGGAAATATGCCCTAGAGGCAATAATAAAGATGATTATTTGTATTTCCTTATATCATGATAAATGTCTTTTATTCATGCTAGAATTGTATTAACCGGAAACTTAGTACATGTGTGAATACATAGACAAAACAGTATGTCCCTAGTATGCCTCTACTAGACTAGCTCATTGATCAAAGATGGTTATGTTTCCTAGCCATAGACATGAGTTGTCATTTGATCAACGGGATCACATCATTAGGAGAATGATGTGATGGACAAGACCCATCCGTTAGCATAGCACTATGATCGTTTAGTTTTACTGCTATTGATTTCTTCATGACTTATACATGTTCCTATGACTATGAGATTATGCAACTCCCGAATACCGTAGGAACACCTTGTGTGCTATCAAACGTCACAACGTAACTGGGTGATCATAAAGATGCTCTACAGGTGTCTCCGAAAGTATTCGTGGTGTTGGCATAGATCAAGATTAGGATTTGTCACTCCGAATGTCGGAGAGGTATCTCTGGGCCCTCTCGGTAACACACATCATAATAAGCCTTGCAAGCAAAAGACTAATGAGTTAGTCACGAGATAATGTGTTACGGAACGAGTAAAGAGACTTGCCGGTAACGAGATTGAACTAGGTATAGAGATACCGACGATCGAATCTCGGGCAAGTAACATACCGATGACAAAAGGAACAACGTATGTTGTTATGCGGTTTGACCGATAAAGATCTTCGTAGAATATGTAGGAACCAATATGAGCATCCAGGTTCCGCTATTGGTTATTGACCGGAGATGAGTCTCGGTCATGTCTACATAGTTCTCGAACCCGTAGGGTCCGCACGCTTAACGTTTGATGACGATCGGTATTATGAGTTTATGAGTTTTGATGTACCCAAGGAGTTCGGAGTCCCGGATGAGACCGGGGACATGACGAGGAGTCTCGAAATGGTCGAGACGTAAAGATCGATATATTGGACGACTATATTCGGACATCCGAAAGGTTCCGAGTGATTTTTTCGGTGTATATGGGCCTTATTGGGCCATACGGGAATAGAGGAGAAAGGCCAAAAGGAAGGAGGCGTGTGCCCCCCCTCTGGTCCGAATTGGACAAGGGGTGCAGCCCCCTTTTCCTTCCCCCTCTCCACCTCTTTCCTTCTCTCCTACTCCGGAAAGGAAAGGGGAATCCTACTAGGACTTGGGAGTCCTAGTAGGACTCCCCACACTTGGCGCGCCCCCTCTAGGGCCGGCCTCTCCCTTGCTCCTTTATATACGGGGGCAGGGGGCACCCTAGGACACACAAGTTGAATTGTTCCAGCCGTGTGCGGTGCCCCCCTTCACAAAAACACACCTCGGTCATACCGTCGCAGTGCTTAGGCGAAGCCCTGCGTCGGTAGATACATCATATCCGTCACCACGCCGTCGTGCTGACGAAACTCTCCCGTGAAGCTCAACTGGATCAAGAGCTCGTGGGACGTCATCAAGCTGAACGTGTGCTGAACGTGGAGGCGCCGTACGTTCGGTGCTTGATCGGTTGAATCGCGAAGAAGTTCGACTACATCAACCGCGTCACTTGACGCTTCTGCTTCCGGTCTACGAGGGTACGTAGACACACTCTTCCCTCTCGTTGCTATGCATCTGGTAGATAGATCTTGCGTGATCGTAGGAAAATTTTAAAATACTACGTTCCCCAAAAGTGGCATCATGAGCCAGGTCTATGCGTAGATGATATGCACGAGTAGGACACAATGAGTTGTGGGCGATACTAGTCATACTGCTTACCAGCATGTCATACTTTGCTTCGGCGGTATTGTGAGATGAAGCGGCCCGGACCGACATTACGCGTACGCTTACGCGAGACAAGTTTCACCGTTACGAGCACTCGTTGCTTAAAGGTGACTGGCGGGTGTCTGTCTCTCTCACTTTAGCTGAATCAAGTGTGGCTACGCCCGGTCCTTGTGAAGGTTAAAACAGCACATACATAACGAAACATCGTTGTGGTTTTGTATGCGTAGGTAAGAACGGTTCTTGCTAAGCCCGTAGCAGCCACATAAAACTTGCAACAACAAAGTAGAGGACGTCTAACTTGTTTTTGCAGGGCATGTTGTGATGTGATATGGTCAAGACATGATGAGTTATACGGTTTTGTATGAGATGATCATGTTTTGTAATGTTATCGGCAACTGGCAGGAGCCATATGGTTGTCGCTTTATTGTATGAAATGCAATCACCATGTAATTGCTTTACTTTATCACTAAGTGGTAGCGATAGTCGTAGAAGCAATAGTTGGCGAAACGACAACGATGCTACGATGGAGATCAAGGTGTCGCGCCGGTGACGAAGGTGATCATGACGGTGCTTTGGAGATGGAGATCAAAAGCACAAGATGATGATGGCCATAACATGTCACATATTTTGATTGCATGTGATGTTTATCTATTATGCTTCTTATTTTGCTTAGAACGACGGTAGCATTATAAGATGATCCCTTACTAAATTTCAAGGTATAAGTGTTCTCCCTGAGTATGCACCGTTGCGAAAGTTCGTCGTGCCGAGACACCACGTGATGATCGGGTGTGATAAGCTCTACGTTCAAATACAACGGGTGTAAGCCAGTTTTGCACACGCAGAATACTCGGGTTAAACTTGACGAGCCTAGCATATGCAGATATGGCCTCGGAACACTGGAGACCGAAAGGTCGAGCGTGAATCATATAGTAGATATGATCAACATAAGATGTTCACCATTGAAACTACTCCATCTCACGTGATGATCGGACATGATTTAGTTGATTTGGATCACGTGATCATTTAGATGACCGGAGGGATGTCTATCTAAGTGGGAGTTCTTAAGTAATATGATTAATTGAACTTTAATTTATCATGAACTTAGTCCTGGTAGTATTAGCATATCTATGTTGTAGATCAATAGCTCGCGATGTTGCTCCACGTTTATTTTTTATATGTTCCTAGAGAAAACCAAGTTGAAAGATGTTAGTAGCAATGATGCGGAATTGTTCCGTGATCTGAGGATTATCCTCATTGCTGCACAGAAGAATTATGTCTTTGATGCACCGCTAGGTGACATACCTATTGCAGGAGCAGATGTAGACGTTATGAACGTTTTGATAAAAGCTTGATATGATGACTACTTGATAGTTTAGTGCACCATGCTTTACGGCTTATAACCGGGACTTCAAAAACGTTTTGAAACGCCACGGAGCATATGAGATGTTCCAAGAGTTGAAATTAGTATTTCATACTCATGCCCGTGTCGAGAGGTATAAGACCTCTGACAGTACTTTGCCTACAAGATGGAGGAGAATAGCTCAACCAGTGAGCATGTGCTCAGATTGTCTGGGTAGTACAATTGCTTGAATCAAGTGGGAGTTAATCTTCCAGATAAGATAGTAATTGACAAAGTTCTCTAGACACTATCACCAAGTTAGTAGAACTTCGTGATGAACTATAATATGCAAGGGATGACGAAAGTAATTCCCGAGCTCTTCACGAAGCTGAAATCGGCGAAGGTAGAAATCAAGAAAGAGCATCAAGTGTTGATGGTTAACCAGACCACTTGTTTCAAGTAAAGGGCAAAGGGATAGAAGGGGAACTTCAAGAAGAATGACCAGAAAGTTGTCACTCCCGTGAAGAAACCCAAAGCTAAACTCAAGCCTGAAACTAAGTGCTTCTACTGCAAAGGAAATGGTCACTAGAAGTGGAACTGCCCTAGATATTTGGCGGATAAGAAGGATGGCAAAGTGAACAAAGGTATATTTGATATACAGATTATTGATGTGTATTTTACTAGTGTTCATAGCAACCCCTCGGTATTTGATATTGGTTCAGTTGCTAAAGAGTAGTAACTCGAAATGGGAGTTGCATAATGAACAGAAACTAGTTAAAGGATGAAGTGACGATGTGTATTGGAAGTAGTTCCAAGATTGATATGATCATCATCGCACACTCCCTATACTTTCGGGATTAGTGTTGAACCTAAATAAGTGTTATTTGGTGTTTGTGTTGAGCATGAATATGATTTGATCATGTTTATTGCAATACGGTTATTCATGTAAGTTAGAGAATAATTGTTGTTCTGTTTACATGAATAAAACCTTCTATGGTCATACACCCAATGAGAATGGTTTGTTGGATCTCGATCGTGTGATACACATATTCATAATATTGAAGCCAAAAGATGCAAGGTTAATAATGATAGTGCAACTTATTTGTGGCGCTGCCGTTTAGGTCATATTGGTGTAAAGCGCATGAAGAAACTCCATAGTGATGGACTTTTGGAATCACTTGATTATGAATCACTTGGTGCTTGCGAACCATGCATCATGGGCAAGATGACTAAAACTCCATTCTCCGGAACCGTGGAGCGAGCAACAGAGTTGTTGGAAATCATACATACTGATGTATGCGGTCCAATGAGTGTTGAAGCTCGCGGCAGGTATCGTTATTTTCTGACCTTCACTGATGATTTGAGCAGATATGGGTATATCTACTTAATGAAGCACAAGTCTGAAACATTTGAAAAGTTCAAAGAATTTCAGAGTGAAGTGGAGAATCATCGTAACAAGAAAATAAGAGTTTCTACGATATGATCGTAGAGGTAAAATATTTGAGTTAGCGAGTTTGGCCTTCAATAAAATAATGTGAAATAGTTTCACTACTCACGCCACCTGGAACACCACAGTGTAATGGTGTGTCCGAACGTCATAACCGTACTTTATTAGATATGGTGCGATCGATGATGTCTCTTACTGATCTACCACTATCGCTTTTGGGGTTACGCATTAGAGACAACTACATTCACGTTATATAGGGCACCATCTAAATCCGTGGAGATGACACCGTATGAACTGTGGTTTGACGAGAAACCTAAGCTGTCATTTCTTTTAGTTTGGGACTGCGATGCTTATGTGAAAAAGTTTCAACATGATAAGCTCGAACCCAAATCGGAGAAGTAAATCTTCATAGGATACCCAAAAAGAAACTGTTGGATACACCTTCTATCACAAATCCTAAGGCAAGGTCTTTGTTGGTAAGAGTGGATCCTTTCTAGAGAAGGAGTTTCTCTCGAAAGAAGTGAGTGGGAGGAAAGTAGAACTTGATGAGGTAATTGTACCTTCTCCCGAATTGGAAGGTAGTACATCACAGAAACTCGTTCCAGTGATTCCTACACCAATTAGTGAGGAAGCTAATGATGATCATGAAACTTCAGATCAAGTTTCTGCTGAACTTCGTAGATCAACCAGAGTTCGTTCCGCACCAGAGTGGTACGGCAACCCAGTTCTGGAAGTCATGTTACTAGACCATGATGAACCTACGAACTATGAGGAAGCGATGATGAGCCCAGATTCCGCAAAATGGCTTGAGACCATGAAATCTGAGATGGGATCCATGTATTAGAACAAAGTATGGACTTTGGTTGACTTGCCCGATGATCGGCAAGCCATCGAAAATAAATGGATCTTCAAGAGGAAGACCGACGCAAACGGTAATGTTACTGTTTACAAAGCTCGACTTGTTGCGAAAGGGTTTCGACAAGTTCAAGGAGTTGACTACGATGAGACTTTCTCACCCGTAGCGATGCTTAAGTCTGTCCAAATCATGTTAGTAATTGCCGTATTTTGTGAAATCTGACAAATGGATAACAAAACTACATTCTTTAATGGATTTATTAAAGAAGACTTGTATATGATGCAACCAGAATGTTTTGTCAATCCTAAAGGTGCTAACAAAATGTGCAAGCTCCAGCGATCCATCTATGGACTGGTGCAAGCATCTCGGAGTTGGAATATACGCTTTGATAAGTTGATCAAAGCATATAGATTTATACAGACTTGCGGTGAAGCCTGTATTTACAAGAAGTGAGAGGGAGCACTACAACCTTTCTGATAAGTATATGTGAATGACATATTGTCAATCGGAAATGATGTAGAATTTTCTGGAAAGCATAAAGGAGTGTTTGAAAGGAGTTTTTCAAAGAAAGACCTTGGTGAAGCTGCTTACATATTGGGCATCAAGATCTATAGAGATAGATCAAGACGCTTGATAAGACTTTCGATGAATACATACCTTGATAAGATTTTGAAGTAGTTCAAAATGGATCAGTCAAAGAAGGAGTTCTTGCCTGACTTGTAAGTTGTGAAGTTGAGTAAGACTCAAAGCCAGACCACGGCAGAAAAATATAGAGAGAATGAAAGTCATTCCCTATGCCTCAGCCATAGGTTCTATAAAGTATGCCATGCTGTGTACAAAACACGTTGTGTACCTTGCCATGAGTTTGACAGGGAGGTACAATAGTGATCCAGGAGTAGATCACTGTACAGCGGTCAAAATTATCCTTAGTAATTGGATGACTAAAGGAAATATTTCTCGATTATGGAGGTGATAAAGAGTTCGTCGTAAAGGGTTACGCCGATGCAAGCTTTGACACTAAATCCAGATGACTCTAATTATCAATCTGGATGCGTATTGAAAGTGGGAGGAATTAGCTAGAGTAGCTCCATGCAGAGCATTGTAGACATAGAAATTTGCAAAATACATACGGATCTGAATGTGACAGACTCGTTGACTAAACTTCTCTCACAAGCAAAACATGATCACACCTTATTACTCTTGGGTATTAATCACATAGCGATGTGAACTAGATTATTGACTCTAGTAATCCCTTTGGGTGTTGGTCACATGGTGATGTGAACTATGGGTGTTATTCACATAACGATGTGAACTATCGGTATTAAATCACATGGCGATGTGAGCTAGATTATTGACTCTAGTGCAAGTGGGAGACTGAAGGAAATATGCCCTAGAGGCAATAATAAAGATGATTATTTGTATTTCCTTATATCATTATAAATGTCTTTTATTCATGCTAGAATTGTATTAACCGGAAACTTAGTACATGTGTGAATACATAGACAAAACAGTATGTCCCTAGTATGCCTCTACTAGATTAGCTCATTGATCAAAGATGGTTATGTTTCCTAGCCATAGACATGAGTTGTCATTTGATCAACGGGATCACATCATTAGGAGAATGATGTGATGGACAAGACCCATCCGTTAGCATAGCACTATGATCGTTTAGTTTTACTGCTATTGCTTTCTTCATGACTTATACATGTTCCTATGACTATGAGATTATGCAACTCCCGAATACCGTAGGAACACCTTGTGTGCTATCAAACGTCACAACGTAACTGGGTGATCATAAAGATGCTCTACAGGTGTCTCCGAAAGTATTCGTGGTGTTGGCATAGATCAAGATTAGGATTTGTCACTCCGAATGTCGGAGAGGTATCTCTGGGCCCTCTCGGTAACACACATCATAATAGGCCTTGCAAGCAAAAGACTAATGAGTTAGTCACGAGATAATGTGTTACGGAACGAGTAAAGAGACTTGCCGGTAACGAGATTGAACTAGGTATAGAGATACCGACGATCGAATCTCGGGCAAGTAACATACCAATGACAAAAGGAACAACGTATGTTGTTATGCGGTTTGACCGATAAAGATCTTCGTAGAATATGTAGGAACCAATATGAGCATCCAGGTTCCGCTATTGGTTATTGACCGGAGATGAGTCTCGGTCATGTATACATAGTTCTCGAACCCGTAGGGTCCGCACGCTTAACGTTTGATGACGATCGGTATTATGAGTTTATGAGTTTTGATGTACCGAAGGAGTTCGGAGTCCCAGATGAGACCGGGGACATGACGAGGAGTCTCGAAATGGTCGAGACGTAAAGATCGATATATTGGACGACTATATTCGGACATCGGAAAAGTTCCGAGTGATTCGGGTATTTTTCGGTGTATATGGGCCTTATTGGGCCATACGGGAATAGAGGAGAAAGGCCAAAAGGAAGGAGGCGCGTGCCCCCCCTCTGGTCCGAATTGGACAAGGGGTGCAGCCCCCTTTTCCTTCCCCCTCTGCACCTCTTTCCTTCTCTCCTACTCCGGAAAGGAAAGGGGAATCCTACTAGGACTTGGGAGTCCTAGCAGGACTCCCCACACTTGGCGCGCCCCCTCTAGGGCCAGCCTCTCCCTTGCTCCTTTATATACGGGGGCAGGGGGCACCCTAGGACACACAAGTTGAATTGTTCCAGCCGTGTGCGATGCCCCCCTCCACAGAAACACACCTCGGTCATACCGTCGCAGTGCTTAGGCGAAGCCCTGCGCCGGTAGATACATCATATCCGTCACCACGCCGTCGTGCTGACGAAACTCTCCCGTGAAGCTCAACTGGATCAAGAGCTCGTGGGACGTCATCAAGCTGAATGTGTGCTGAACGCGGAGGTGCCGTACGTTCGGTGCTTGATCGGTTGAATCGCGAAGAAGTTCGACTACATCAACCGCGTCACTTGACGCT
The DNA here is from genome assembly GCA_902687465.1 of Secale cereale. NCBI lineage: Eukaryota > Viridiplantae > Streptophyta > Magnoliopsida > Poales > Poaceae > Secale > Secale cereale. The sequence continues at coordinate 815,844,898 of LR738713.1, read as the reverse complement.
TTCGCTTCCGGTCTACGAGGTACGTAGACACACTCTTCCCTCTCATTGCTATGCATCTGGTAGATAGATCTTGCGTGATCGTAGAAAAATTTTAAAATACTACGTTCCCCAACAGAACTCCGACGACGAGGAGGTGCTCGCGGCGTTGCTCGAGAAGGAAGCTGACGCCGCCGCCCAGGACGAAGAGCACCTCATGGTCCCCACCGCCCTGGCCAGCTTGCTTGCCGGCGATGCAAAGCCGAGGCGAGGCGGCTCGGCGCCGGGGCGACGGAAAGCAAAGAACCGGCATCGGCTCGAAGGCTATTGCATTCTCTATTCCGACTACTTCGCCGACGCTCCACTGGACGGCGACAAAGTTTTTCGGCGTCGTTATCGGGTGGGCCGAAAGCTTTTCCTCAGGATAGTCAATGAACTCAGATTGTACGACAACTACTTCAGATGCAAGAAGGATTGCACCGGCACACTTGGATTCACCTCAATCTAGAAGTGCACGACGGCTATGAGAATGCTTGCATACGGGGCTCCAGGTGATTTACTCAACGACTATGGGCGCATGGCCGAGTCCACGATCATTGAGTGCACCTACAAGTTTTGCAGGGATGTGGTGGCAGTGTTTGGACCGAGGTACTTGTGATCATCCAATGCTGAAGACACTGCTCGGATCCTGACACAGAATGAAGCAAGAGGATTTCCTGGTATGCTTGGAAGCATCGACTGCATGCATTGGGCATGGAAGAACTACCCGTTTGCTTGGCGGGGGATGTACAAAGGTGCCAAAGGAGCTTGCAGTGTGATACTTGAGGCAGTGGCCACACAGGACCTCTGGATTTGGCACGCTTTCTTTGGTATGCCAGGAACTCACAATGACATCAACGTGCTGCAGTGCTCTCCTATTTTTGCCAAGCTCGTGGAGGGCCATTCTCCTCCGGTGAACTTCGAGATCACTGGGCACCAATACAACAAGGGGTACTACCTAGCAGATGGCATCTATCCGAGATGGTCAACATTTGTGAAGACTATCTCAAGCCGAGTGCTAGGAGGCAAGAACTCCCACTTTTCGAAGGTTCAGGAGGCTTGCAGAAAGGATGTCGAGCGAACATTTGGCGTGCTCCAATCTCGATTTGCTGTTGTCCGGTACCCTGCTAAGACTTGGTCGAAAGATCAAATGTGGGAGGTCAAGACTTGTTGTGTCATTTTGCACAACATGATCATTGAGCCAGTGTTTGACACTGAACCATATTACAGGCAGGGTCCTCTTGCCCAAGTGGATCACCAGCTCCCTGCAACATGGACGGCCTTCCTCAACATGCGCCAGGAGATCTGAGACCCACAGGTGCATCATCAGCTGCAGCATGATCTAGTGGAGCACCTATGGAGGCTCAAGGGCAAAGCCTAGCTCGACGTGCAATGAAATATGAGTGTTTTTATTATTTGTTTGAACTATATAATTTGTAGAACTATCTGGTGAACTATTTGATTTTCTGTGATGATTTTATTTGAATGAGCGCCGAAACACGTCGAGCGTGGGCTGTTTTGTGCCGGAAATTGGGCCAATCCAGCGCCGAAAATGGGCTGAAAGTGTCGATACTGGGCCGATATCGGCGCCTGGGGACGACCTGGGGGGCGGCGGCTGGGAACGCACTAGCACCCAAACCTAAAATAGCGCCAGCTCGCCCCCAAGCGGCGGTTTTCGGCGCGTCTTGGGGGCGCAACGGCTGGAGATACTCTTAGCCAGAATAGGGTGTAGAAATGAACTCTGTAAAACTTGGTTTCAGGTTCCACCACCCTTTGTTAGCGAGGAGGTGCATTGTACGTAACAATTTAATAAAGCTCCAACAATTCCAACCTAAAAAACAGTCAACGCCAAGTAGGCATATGATTAGGTTTCCTCTTCCTCTCATCAGCGTTGTATACAGTCCGCTTCATCTCCGATGTTCTTTGGGGCATGGAGGTGTGGAGGACCTTGGCTCCCCGTTGGCAGGAGGGATCCCGCCCTTATTATTGTTCGATTCAACATCTTGGTTGAGCCATCAGTGGGAATGATGACTCCCATGTTCGATCTCCATCTCAACATCGCGATTCAAAGAGTGTGTAGAGGTGCGCCTTCATCAGATCTCGTGATATCCGGTCGGTGCTGGTCTTAGGTGGATCTGTTTGGATCCATTCTTCATTCATGTGTTTACAAGTTTGATCCTACCGATTTATGACTCTCTTGATCGATGTTGGTTGTTACACCAAATTTTGGCACTCATTTATCCGCAGAGATGTTCAAATATGTCCGCGTGCAGGAGCTGACCGAGCTCTATGTATCCGGCCGAGCAACGGCGTCCTTCATTCCCCATACCCCGAATCCATGTCAGCCATGCTACGTTGATCAACAGAGCAATGGTATTTGATATAGTTGACTTGATAGGATGCGACATTTGGTAGTTGATAGGTCATAAACTTTACAGCAAATGGCGGCGCTAGGACCGAGAGAAAGTGAGGTCAAAGCTACTCCGCAAAGAATTATAAGAGCGTTTAGACCGAAAAGTGCATGGATGAACCCACTTCGAAAAACACATTTTGAAATGCCAAAAAATTCTGAAAAAAGAGTGCGCGGACATCTTCATATTCTATGTGTATGCAGAAAGTTTCACGGAAAAACAATTTTTTTTGTAGCCTATGCAAAAAAGATAAAATATTGTGCCGCGAAACGCTATTTAGAAGCACTAAACTTTATCTTTTTTCAGAGACAAAACAAAAATACTTTTTCCTTCAAACAACTTTGTGCCGCGGACATACTTTTGCGAATTTTTATGCACAAAATTTTCTATGGAATCTTTGGACATTGCAAAAATCGTTAAAAGTACATATGAACCCGCTTTTCAAAAATGTTCTTTTAACATGTTTTGCGGCACAAATCGACGGTGGCGCCGGCGGGAGGAGCTAGGAGTCATCTTGGCAACATCTGTCACTACTCCTATCCATTACTGAAGGGATGTAGAAAATATGAACCGAATACCTACTCATCTAAGCCTAACATCTAAAGTCGGAGGCCCTAACCAAACCATGTACTGGGTTTGGGGCACAAACCGGTTCGACGCACTCTGATAGGTCATCGCCGTCGTCTTCCATCGATCCATCTTTAGAGCAGATACTGACGCGTCGACCTTCCAAGGCATGTTATCGACGCCACCGCGGTGCCAGGCAACACCTCTTCCCTACGCGCGTCCATCATCACACATCCGTCACCGAGGCCCTGCCGCGCCACGCCGCCAAGACTCTACGTCTTCGATGTGTCACATGGAATGCTGCTCCACCGCGATGTTGTCCATCGGTCCCTCAAGCCTATGTGTACCTCCAAGAATGACGCCCCTAAGAGGGATAAGGCACAAGAGCGCTGCCGTCATCCAATCGACCGATCTAGGGTTTCCCCAGAAGGTGGCGGATAGGGGTCGAGAGCTTCTCAACAACGATGCCTTCAAGAAGGGGACGATGCAAAAAACACCGTCATCACCGACCTTGGCAACGAGCCAAGAGTAGGGTTTTCACTCGGATCCATTGGGGGAACCTCCATCCAGTCGTGTGCATGGGGCCGCCACTGATCACTGTCACCGTGCACGCAGCAGGCCGCACCGGCCAGATGAACAGAGACCAGACCACACGTACAACTGATCCATCCAGCAGGCCCTTCATGCCACCGCCACCAGTTTGAGATACGGCCGGCCGCAGAGCCAGCCGCCGCCACCGCAAGGTAGGGCTGGCCGCCGCGTTGCCGGACCGAACAGTCGTGCCTCCACACGTCGAGGGCCTCGCTCCACCCCAAGTCGCGGGAGAGAAGAAGAGACCCCCGCCCCGGCCATCTTCCCCTGGGCTTAGCTCGGCGGCGACCGGAGGAGAGGTGGGAGTAGATCCGGGCTCCGCGACAGCTAGAGTAGTGGTCCGTCGGAGTCGCCTGTTGCGGAAGCGACGCAGGGTTCTTAGGGAGCGCCCACCGCCTTCTCCCATGAGAGGAGGCAGATGGGCCCTTGATCGCAAGGCCAACGCCGTATCCTCCGATGATGGTGCCTTAAGGCTGGCAGTCGCGAGCTCATGCGCAAGATCCATCTCCTTGTCGTTTTCCTCCTCCTCCTTTGAGCTCGACTCCTTCAAGCTCGGTTCCTTGCCGCCGGCCGCTCATGCAGCGCAGTAGCTAGCACACAACAGTTGACCCAACGGCGTGTGAAATGCATTGAGTTGTATTGGTGTGCTTGCAACCCTCATGCCAGATTGTTGGTTATCAGAAAGAAGGGTTTTTATCATTTATGCCACCGGTTGTGTCTCACTACTCAGTTTTGCCATTAGAAGTTACAACTACTCAAAAATGCCATCGACCCGTGAGATGCTTGCTCAAAATGCCATTAGATATCTCAAAAATGATATCGTTCTGTTAGATGTTTGCTCAAAATGCCATTAGACGTTGTTATTTTCACGTCAAACACGTTGACCATGTTATATGACAATAATAAGCCTAGACCCATATGTTAGTTCTCTCTATCTCAGAATGATAAGTGTGGCCCCACTTGTCAGGAGTAACCAAGTGAATAATTTTACAGGAAAATAAGAACGTTGTTGAGATCAAGTGGGCCCCACACTTTATTGTAGTGAGATAGAGGGAGAGATGGCATGTTGGTCCATAGGTATTTATGTCATTATAACATGTCAAAAGAGATTTGAGATCACAATAATGGTGTATAGTGGCATGTTTGAGCATGTGTGTAATGAAGTGATGGCATTTTTGAGCAGTTGAAATTCATAGTGGCAAAACTGAGTAGTGGGATACAACCGGTGGCATAAATGATAAAAACCCTAGAAAGAAAAGGAAAAATGAATAGTTCTCATTGGTTTTCTCTAAGAAAACTGTTTTATAATTGAGTGAATTCCGGTTTTTACCCCTGTATTGACATTTTTCTAGACTAATTACCCCATTTATCCGGATTTCGTCCGTTTTTCCCATTCAGTAAAAGTGTTGCCACAATTTACTCTGACCTATGGGTTTTTTCTTGATGGTTTTTCTACACACCGAACTGCATCGTTTAGCTTCTCCCAACCAGCCAGGCTCGATACGATCACACTAGAGAAGCTCCCCACCGCCCGATGGCTAAGTCGCCCAGATCGGGTCACACAACACTGGCCTCCAGCATTCACAGCATGCACCGCTCGCATTCCAATCGCATGCATGATCCTACCCTAGTCCATCCAAAAATCACTGCTCCTTCGTTAGGAGGGGTAGGTGATGTACGCGACGAGGGACAGGCAAGACTTCAAGGCATGGCCGCTGGCGAACGTCGGAGCCAGCGGCAGTCGGTACATCAATCTTCTCACCC